>JARCFY010000131.1:0-162994 GCA_029233225.1 Lepidodactylus listeri
GGGAAAATTGGCGGGCAAAAAGGGATTCTGACCGTTTGGTTCTCACAGGAAAGAAAGTGAGGTGTCAAGCTGTAAATTTCCTTTCCCAAACCAGACCCCTCAGATGTTACCAGTTCACATAATAATCAATGGCCTCAAGGCTTTTGCATGTGATAAGAGATGAGAGGTATCCTCCCTTGAAGTCCCAGCCGGGGCAGCTGGAATGCGGAGGCAGGGATGTGAGAGGCCTCCTTGTTCTCATACATTACAGATGTCACCCTCCCGCTTCAATTGCTACAAACTCCAGGCCTGGTCAAGCAGTAGAACATGGCAGTTACAAACACAGAATAAAACATAGAGTAACATAGAGGGTACAGGCATGATTACTATGATGTCTGAATTAGCAGATTCTGACACACTGGCCTCCCCATAAATACCTTCACCTGGGCTTAACAGGAAACATTTTATGAAAAGCTCTAACTAGTTTGGGAGCATGCACATTTTCAGAGCGAATCCACTCATTGTGTTCGGGACCAAAATCAAGCCATCTAACTAAATAATACAATCGGCCCCTACGCATCTTAGAATCAAGAATCTCAGTTATCTCGAAATGAGGGCCCGCCCCTTCATCAGTGGAGGAGGAACTGGAGGAACTGGATGCCATGCATTCAGCCCAGGATCTTTCTTCAGCAAGCTGAAATGAAAAACAGGATGCACAGAACTCAGTGATTTAGGCAGCTCTAATTCAAAAGACACATCTGAAATTTTTCGCAACACTTTGTAGGGTCCCACATATTTCCATCCCAGTTTTCGACTGGGTTGCAAGCCATGTATATTTTTTGTTGAAAGATAGACAGAATCCCCAGGCTGGAGATCCCAGCCCACCGCTCGGCCCCGATCCGCATATTTTTTGTAGTCCTCTTTCGCTTGGTCCAGTGCCTTGGCTATTAGTGGCCATGAGTCTTGTAATGTCGCCCACCAACTCCTGAAATCCGTTGGGGATGCATTGGGCACATTTTCAATGGTGGGCAACGGCTTTCCCTCAAAACCTCCCACGGCCATGAAGGGGGAGACGCCCGTGGAAGAATGCACTGCATTATTATAGCTGTATTCTGCAAACGGCAATAAATCCACCCAATTGTCTTGGTGGTAGTTGGTGTAGCACCTTAAGAACTGTTCCAGGATTTGATTAGTTCGCTCGGACTGTCCATCGGTTTCTGGATGGTAACCCGAGCTTAGTGCCGGCTCTATGTCCATTAGTTTTAGAAGCTCCTGCCAGAAGTTGGCAACGAATTGACTGCCCCTGTCGGATACCACCCTCTTAGGAAAAGCGTGTAATTTAATCACCTGGTTGAAAAAAGCTTTAGCCATTCCCTTTGCTGTGGGTAGCTGTTTGAAGGGGGTGAAATGGGCTTGCTTCGAAAATGTGTCTACCACCACCCAAATTACAGTTTTCCCTTTCGAGGGTGGTAGATTAGTAATGAAGTCCATAGCTATCGCCTCCCAAGGGCGGGAAGGGGTAGGCAAAGGATGCAAGAGTCCCGGAACCTTTCCTCCCCTCTTTTTGCACATTAAGCAAGTTTGGCAGGCCGAGACAAAGTCGGAAACATCCCGGCGCATGCGCGGCCACCAAAACTGACGTTGAATTAAGTTAAGCGTCTTTAGAAACCCAAAGTGTCCAGCCAGTTTGGAAGAATGGCATGCCAATAAAACGTCTTTACGCTTGCTTTGAGGCACCACCAATTTGTCCCCATGGTACCAACACTGATTTTCCCTCCTCGAACATTCAGCTAGTGTCTCCAGTTCCTCAACTTCCTCGGGAGAATACTCCCCCCCCCAGTCGCACGCCTCAGTGTCTACTGGAGTTCGTTTGTGCTGACTTCTGGTAGTGACTGCCCCTCCCAGCTGCTGGGGGGAGAACATGGAGTCGAACACCTCTTCTTTCAAGCTCTCATGTTGGGGCAACCGGGAGAGTGCGTCTGCTAAGGAGTTGGCCTTTCTGGGGAAGTGTTTTAACACAAAATTAAATTTCAAAAAGAAATCAGCCCACCGAAGCTGCTTCGCATTTAGTGATCTCTGCGTGCACAGCACTTCTAGGTTTTTATGATCAGTCCAAATTTCAAACGGGGTTTGCGCCCCCTCTAGCCAATGCCGCCACGTAGTGAGAGCTAGCCGGATAGCCGCGGCTTCCTTGTCCCACACTGACCAGTTTCTTTCCGTGTCATTAAACTTTTTGGAAATGTAGGCTAGGGGGTGTAGCTTCCCATCCGGCCCTTGTTGTAGAACGGCCCCCCCCCCATTGCCACATCGGAAGCGTCTACATGGATTATGAACTCTTTGGTTTCGTCTGGATGGGCTAAGATGGGTTCAGAAGTAAAAAGGATTTTTAGTGTCTCGAACGCTCTTTGGCACTCCCCATTCCAGGCGATCCTCTCCCCAGGTTTCCCAGCTTCCGAACCCCTACCCTTGGTTTTCAGCAAATCCGTCAGGGGGAGGGTAACTGTTGCAAAGTCTTTTATGAAAGTTCGATAAAAGTTACAAAATCCTAATAGGCTCTGCAATTGTTTTCTTGTCCGGGGGGCTTCCCACTGGACCACCGCTTCCACTTTTGCTGGGTCCATTTCTAATCCCCTCTGTGAAATGCGATACCCTAGGAAGTCTACTGACTCACGGTGGAACTCGCACTTTGACAACTTAACATACAGTTGGTTTTTCAGCAAGGTGGAAAGGACTTCCCGGACTAATTTCACGTGCTCTTTCTTATCAGCAGAGTAAATCAAGATATCATCTATGTAACATAACACCCCCTTGAATAAATGCTTGTGTAACACTTCATTTATCAAACTCATAAAGACCCCAGGAGCGCCACTTAAGCCGAACGGCATCACCAGGTATTCAAACTGTCCCAATGGAGTATTGAATGCAGTCTTGAACTCGTCCCCCTCCCTTATGCGCACCCGGAAATAAGCATCCCGGAGATCTTGCTTAGTGAATATTTTTCCCTTGGCCGCTTCAGTCAATAAGTCTTTTATTAATGGGAGGGGGTAGGCGTTAGAAGTGGAGACCGCATTTAGTCCCCTGTAGTCCGTGCACAAGCGCAGCCCCCCGTCTTTCTTTTTCCGGAACAAAACGGGGGCGGCGAAGGGGGATTTCGCTGGGCGGATGAAGCCTCGCTCCAAATTCTTGTCTAGAAACTTTCGTAGCTCCTCCCGCTCTAAGGGGCTCATGGAGTAAAGTTTTCCTTTGGGGAGTTTCTCGCCCGGGAACAGCTCTATGGCACAGTCTGACAGTCTGTGGGGGGGTAGCTCATCCGCCTCGGTCTCACTGAAGACCTCCATCAGGTCTCTATACTCCCGGGGGACCGTGGAGGGGGCGAGGGCGAGGGCAGCCGGTCGGGGATGAGGGTTCCGGTCCCCACTCAGAGTCCCATTTGTGCGTCAGGCACCGATCGTCCACCCAGGAGATTTTCCCTTCACTCCATTTGATGTAGGGGTCGTGCGAGCTCAGCCAGGGGCTTCCCAGTACCATGGGGAACTGGCATTTGGGGTGATGACAAAAGCTCATTTCTCCCAATGCTCCCCAGTTCCCAAAATCAGGCCCTCAGTTTCAGCTACACACTCTTCTTTCATTTCTGACCCATCCATTTGCGTGAATTTTAGGGGCTCGGCCAGCGGGGTGACTTTTGGCCCCAACCCTTCCACCACTAAAGGGCTAATTAAGTCCCGAGCACACCCAGAGTCAATTAGGGTGCGGACCCTCATGTGAGTGCCTGTTCCCGGGGTCATTACAGTCACTACCATATATAACAGGGGGCCAGGGATGCTCACCGGAAATGGCGCTTCTTGGCTGGGGACCTGCAGTTCTGCGCTGCTCACTGCAGGCCGTTGGAGTTTCCCGACATCTGCGTTTCCATCAGCTCCAGCTCCCCTTGTTCGCTCGTGGATCCTTCCAGTTGCAGTGCCCGGGGCTTGAGTGGGGTTTTCCCTCTGCTAGGAGTGCTCCCAGCCACCGGGGTAGAAGTCTTCGGTCCCTTTCCTCCCCCCTGGGGCACGCTGAGGCGAAGTGGCCACTCTCCCCGCATTTCATGCACAACCCTTGTCGGAAGCGGGCATCTCTGATGTCTTGCACACTGGGCTTCGGCTTCGCTCTCGGCACGCCTTTGCTGGCAGCTGCAGCCGACGTCCCCATCTTGATGAGGGTGAATCTTTCCTCCACGTCTGCCGCCGCCCGCATCCAGGTGGCCAACGTCCCCGGGCGACCCCCCAGTAGGACGGTTTCGTATATTTCAGGATTGAGACCCTCTCAGTACTTTTCTATGAAAAGTTCCTCGGGCCAGCCGTGAATCTTGGCAGCGATGCACCGGAACTTATCGGTGTAGTCCCTCACCGTGGACCTCCCCTGGAACAGCTTCCGCAGTTGGTTCCGGGCCTTTTCTTCCCCCAGGGGGTCCTCGTATTGGTGTCGGAGGGCCCACATGAAGTTGTTCAGCGAGCGTAACTCAGGACCGGGGGCATCGTGCAGGCTCACATACCAATCGCTGGCGGTGTCTTTCAGCTTGGACCCTATGTAGCCAATCCGCTCCCTCTCGGTGGGATAGAGGTGGCCCCAGCTGTCCAGGAACCGCTCGATCTCCAACAGGAAGAAACGCAGCTTCTCGGGGTCCCCATCAAAAGTAGCCGTCAGAGGGTCGGAGGGGGCCGGGGGAACGATCGGCCCTGCCGGCACCGGGGCCGGCGCCGGGGCGGGACCGGGCACCTGCGGAGGGATGACTGGTGGAGCCGGTGGTGGCGGCGGCCTCGGCTGCACGGGCACCTGTGGTTGAGCTGGAACTCCTCCAGGAGCCGCCGGCGGCTGCTGGACTCCCATCGCGGGGGCTGGAAGAGCCTCTTGCATGACCCTCATGGCATCTCGAAATTGGTACTGGAGATCGAGGGCCAATTCTCGTAGTTCGGCGGTGAGTTGGAGCCGTAAA
The DNA here is from genome assembly GCA_029233225.1 of Lepidodactylus listeri. Taxonomy (NCBI): domain Eukaryota; kingdom Metazoa; phylum Chordata; class Lepidosauria; order Squamata; family Gekkonidae; genus Lepidodactylus; species Lepidodactylus listeri. The sequence goes on from JARCFY010000131.1 coordinate 4,952, forward strand.
TCTCCCATCATCCGGTCTAGGGATGGCATCTGGTCTCCCCGGTACGGATCGGGCCCATACGGGCCGGTCCTCTCTCCTTCCATGGGCGGGCGACGCGGATCTCCTCCGTAGATCTGCTCGCAGTCTTCTCCCAGGTAGCTCGGCCTCCCTCGATTGAGTTGGTCGCCGGGGAACGAAACCCGTGCCCCTTTCCGGTCGTGCACCCAAGAATCCACGGTCCCACGACCGAACTGGCTCCAGGCGTACTTCGGGGTCACACTCAGAAGAGGAGGTAGGCGCGGGATATAGTGAGCCCCCTGAATTGTAGTCACCGGTACTTCGGGCTCCCCTCCGCCGCCTCCACCACCGTTCCCCTGATCCACCGGGGTGGTGGGGGTATCTTCGGGGGTAGTAGGGATGGGGACCGTGTCGTCGTCTGACATGGTCAGGAACGGCTAAGTCCCAGTCACAGATCTCTGACAATCTGTGAGAGTTCTGCTCAAGGTAGTCAAGGATCAGATCTTGGTTGGTTAACCAAAGTTCTTTATTTCCAATCTCTACATTAGTACAGCTTCTCGGATTATTGTCAGAGATGAGACAGATAATACAAGCAGGTCTATTATACCATTCCAAGGAGTTTGAATTACCCATAGGTAGCCAATCACTATAGGGGAAAATTGGCGGGCAAAAAGGGATTCTGACCGTTTGGTTCTCACAGGAAAGAAAGTGAGGTGTCAAGCTGTAAATTTCCTTTCCCAAACCAGACCCCTCAGATGTTACCAGTTCACATAACAATCAATGGCCTCAAGGCTTTTGCATGTGATAAGAGATGAGAGGTATCCTCCCTTGAAGTCCCAGCCGGGGCAGCTGGAATGCGGAGGCAGGGATGTGAGAGGCCTCCTTGTTCTCATACATTACAGATGTCACCCTCCCGCTTCAATTGCTACAAACTCCAGGCCTGGTCAAGCAGTAGAACATGGCAGTTACAAACACAGAATAAAACATAGAGTAACATAGAGGGTACAGGCATGATTACTATGATGTCTGAATTAGCAGATTCTGACAATGAGGTTGATTTGGAACAAATTGAAATACTTCCAAATTGTCTCTTAAGCAGAAGTAAAAGACTGGTTCTTACATTTCGGCAACCCACTATCCCACGGATGCTGCTTAAGATGAGAGGCTTCTTAGGTACATTTGGCATTTGTCCAATTAGAGTATTCCAGGATACAAGGCAGAGTCCTCTCCTCTTGTGTGGCAGTAGCCATGTTCCATCTGACAGGGGTGGCAAGAAAGACAGAGGCAACAGCCCATGGATAAAGCTTCTATGGATAGCAGCAGAAATGTATCCTTGTACAATTCTGTAAAAAAAGAGACCCATTTATCCGATGGTATACAGGAAGATATTGAGAATTTGGGCCCTGAAAGCCTACCTGAAAATATTCTATGGACGAGATGGAAGTGGCCCTGTGCAAACAGCCACAAGACAAAACCAAGGCAAACAGCCACAAGACAAAACCAATACTTCCACCATTGAATATACTGCTCCTACCCCCATCTCCCTCTACACTGACATAGCTGTAATATCAGCTGCCGTATGGGACATTGGCGACCCTTTAAAATAATCATTTCAATTGGCTCCCGCCACTTCCACAATAACACAGAGGTCCCGATAACGCTCACGGACCCATTCGGTGAAGACATAGACCTAGAACCACTGGCATGGGGCAAACTCAATTGGCATTTTAACTGCTCCGCGTTAAAGCAGCAAGGTCCCCCAGACTGGACCCTCCTTTTAAACACTTCTGTCTGCCTCAATGCCACCGATACTGTAAACCTTACAGCTATCGGCACAACAACCCTGCAGCTCACCCATCACGAAGGCAATTACACTTTAATAATTGGTGATGCAAATCACACACTTGATTTGGACCCACTCATCCAAAATGTAGACTCATTAGCCTCACTGACCTACCCGGTAGTGGGGGCGCACACTTTAAAATTTAATCATCAGGAAACAGTCCTGATGCAGCCGCAAATTTCAGTAAAAAGAGTCAATGTCAGCTTAAACGGGCTTGGCACATCTTTCAGCCATGCCCTCTGTGACTCTTACTTACACACAACCCAGCAAGGCTGGGACAATTGGATCCTAATGTGGTGTAAAGGGGAGCTCTCTAAAAGAACCAAACGTGATCTTTCTGATTGGGTCGCACCCGTAGGAGCAGGCATGGCAGCCATAGACGCTGCAAACATAGAGGTGATAGCAAATAAAGCCTCTAAGGTTTCATTTGATATCTCCCAAATGAGTCTCCCCCTTACGCAGTCATTGGATTCCCTTGCACACATGGAACGCTCCACTAACCCCCTGCTGGTTACTTGGGAACAAATCATGGAAAAAGATTTTAACAATCTCCTTGGTGGCGTTCAGTCTTTACAAAACAATATTTCATTGGCTCTTGCTTGCACTCAAGCACAAACTCTTAATGTGGTCACTACCATGACTATAATCAAACAAGCTATGGCTGGAGTTATACCCTTAGAAATAAGGGAATTAATTAAAGGAAATTTAACCGCCAGTGAGATCTCTCTCGAGCACTGGTGGTCTTTGGCAAACACCTCTTTTGACGTTGTAACCCAGACCTTGCAATTGATTATAACCACAGTGACCGCTAAAGAAATTTTTCAAATCTATCCAGTAGTTCCGTTGGGTATTCAAGTTAATTCGGACACAGTATTATATGCCAGGAACAGTAACCGATGGGCTAAAGTGAGCTCATCCAACTGGCACATGATCAACCTAGATGGATGTACCCACAAAGAAAACCTAGGCTTCATCTGCGATGACGAGGCTCTAGAAAAACACCACCCATGCCTAGTCCCCAAGAAACACGCCATATCTCACTGTCAGTTTGATGTGGTCAGCGAAACCGGGTCCACAATTATATATATAGGCAGAGCTTGTGTCTGTCTCAGAACAACCTGCGAACACATCCACATAAACACACTTTATTATCAACAAATGTTGCCTGGAATAAACCGATGCTTCTGTAACGTTACCTCCATCCGAGGGTGTGACTTTTATTTTGAAACCCCTATTTGGACGCAACAAGAAATGGCCATATCTCCAGAATTATATGACAATATTGCTCCAGTACCTTTGGGGTTAGGTCTGGAAGCCTTACGGAAATTGCTCTCTCACCCAGACCTCCAAGAACGCCTGGCTCAGCTAAAGAAAGCCGGGGACAAGGCTGCCTTGAATGTTTCCCACAATGGCGCCAGGATTAAAGAACTGGCCATAGAAATTAAGGAGGCGGGGGCCCACAGCTGGTGGGAGGCGCTTCTTAGTTGGTCCCTGACAACGACGGGATATTTAAATTTAATGCTCCACCCCATAGTCGTCATTTTGGCCTTCCAAATTATTTTAATTGTGGCACTACTTACATTGACGTGTTGGGTGAGAAGACAAATCCACAAATTGGAAGCTCAATCTAAAGCCACAGATTTCCAAGCCTTGATGCACGTTGCATCCAAGGTTTCGAATTTCTAACCCCTCCTCCCCGAACTCTGGCATACCTTGACTGTTGCCCTTTTTATGTATTGTCTGTTTCCGTCTGTTTTGGCTCCCTGTGTATGTTCCTATTTGTGTTTCTATTCTTTAACCACTATTGGGTGGGCCTTTTTAGAAAAGGCCCATGAGGTAGAAAAATTGGCCTTTAGCAGCAGTTTATCGAACCCAAAGGAGCACAAGCGAGGCTACAAAGGCAACCGAAGGAAAGCAGGCTCCGCCTCCTGCACATATTCGGAAAACCCCAATCATGCTGCCTTTTTAACTCCTCTGTAGCATCGCTGAAACCAAAAAACCATACTGCCAAATCGCGAAGAAGCCAGCGGAGCTTTCTCAGGATGACGGAGAGGTGAGTGCCAGTATAGTCATGCTTTGAGTTCAGCAAGGCAGAGCAGGCCAAGAAAGGAAGTGCAAGTGTGCAGGTCCTACTGGAAAGCCAGTTGGAAAATGCAATCCTTTCGAAAGGTTAAAACAAGCCACGGTCTTTTTGCGTGCTCTTCCCCTGCAATGGCTTTTAACTCATAGGAAATAAAATTTTTGTATTATCTCTCTCCTTTGGGTTCCCAATTTGAAACCTCCTAAAATATTATCAATATCGGCATGGGTATTTTTCAAATAAAAGTTTTTACAACCAAGATTGGCTCTAAAAAGATCAAGATCCGGCGTGCTCTGCGGCATCGCCACTTTGCATATGCACCAGCACGCTAGTCATAAAAACTATTTTCCTAAAACTTTTGCTATTGCTTTTCTTTTGCATTTTTCACTCACTCTACAGCCTGGTTTAACCTTTTACAGCAACCCACGCCCCAGGCTTACTACACAAGCTTTATTTTTAGTTTCACTTTTGCAAAACTCTCCCACCAAAGTTCTCCAAAAATGTCCAGCTAACAAACGCCTCCTTTTTCGTTTGCCGCCATATCCCCTCTGCCTTCAGCAGTACCTTGGTATTACAACAAGCCTCTGCTTGTTCCCAAGATATTTTCCTTTTCTATTCTTTGACCAGTATTGGGCGGGCCGAAGCCCTAACGAACCATGGGGAGTAATGCGAGAAAGAAGAGGGAGATAGGGGGTGGGAGGACCAGAAAGCGTTTCTTCATGGGAGATCCGAAGAGCCGAGAGAGCTCTGGGCTGCGGATATACCGCTGAACTCCCTTATGGTGGTAGGGATTGACATCAACAAAGGCGGCGTCTACAAAAGCTGTCGGATTTGTGGCTAGCACGAATGTCAAGCTTAGTGGGCGGCTCCCCTGGTGGTGCGTGTAGAAGTTGGGTTCGGAAGTTACTCCAACCCCCCTCTCGCCCCATCTCCACCAGGCGTGCAATCCTATCGCCACTCGAGGCAGCGACGGGTGCCTGGGGAAAAGGCCCCAAGGTTAGCCCGCCCCAGCCGAGAGCTCTCCAGCCGCTTGTTACAGCATCTCTTTATGTTAGTGTGACCTCTTCACCGACCATCCGCACAGATAGCCCACAGCCCGAAACACACAGCTATCTCAGTACTGGCCTCCAATTTGGTCTTGTTGATTTTTGCCATATTTATATTTTCTTCTCCCAGCATGCCTGTCCGGACGTATAATTTGCATATGCTATAGCCTGTCAATCATAATTAACTTAAGTCCGTTAGTTTTATTCTGTCTTCCTAAGTACTTTTCTTTATTTCTTTTTGCAGCGGTAAAGCCTCATTGCCTTTACAAAAAGTTTTTCACTATGCACGGTTGTGTTTCTGTCTCAGTATTTTTGTTTATGCACGCCACGGGCAAAAGACAAGCCATTTGTTTGCAAACCAAGTCCCCTGTTTGCAAAGCAAACCGCTTGATTGCCAAAACATTTTTGCTTTTTGCTTTTCTATTCTTTAACCAGTGTTGGGAGGGCCGAAGCCCAGACGAACCGTAGGGAGTCATTAGTGAGCAGGACAACAAGGGATAGGAGGACATGGAAGCTCGAGAGACAGCTCAGGAGGAAGATATGGGACAAACGAAGCCTTTGTCTCACTCTGCCATGCAGCTCCTACAAGCTATCTTGGGAAGTACCGGACGTACGAATTCCCTTGTAGGACATGCAGAAGTTGGGTTCGGAATTTAAATCCGGCCCATGCTCCCCTTTCACCAGGCGTGCAAGCTCTCCCTGCACGAAGCAGTGGAGAGTGCCTGGGAAAGACTCCCGGTTAGCCCGCGCCCCCTGCAAAAACCTCCTGCCCCCTTTTTCCAACATTTTTCTATGTTAAAGGGAGATTTTCGCCAGCGCTCTCCCTGAAGTGCCTGCCATCTAAAACGTATCTGCACCCCAACACTGGTATCCAATTCGACTGTTTTGATTTTTAATAAATTTATCTTTCTTGAAATGTTTATGTATCCCAGAATACCTAAACAATTCCCTCATTTGCATATGCGACAGCCTCTAGCCCTAACGTATACAGCCAAGTCAACAGCATGCGACCTTTAAGAGTTCTGCCTAGTAACTAGCTGCCCAGTCCGCTCCTCATTGAGTATAGGACGGTACCACTGGGATTGGGTTTAGAGGGGAAGATGGTTCTACTTTTGTACTGTATTGGGGGAGGGCCCCCCGAAGGGAGCCCTCCAGGTTAAAACGGGTACGACTTAACATTGTCCCCGCGGAGCCACCCGGCTCCAGATAAAAAGGCCGGAGTCAGCCGGACACAACTCCCGAACCCAGCTTTTGCACGCCCCACCATGCGTGTCTTCGCTAATACTCCCCAGGGTTCGGGAGGCGTGTCCGGAGACTTTGCCAACCCCGAAGGGTGAATAGCTTGCCTGTGATTATTCCAGCCAAGACCCCAAGCTGATGTGTCTTTTATAATATAACAATTCCAGATGTATGACCTGTTTTGACCTTTCCCGCATCTCTTGGATGCCTTTAGATATTCTGCTTGCAAATTCACTGATCTAACTCTTATTTTAATACCTTTTCTCCCCAATTTAAGAAGGTACCCATGATGCTTTTAGATAACAAGGGGGGGGTGACTCCTCAGTATGCAAACCGGTCTCCTCCTTCCCAGCCGAACTGACTCGTGGCCGAGCCGAGAAGTGACAAGCGCAACCGAGAGCTTCATGAGCTATTGATCAAGACCCGAGTGGCTTCCGAAAAGCCGAAGATATACGAGTCCTGGTGTTCCATTAGATACAATGTAAAGCGCGCCTCTCTCCTGTATAGAGACACCAGTAGCCCGGTTCCAGCAGAAAAGCCTTGCCGCTCAGGAGAGATGGACGAAGAATTGTTTGTAACCATTTTATTTCCTTATGACTTCCTTGTGGATTATTTTTATTGCCACAAATGTATGTACTTCTACCATAGTCATTGATATATTTTATTTTATGGATACTACTTTTATAAGGAATTTATAGTGCTTTTTACAATGAATTTAAGATAAGAATTTTTAGCATTGCCTTCAGTATTTCAGTTAAGACTGTTGCTTCTATTTAGAGACTTAAATATTTATACATAGGCTTCCCTTGGTGGTCAAATGCACAAGCCTTGCTTTTATGTCCATCCCAGCAACAATTTGGTATTTTTATTGTGGTAGATTTTTGTCATCTTTTGCATCCGTCCCTTGCCAGCAACTTCTTTCAGGATCACCATCATGCAGTCCGCCCCAATCTTGTCATCGTACTGTCCAATTCGGAGACCTTCACCTGACGCCTTCAGGTCTCCGAGGGGGGGAAATGTTAGCCAGCAAGGCACTTTCTGTGCTCTTATGGATTTTCATATCCATAAGTCTGAACTCTGTGTTACCAACAGTGGTAGGGTCTTGCGCTTTCTTCTTGAATAGGAGCCAGCTCCAGCCCATGCCAGGAGGCTGACACCCTAAGCAGTTCACCCAAGACAAAGACAAAGGATTCCTCTTGCCATGAGGTTTCCTTCTGTCAGACATCCGCTGGCTGACCCCCACTCCCCACTATACATCTGGATAGTTATGTTAACTAACCTGCCTAGCAACTAATGTGCCAGCCATCAGATACTTGGCTAAAACCATCAACTAACAATAGATATGGCCAGGTGAGTTATCGGACCCCAGACTCAGCGTCTGTTTTCTGATGAGATCATGCTCTTGCAATACTGACCACCCCCTGGACCTCCTCCCTTTGTTCACCTTTAACCTATAGCAAGGTCCAAGAGGGACAGACCGCCTAGTAGGAGTGTTAGTGGGTTGTGGTCTGCAAAGCCCGCCCCAAGACTCCCAATAAAAGCCCAAACCGAGAGTCACTCTGCCTCTTGAGCCGTCGCCCTCTATCTAACCTATTGACCCTTCAGTCCAGCTTTCTGTCCCCAACCCTTGCCTCCATCTTTGAACCCCTTTTTCTCTCTCTGGACTCGCGATCCAGGAGAACCACGTGGTCTTGCCGGTTCAAGCCTCGTGGCCCCATAGCTTTTATACCTTTCTTCCCCCATCCAACTCATCTTGACATTGGACAATGCATCGAAGGTAACGTGCTTTCCCCACCAACGATACCTGCTCATGCACAAGTGCTATTTTCTCTCTTTATTTTATTAGGCCTGTAAGATTGTGTGTGTGATTACGTTTTTGGTATGCTTGATTACATAATCCAGTAAAGAACATTGAACTTGGAATCCGCCTCACGTGCCTCTTTCCTTGAGAACTCCCGGGAGGGGTGGGACCCTGGTATAGTTGGCAAGAACCCGTGTATTTTGCTGATTGCTAAACGTAAATTAAAGCAATTCGGCTAACAGGTAGTCCTGCAGGCCAAGGGTTCTAGGCTTCAACATAGCAAATATGCTGCAGACAAAGGAGAAAGATCTGCAAATAGTATTGCAAAATTTTATCAGTCTCAAGGGAGGTCATATGTTCCTGCAGCCCTTAAATTATACAAAGCCAAGATGCTAGCCCAACTGTTATATGGTTCATTCTTGGGGCCAGCCAGTTCCTGCTTTGCACCCCTTGAAAGAGTTCAGTCTAAGTTTCTAAGAACTATCTTGCAGGTCCCTAGATGTGTGTCAAATGCGAGGGTAAGACTGGAGACAGGTTGTCTAAAGGTTGAAGCCTGGGTCGGTATTTTATCAATATATATCTGGCTAAAGGGGTATCTCAACCCACAAGGTTTATTCCCCCTGATACTCTGCGATGATTTTCAATCAAATTGGTTCAAGTCTGTTCAGAGTTATCTATTGAAAATAGGTCTTTCTCCTCAGGTGCTTTTATCTCTAGGAATAGATCAAGCAAAAACTCTAGTCAAGCAGAGAATCAAGGATATAGAATGCCAAAATGATCTTTCCAGCATAGAAAACATTACGATGAGGGCAACTATTAAAAATACTGTGAGTCCAGCCAAGTATTTAACATCTCTTGAAGTAAAAGGGTTTAGAAGAGCCTTCACTTTGGCTAGGTGCTCTGTCCTCCCTTCTGCAGTACTTGAAGGAAAATACAAGGATATTCCCTTCACGGAAAGGCTTTGTACTTGTCCATTAAGGGAGGTTGAGACAACAGAGCACATGTTCTTTAGATGTCCGTATTATAAAGTAGCGCGTAATAAAATCACTCTGCTGACTGATCAATTGCCGGGTCTCTCCGAAAAAGCTAGACTTGAGTGTCTTCTATCTGATAAAAACTCTAAGATTACCCATCAAGTAGCTAGTTTCTGTATGGAGATAATGAGATTACATAAACTCTAAGGTAGCTAGTTTAGTAATAGTAGCTCGATACTGGAATAAATTCTAATTTCTCTTTAATGCTTTACTGATATGTTTAAAGTTTGGAAATACTGTACGACTGTTCTAAGGACTGGGTAAGCATTAGACAGAAGAGTAGGGTGAATTTTAACAATTTTAACCAGCATAATAGTTCATGTCTATAGTTATAACATGTATCTAATTTTAACATTTACTAGGTCTATGTTTTATTGGCCAAGTTTTATCTTATAAGTTCTCCGTATTGTGTAAACTATGGAATTGTTTTATGTATTTTCTGGTCAAATGATTGTAGCAATAAAGAACTGAACAGAACCATGTAGTGAATGATATAAAACACTTCTGCCTGAAACCCAGGAGAGCTGCTACCTGTCATAGAGATGATACTGATCTTGATAGTCTGAGTCAGTATAAGAAAACTTCATGTATTCATGTATTTCATGCCTTGCTTTTTTAACTCTGCAGAACCGGGAATAATCAGAAATTATACACTCTAAAAATTAACTGAAAAAAGTCTTCTCCAGCAGTATTCCTTCATAGAGTGATACCAATGTTACTAAGAACAGCTGCTACTGCAGTAAATATTAGGTGTATAATTGCAAAACTTTCTTTTATCTTCCACAGTGTCAAAATAGTCTTCAGGTATCCAATCCATGTGAAAAAATATCAATTCCATAGTTAGTCTAGAACTATGTAAATACCCATAGAAACTCATTCCAAAGCTTGATTCTTTCCCAAGTGGCAGGCTCACTATATTAAATGTTGTTTACTCTGGTCTGTATATTTAATTCTCACTGGAGCCATCTACATACAAGACAGATCTTTCTAGAAATCTGAGAAAAGCCCAGGATCATGGAAAAATCTGATTTGAAAAAAAAAACACGGGTGGGGTTAACCTCAGTTTCTGTCAGAAAAAGGCAGGGTCTATTTTGGCCTCCCCGTCCACCTGTGTTCCACTCCCTCCTACCCTGGAGGGAGAGCACATCAGGCCACGGTCCAGCAGCAACCACCAGGCAACTTGCTGATATGCTATTTGCACAATTCATCCAGGTGTGGTGTTGACTATCAGACAACTTGATGCCACACAAGTTGCCTGGGCCCAGTGGCAGGTTCCATACAACTTGTGTGAGGTGGCAGGAGCTGGCAGTGACCACCACACAACTCTCCTGAGTGACTTATTATTGAGTGCCTTTTGCAACTGGGACAGACCTTTCCCAGGGAAAAGCTGCCAGGGGAGGGAAGAAGAGAGAGCTGATAGTCAGTGTGATGTAGTGGTTAATGTGTTAGACTAAGATCTGAGACATCCAGGTTCAAATCCTCACTTTGCCTGGAATCTTGCTGGGAGACTTTGAGCTAGTCACTATCTTTCAGCCTAATCTACCTCATGGGGGTTATTGTGAGGGCAAAATGGAGGAGAGGAAGATTATGAAATCTGCTTTGGGTCCCCCGGGGGGGGGGAAATGGTAGGGTATAAATGAAGTAAATAAATCATAACTGAAGCTGAAGACAGGGGGATAGATAAAAAGAAAGGTTGGTTTGTGTGTGGGAAGGAGAGAACAAAGCAGGGAAATGGGAGAGGATATGGCTGCCAGAAGGAGAGAAAGAAGATACAGTGTGAAGTAGGAGATACAGGGGAAGGTAAACTGACCCCCACAAGTCTTGGCAGGTTCCCTGATTGTCATGTATAAAGTAGGGGGCAAATGGAACACACATGGGACTCCGAACCCTCCCCCTGACGGAGGCTTACTTTCCTCTAGATTTCCCCCCAGATACTTTTCTCTTCAGTCAGACTCTTATATCAGAAGTGAGTTTGTCAAAGAAAAAAGCATTTGCAGGGGAAGAAGCTCTGATGAAGTAAATGGCAGGTACATGTCTTTTTAGATCTAAAGTTCAAACATTGCTGCCTTTATATGTAATTTAGGAGAGACTCAGCTCTAAAAAGCTGGTGTGCCACCACCCCATATAATCTGACCTTGCTACTTCAATTTTAAGGTGCTATAAATCTCTCCTTTTTAAGCAACAGAATAACATATTTCCTTTTCTGGATTTTTTAACTTCAGAAGAGAAGATTCTCTAGTGTATATGGTTGCTGACTTCTTGGTGGGGCATCCAGGAATTAAAACTGATCTCCAAGCAAGAGAGATCAGTTTCCCAGCAAAAAATAGCTGCTTTTGAGAGTGGATTCTATGGTATTGTACCCTGCTGAGGTCTCTCCCCTCCCCAAATCCTATACCCAGGGGTCATTTCATAGAAAAAGAGGTACAGGAGCTCATTAGCACAACTCATTTGCATAACTTATTTGCATATGCCACACCCCCTAACATACCGGAAGTTTGTCAGAAGGCAACACCCACCCCTCAGGCTCCACTCCACAGGTGAGTGAAACTGACCTGCTCTTCCTCCATTCCCTTCCCCATCCAATACTTTGTGCAATAAAAATAAGTGTAAAGAACACACCCTCATTCTCTTCCTGCTCCCTTGAAACCACCAGGTTTCAAGTAGACTTGAGATACCCAGGACATGTGCACTACCCATCCCTTCCCCTTCCCCTCCCCACAACAAGACACCCTGTGAGGTAGGTGGGGCTGAGAGAGGTCTTTTGAGAACTGCTCATGAGAGAACAGCTCTGAGAGAACAGCTCTGAGAGAACTTGTGACTGGCCCAAGGTCACACCAGCAGCTGCATGTGGAGGAGTGGGGAATCAAACCTGGTTCTCCCAGATTAGAGTCCAACTCCTGACCACTACACCAAACTGATGGGGTGGAAGCTGCTGAAGGGTTGGTGAAATTTCTCCAGTACTTATGTGCCACGTGCCCAGATAAAAAATGGTATACTTAGAAAATTTATATGCCACCTTGAGCAAGTCTCTGGAAAAGCAGCACACAGTCATAAAAGGAACAATGATAAAATTATCAATATTAAAACAAAACATTAAAAACAATAAAAACCCTAGCAGGGCTTTCCCCGGGGCGCTGCGCCTCTGCACTGCTCGGGGAATTTCTCAATCTGGAGTTGGCAACCCTACTTGTGCAACAGTTTAAGAACTTGTTTACCTTTGTTTACCTTTGTTCAGTTCAGCCAAGTTATGTGTAAACAACTCGTACCTACCAATGAATGATGGCTGGAAGAGAGTTTCAGGGCAGCAAAACCGTTCATTGCCAATAGTGATGACTTGACCGTCTGGGAGCTCATAGCTCTTCTCCAGAGAAGACAAGGAAGCAGCAGTAGCCATTTCATTCTCAAAGTCCAGAGCCACGTAGCAGAGTTTTTCCTTTATGTCTCACACAATCTCACATTCCGCTACCAACACAAAAACATAAGGGATGAGACAATGGAGAGTTGGGGAGGATGGAATTCTCCTACATTCTGCTTTTCCTTCACTAGAATAACAACCTTCTCTCCAGTAGAACTATCAGGACCAGAGTTCAGGGCAAATGGCTGGGAGTATGGCCACTCTGGCACAATGGGGAAGGATACCAAGTGGTTCTGGGAACGACAATTCCAAGAATGTACTCGGGGATGCGGAGGAAGTGAAAGAATAAAAATAACACTGCAAGGGGTGGGTGGGTTTTCTTCTCCTCTCAGCTTCACCTGCACCCTACTACTACCATGTTATTCTGCATTAACAGGGCTCATAAATTGAAGTGGGGCATAAGAGTGGAGGGGTAGGATAGTGGCTCAGATTTACCATTTGAGCCAGAGAGGAATTTGGCAACTTAAAAACTTATCTCATACTTTGAGACAAAGGCATAAATATGTTTGTAACACTCGAATTAATTTGAAGTCTTGATGAAGAAGGATCTCCCATATGACCTCAAGTCCAAAGACAAAAATTACCTGACTGCATCACTGAGCTCTTCCCATTCTGATCACAGACACCCCTCCCCCCCCCAAAAAAAACCCTGAACAACCCAAAGAAAGGAAAAGAATGCCTTAAAGGGGCCTGATGTTCTCTTACTCAGGCTGTTCTTCCAAACCTGTATGAAATGAAGTTCACAACCAGCATTTGGAAGAACTGCAAATAAAAATTCTGTGACTGGACACCTTAGATTTTTGAATGACATCCTATTGGTGTAGGTTGTTGGGTGCATATCGCTGGGAGCCTTTTGATCCAAGAGGACAGAGACAGCCCATGATGCTTACCGGACTTGATACAGCAGTATAAAGGTAGTTCTTACAAAGTAACTATAGGAAACATGCTGATTACCAGAGGTAACAAAAGAATATCCTCTTTCTGTGAGGATTTTCATAAGATAGGAAGATCTCTGCCAGCCAGATCGAGTCTCATGATAGCATGTGGCAAGGCATAACCTTCATAGATAGGTACATTGTGTGTGACACCATCCCCAGAATCCAGAACAATTCCTAGGAAAGAGGATGAAGTAAAAAGAATTAGCATTGTTCTCTAGAGTTCTCACCCTGCCACACCCTTCCAATCTATCCATCCATCTGTGACAACAAAGGGGTCTGAAAGGAGAGGCTGCAAATGACAGTCTCTATTGTCTCCTTTCTAAGTGAAACTCTCCTCTTGTGAGAGGGAAATTGCTGGCATACACAAAGAAGCAACTGACCTGCAAAAACATGAAAGAGAAATTGCATGGTATTGTTCTCTTTGAACAGATGCTATTGATAATGATCATACATTTCTATAGCCTTTCGTCCAAAAGGATCCCAAGCAATTTTCAAAGAATCCCAAATGCTGCTGTACAAACATACAGATTTTGTCACCAAAATGGAGACTTTTAATGGGGGGAAACATAGCAGTTGTTCTCCATGCAACCTAAAATAATTGTGCAAAAGCCCACATGCAGGCTCAAGGCACAGGTCATCTGGGGACATGGAGGTTGGAATGCAACTACAGTAAAAACGGCAAGAATGTGTGTTTTAAGACAGTGGTTCCCCATGGGAGGGCAAGAGACTCCAGCGGGGCCACGGCATTACAGCAAGGGGTCTGTGAAAAATACTTTCCTCTTTTCTATTCACTAATATGTGAATAGCTTGAATTTGCTGTATCTAACCCCTGGAGGTCCTTTCTTAATATAATTAATGGTGAGAATGTGGCCATGATCTTTGGCCATTAAACGAACAGACCAGACAAGGATCACATATCATTCAGACTGTAAGTTTGTGCAGTCTCAGTTTGCCTCAGAGTCTTGCAGGGAAGGGCATTTAATCATTCCACTCAGTTTCATTATACAAAACTAAACTCCTTATTTTATTGTTAGCATTTTAAAATACTAACAAAGTAGGGATCCCTGTTTCAAATAGCAAAAGCATGGAGGCTCAATAGTTAAATACCATCTTCTGTTCCTGCAATACCCTGAGTCGAACTGAGGTTGCACATGCCTGAGATTTGCATTTTAAAGATATGAGTTGCATGATCATCAGTCACCTGTTTTAGTTAGCCTTATTCCCTGTGTTTGACTAACTAGCTTTCCTGTTGGCTATCTTAATTCCTTTTCTCCTCGTCTAAAAAAAGATCTACTTACCAGCCTATCAAAATGCAGAATTTCAGTTCTCCTGAAACACATAATTTGACTCTCTGTTGACTCACTGAAGAGGAAGAAACAGAACTATGAGAATGCTGGATGCTAGGATTACTGGAAGCTCTCTAGGAAGGCAGCGAATGTGGGAAAACATAAGTTATGCTTTGAGCCCTGTTTCAACCATTCCTAGAAGGGTCATTCCTATTCCCAACCTAGAATAAAGAATAATAACAATGCAAGTATTTTTTTTTCTCCTCTCAGCTTCAGCTGTATTTTACTACTACCATGTTATTCTTGATCGATAGGGCTCATAAATTGAAGTGGGGCATAAGAGTTTATTTTAAAAACCAACCATGCCACCAGTGCCCCAGTATTTAAACAAGAGAATAAGGACACCTGAAAACTAAAACTTTCTGGCTGTTAGACACACCTGTTCAATACTTTGATAAAATGGATAAAAATATCAAGAGACAAACAGTTCCATAGGCTATAACCTAACTACAACGACAACCAAAGCATAGTGCAGACAGGCAGAAAGTGGAGGCTCCATTTGATATTCAAGAAGTGAAAGACAAGTATTGTAAAAATCAAATCATACAGCTACATAGAATTGTTAAACAGGCAGAAAGTTTGTAAAATGGCAAAAAGTAAGATAAAAATAGAATAATAAAACATTTTAACCCTGCACTTTTGGTCTGATCCAGCTTATTAAACATGCTACTACATGAGAAACTGGAGGATGCGTGTATATGCTTCTTGTATAGCTGTTCTTCCTCAGGCCAAGACTCAGGCCTAGCAGAGAGGGCATCAATGAGAAGAAAACGAAGAGCCGCTCCAGTTGGAGCAAAGTGACAAAGAAAAACCAGTGGTGTAGTGGGAAGAAAATTTTATTCCAAAATATTTATAACACCTACACATTTGATGTTAAGCTTTCTCAGGGGGATAAGTGGAATATAAATGCAGCAATGTTTCAAAACTGGTTAAGTGGGAGCATTGTGTTTAAATTTCACAGATCCTCCTGAGGAAGCTTAGTGTGAAATGTGTAGTAAATACAAAAGCCACAGTGTAGTAAATACAAAAAACCAAAATAGAATTATTTCCAATATTTATGAATGATTGGAAACCTTCTGATCTGACAGTTATCCTGGTGCAGATTGAACAAAATCACTTAACATGGATTTGTTAGCCTTCAATTAATCTGTAATACACTCAGGGCGCATTAAGATTTGTGTGCCCTTTCAGTGCTTACTTAAGTATTGCCACAGAGCAAGTTTTCTTCAGGCATTTGAAAGCAGTTTTTTTAAGTCAGACTCAGTAGTAAATAATAGGAAGTAATAGGATCCTATAATAATAGGATCAGAAACTATAATTTGTTTAAATACATTAATGTATGCATGTGAAGTTATGCCTTCCTCGGGGAACAAACAGCTACTTTAGAAACATTCACTAGAGTCTACAAGAATTTTCTTTCTCAGTGTCCCACAGGAAAGAGTGCCTTAGTTATTGACCTGTACACATAACTCTGACATTCTGATGTGTGGCAGGGGAACAAAACTCTACAGATCAGCGCATGAATCCATCTACAGGATAGATTCCTTCCTTGTTTCACTAAAGTGACAAATTCTGAAAGTCTTTTGAGGTGGTGTCATGAGTACCTCTGAGGATCTGCCCCCTGCGGACCTAAGTGAGGTGGAGGATCAGCTCCCAGCTCCAGAGGAGCCTCCACCTGAGCCAGATGAGGCTCAAGCAAGCACCTCCCAGGGTTTTGTCCCAGCACCACCAGCAGCTGAGCCACAGCTAAGCTCAAGCCCACCTGATTCACCTCCTCCGGTGGAACGTCTAAGGTCCCGATACAGGCAAGACTTAGCTGCTAGGAGAAAAGGCACGCATGCGTGGTCGCAGATCACTCAGTCCTGAGTTTTAGAAGGAACCGGGACCTCTCTGCCAGCTGCTAACAAGCACAGGAAGTGGCTGGGTATTTAGGCACAGCACAGGGACTACCAACTTGTGCTAGCAACAAGTCTTCTTGGCTAAGCTCTGCGCCTGTTCGGCTCGTGATAGCTAACTTGATTCTGGACCCTCTGGCTTGTGATTCCAGCTTTGTTTGACTTCAGTTCTGTTGACTCCCTGGACTGGCTTACTCATGAGTTTCCCTCTTTGACCCTGGTTTAGACTGACTCTGCTTTTGGCTTAGTGTTTTGGACTTGACAACTTGTTCCTGATTCAGCTTAACCTCGGACTGTCCCAGTCTTCTGCTTGACTCCTGTCCTATCGGCATCCAGCTCGTGACAGGTGGGGGCAAGGATATTTCAGACACAAAAAAAGTCTCCCAGTAAGAAACTGATCTGCTAGGGTCTCGTAAAAAAAATCCTGAGTTATTTTCCCAACAAAATCTTGAGAAAAAAAACATTGCTTGATTAATTAGACATCACCAGGGGTCATTTCGAGCAGGAGCTTGGGGGAGCTCAGCTCTGGGAGTTGGTGCTAGCCCCCCCCCCCCCCGCAGGGGAATGCCTGCTTGTGTAATGGCTGCAGCAAAATGTCTCCTGGAAAGTTCCCTGGAAAGGTCCTTGTTCTTCCGACCAGCCGTCTGAAGGCTTCAGCCACCACTGAAGCTATCCCCCCAGACTAGTGGTATTTCTGAGGCTAGGTTTAGTAGCTGTCCCCTCTCTGCCAGATCAAGCTGGTCAAACCCATCTAAGCCCGGAAACGAAGACGTGCAAGGGGCCTCGAGTTCACTCACTGTATCACTTGTGGCGGGGAGGTCCCGGCGGAGCAACAAGACTTTCTCCGCAAAATAGCTCGCAAATGCCTCACAGCCAATTTCCAATTCCCTAGAGTTTGCTCTGCCGGACAGCAGTACTGTTAACGACCGAATTGTCCTAAATAATTGGGCTGGGCATGAGCTAGCGGATGCAATCTCGGCAGCAAAGAATTCTTTCTTTGCTGTCTTAGTTGCCATCTCATAGGCTTTCATAAACATCCTATAAGATGCTCTTGACACTTCATCATGATCACGACGCCACCGTCTCTCTAGCCATCTTAACTCCCGCTTCATTTGGCGCAACTCCTGGGTATACCAGGGGCCAGTCTGTTGTGAGGGCGAAGAGGGCGCCTGGGAGCGATCTCGTCGATAGCTGTAGCGAGCCGGTTGTGCCAATCTTCAACCAGCTCATCCAATGAGCTGCCAGGGGGCTTCGGTTCCCGCAGAGCCATCTGGAACCGCTCCAGGTCCATTTGGCTCCGCAGGTGAGCCAAAATGGGCTCGCCGCCTTGGGGCCGGGGCAGGAAATTCAGACGGGCCCCCAGGGCAAAGTGGTCCAACCAAGGCACTACCGAAGTGGCAATTCAGTCCACTACAACCCCCACGGCAAAAACCAAATTGAGCATGTGTCCTGCCCGGTGTGTAGGGGCCGAGATGTATTGAGAGAGTCCTAGTGCCACCATAGATGACACCAGGTCCACCCCCGGCTGGCGGCTGCATCATCAGCATGGACGTTGAAGTCACCCAAAACCATAAGGTTAGGGTACTCCAACGCCCAGCCTGACACAGCCTCCAGCAGGGATGGCAGACTGCTGGCTGGTGCATTAGGCGGTCGGTACACCAGCCACACAGCCCAACTCTCTTCAGCCTCCCACACCAGGCCGACACATTCAATGCCCATGATCTCCACCGGTGGGAGCGCCCTGAAGGAGTAAGCTTCCCGAATGAAAATCGCGACCCCCCACCCTGTTGTCCGTGATTGGTGAAGGACTGCAAAACCTGGAGGGGCCATTTGGGAGAGCATTACCCTCTCTCCCTCCAGGACCCAAGTCTCGGTCACGCATGCCAGGTCAGCCTTCTGGTCCCCCAGGAAATCCTGGAGGACCGTGACCTTGTTGTTAATTGACCTGGCATTGCACAACACCAATGACAGAGAGGGGTTATTCCTAGCCCCACTGCCATTCCCCCCCTTGGAACCCTGAAAGCGTCAGGTGAAGGGTTCCACACGAGACAGGAGCTGGAACCTGATGTGGGCAGGCCAGGAGTCCCGAACGGGTGTAAACTGTTCAGGCGTTGAAGAGACAGGTGTCTCTACATTGACAAGGGATGGACTTAAACAAACAGAAAACGGAAAAAACTAACCTACCAAAAATGCCGAATTACCTTAGATCGGACACTGAACTCCAGGGTAGATAGGTATGACCACTAATGGGGAGTACACACATATACTAGAAATTCCTTATAAGAATATTCTTACCCTTACATAAACAAATATATATCTGTATCTCTAGCTAGAACACACGCACACACACATACCAGTACAAAAATCCACAAGGAAATAAAATAGTTACAAGCAATCCTTCATCCTTCCCTCCTGTGTGCCAAGGCTCGGGTGCTGGAACGTGACTTCTGGTGTTGCAAAACAGGAGGGAGGCACGCTTTACATAGTATCTAATTCAACACCAGGACTCGTGTATCTTCAGCTCTTCGGAGGCCACTCGGATTTTGATCATTAGCTCATGAAGCTCTCGGCTACGCCCGTCACTTCTCGGCTCGAACACGAGTCAGTTCGGCCGGGAAGGATGAAACCAGTTTGCATATTGAGGAGTCCCCCCCCCTGCTATCTAAAAGCATCATGGGTACTTCTTTGGAAATGAAGGAGATAAGGTTAAAGCAAGAAGTAAGTATACAAGTTCTTCATCTGGTCGGTCAGGATAAGCGAAAACGTTCAAGGAATGCAATATGGGTCTAGGTAAAGCACATATCGGGATCGCTAAATCTTGAAAGAAACTCCAGGCTGGGGTTTCCTTTGGGATCGGGCAAGGAAAAACCATCTACCCTTCGGGGGAGGCCAAGTCCTCAGGCATGCCTCCTGAACCCTGGGGAGTATATGCGAGAGAGTGAGTCTCACGTAGACTCCATGTAAAAATTGGGTTTGGGAGTTGTGTCTGGTCGACTTCGACCTTTTTATCTGGAGTCTGCTGACTCCGTGAGGACAATGTCATGTCGTACCCATTTTACCATGGAGGGCTCCCCCTGGGGGCCCTCCCCCATTACAGTCAAAGAAAAGAACAGTCTCCCCTATGAACCTGACCCATGGTATCACCCAAAAGACTTGACTGGACCCCTAAGGGTCGCTAGTTTCCAGGCAGAAATCAACAGTGCCGAATTTGAGACCAGTGCGGCAGTAGGAGTATGTTGTGTTCTACTGGCCAGCTGGGAAGGGGCCTGCAGGAAAACTCCCTCTAAAGTAAATGGAGGTTGGAGCAAGAGGCTGGAAGGCTAGCGGACGGCTAGTGCTAACCTTGGGCGGTCTCTCAGGCACTCTCTGCTGTCGAGCGCAGTAGAGGGCTTGCACGCCGGGGAGATGGGGGATGCTTGAGCAGAGCAAGTTACGAACCCAACTTCTGCATGTCCTTTGGGCCAATGAGATAATCAAAGGTCCGCTGGGCTCACAGAGGAGGGGCAACGGGGACACCTGCATCTGTTCCTGTGTTTACATGATAGAACCTTGGGCCTCATATGAAAGCCCATAGGATCTACCACTTGCGTAGCCCCTCGCTCAATATCCTCCCTATGGTTCATCTGGGCCTCGGCCCTCCCAACACTGGTCAAAGAATAGAAAAACAAAATACTTTGGAGGAAGAAGAAAAACAAAGATGCGGGCAGACAAATGCACAAGCAAAAAAAGAAAAACAGGGCATTTATTTTGGCTGGATGAAAAAGGAACGGTGCAAAAATAAAAAGTACCAAGAATTGATGGAAAATACTTAGGGTGACGTGCTTTTGCGTATGCAAAATGACGCACCACATAGCATGCCGGGTTTTCTTCTAAAATTTGGAGAAAAATTATTTGAAGAACTATATTTGAAAAATATCAATAGCGTAATTAATAGTTGTTTCGGAGGTGACAAATTGGGCAACCCTGAAGGGGGAAAAAAGTAAAAGAAAATTTAGCCACAGTGAGTTGCAGAGACATTGCAAGAGGCTGGCAGGCAAAAAGTTCTTGGCCTGTCTCAACCCATTTGAAAGGTATGCATACTCCGGCTGGTTTACCAGACAGACCTGCACTTGCACTTCCTTTCTTGCTTTGCTTTTCTGAACTCAAGGCACGGCACTGCACAGACACATAGGTCTGCCTCATCCGAGGAAGGGTCCACTGATTGTCTCATTTGACAATATAGTTTTCTTGGTTTCAGTGGTACTGCTGAAGGCCAAGAAGGCAGTGGAGCTGAGATCTTGTGGCTATGTGCAGGAGGCGAGAGTTGCTCATTGCCGGTGCTAGTGTGTTCTCTCTCGCTTACATTCCTTCGGGTTCAGGATGATGCAGGGCTGCTCAAAACCAATTTTTACCTCAAGGGCCTTTAAAGGCCTACCTAATAGTAGTAAAGAATAGAAACACAGATATGAATACACAAAGGAATAGGATGAGTAAGAAAAGGCACATATAGGGGGCAACAGTGAAGGCATACCAGAGGGGGAGAGGAGGGGTCAGGAGTCTGAGGCCTTAGATGCCAGGTGCATCAAGGCTTGGAAATCAGTGGCTTTGGTGTGGACTTCCAATTTCCGAATTTGTTTCTTCACCCAGTATACCAAAACAATTAGAGCCACTACTAAAATAATTTGAAAGGCCAATATTACTACGATGGGGTGGAGCACCAAATTTAAATATCCAGATGTGCTAGGCGACCAGCCCAGAAGCACCTCCCACCAGCTGTGTTGTCCCACCTCCTTGATGTCTATGGCCAGCGCACTAATTCTGGCACCATTGTGGGACACATTCAGGGCAGCCTTGTCTCCAGCTTGTTTTACTTTTGCCAATTTGTCATGAAGTTCTGGGTGTTGCAATAGAGTGCATAAGGCTTCTAGACCTAGGCCTAGAGGTACTGGTGTGAGAGTGTCATATAGTTCAGGAGCTACTGCCATCTCCTGTTGGGTCCAAATTGGGGTGAAGAAAAAGAAGTCACATCCCCTAATGGATATGATGTTACAGAAACACCTGTTGATTCCAGGTAACATGTGTTGTATGTGTTGAGAGTTAATATGAACATGATTGCAGGCCGTCCTGACACAGACACAGGCTCTGCCCAAATATAAAACTGTGGAACCTGTCTCACTGACTGCTTCAAATTGACAGTGAGATTGTATGTGTTTCCTTGGAGCCAAGCATGGGTGGTGTTTTTCTAATGCATCATCCTCACAGATGAAACCTAGTCTCTCCTTATGTGTGCACCCTTCCATGTTAACGGTTTGCCAGCTAGAGGGACTTGCCTTGGCCCATCTATTGCTGTCTCTGGCATACAATACTGTGTCTCCATCTACCTGAAGGCCCAGTGGGACCACTGGATAAACTGGAAACATTTCTTTTGCAGTCACGGTGACTATAATTAACTGTAGTACCGCCCGGGAAATAATTAACACCTCCCTCTCTGAAGGGAAATTCCCGGGGGCTCTCAAGGAAGCGATGGTCCACCCACTCTTTAAAAAGGTACATCTGGACCCGGCAGAATTGGCAAATTATAGGCCTGTGTCCAATTTGCCCTATTTGGGCAAATTAATAGAGAATGCGGTGGAGTTACAGTTACAGAGGTATCTGGATGACGCTTCGGTCCTTGACCCCTTTCAGTTTGGCTTTCGCCCGGGATATGGGACGGAGACCGCCTTGGTCACTCTAACTGACAACCTCCGGCGACATCTGGATCAGGGCAGTGGGGCAGTACTGCTGTTGCTCGACCTGTCGGCAGCGTTCGACACAGTAGATCATCAGCTGCTGTCCCGCCGCCTTGCCAACGTGAGGATAGGGGGGCGGGCCTTGCAATGGCTCATCTCATTCCTCCAGGGTCGGGGACAAAGGGTGGTGCTAGGGGAGCAGCAATCCTCGAGGCACTCGCTTGAGTGTGGTGTGCTGCAGGGGGCAGTGCTCTCCCCGATGCTGTTTAATATCTACATGCGCCCCCTTGCCTAGATTGTCCGGAGGTTTGGGCTGGGATGTCATCAGTATGCGGATGACACCCAGCTCTATCTCATGTTGGGTGGCCAGTCGGACTCCGGCCCAGACGATCTAGACCGGTCATTGCACGCTGTGGCTGATTGGCTCAGATCAAGCAGGCTGAAATTGAACTCAGTGAAGACGGAGGTCCTGTGCCTGGGCCGTTGCGGTCCGGGGTGGGGGGTCCCGCTCCCGAGTTTTGACGGGGTGCTGTTGGTGCTTGCACCGAGGGTTAGGAGTTTGGGAGTGCTCCTGGAGCCTTCTCTGTCAATGGAGGCCCAGGTAGCAGCCACTGCCAAGTCGGCCTTTTACCATCTACGGCTGGCGAGGCAGTTGATTCCCTACCTCGACCATGATGACCTAGCCACAGTGATCCATGCAACGGTCACCTCAAGGCTGGACTACTGTAATGCTCTCTACATGGGGCTGCCTTTGGTGCAAATCTGGAAGCTTCAGCTGGTGCAGAATGCCGCGGCCAGGCTGCTGATGGGTCTCGCAAGGTGGGACCATATCGGGCCTGTGCTGGCGGCGCTGCACTGGCTGCCTATAGCATACTGAGTTCGCTTCAAAGTGCTGGTTCTTACCTATAAAGCCCTATATGGCCAGGGACCAACATACCTTAGGGACCGCCTCTCTCCATACATACCCCAGAGAGCACTACGGTCGGGGTCAGAACACAGACTATGTGTCCCTGGCCTCAAGGACGCCAGGTTGGCCAAAACAAGGACCAGGGCCTTCTCGGTGGCGACTCCTGTCTGGTGGAACGAGCTCCCAGAGGAGATCAGGGCCCTGCGGGACCTGATGCAGTTCTGCAGGGCCTGCAAGACAGAGCTCTTCCGCCAGGCCTTTGAATAGGAGCCGCCACCGATGATACTGGGGATACCGCCTAGCATCGCAACTACCACGATGTTTCCCTGGTCCAACACAGCCTCAGCTATGGTTGCGGGGGGGGGGGGGCTCAGACCTGCCACTTGGTTACCATCGGATGCTGTATTATGGAAGCTTTTATGGGTATTTATATGTTTTAACGGTATTTATTGGAATGTTTTAACTGATTTTTTAGGTTAATGTATTGATTAGGCCTTGGGCCCATGTAAGCCGCCCTGAGCCCGTTCGTGGGGAGGGCGGGATATAAATGTGAAAAATAAATAAATAAATAAATTATTGGCCAGCAAGGCACTTTTTAGTGCTCTTATGGATTTTAAGATTCATAAGCTTGAACTTGGGTTGCTAGTATTGGAAGGGCCATGTGCATTCTCCATTGCTGGGGAAAGCTCCAGTCCACGCCAGGAGGCTGGCACTCTAGATAGTTCACCAAGACAGATACAAAGACTCCTTCTGCCATGAGGTTTTTTTCTGTCGCACCACGCTGGTCAACCCCTGCCCCCTCCAACATACCTGAACGGATTATGCTAACGTGGTTGCCTGGTAACTGATGGTTGGGCCATCACCCAGTTGGCCAGGACCATTAACGAACAATAGAAGTGGCCCCGGTGAGTCATCGGGCCTCGCCCAAGGTGTGTTGCTGGTGAGATCATAGTTTCTGCAATATTGTCCGCTCCCCGGCCCTCCTCCTTTTGTCCACCTTTAACCTATGGTAGGGTCAGAAAGGGATGGACCGCCTAGTAGGTGTGTTAGTGGGATGTGGTTAGCGCTGCCCACCCCAAGACCACCTAATAAAAGACCCTGCACAGAGGCAATCGGTCTCTTGAGCCATCGTCCCCTATCTGCTTTGCTACCCCTTATGCCCAGCTTGCTATACCCATACCCTTGCCTCCATCTTTAAATCTCTGGATCCTGGAACAGAGAGAACCACGTGGTCTTGCAGGTTCGAGCCACGTGTCCCATATTTTTCTATATTTTCCTTCCCCTCCAATTCTTCCTTCGGTAGGACAACTCCTCTTCAGGAAGGTAACATATTGCTTCCCATCGAAATCCTGCTCATGCAAACGTGCTATTTTCTAGCTTTATTTCCTTAGACCTGCGTGATTGTGTGTGTGATTACGTTTTTGGTGTGCTTGAACAACATTACCCAGTAAAAGGCATTGAACTTGCTATCTGCCTCACGTGCCTCTTTCCTTGAGAACTCCCAGGAGGGGTGGGACCCTGGTATAGTTGGCAAGAACCCGTGTATTTAGCCAATTGCTAAATGTAAATCAAAGCAATTCGACTAACACTCCTGCACCTCTTTTTCTACAAAATGACCCCTGGGTACTATAGTGTTCAACTATGACTCTATAGAAAACTTACTGGAATCAGTAATTAATTTGATGCATTGTTCCAAACAGATCAAATCTCTCTTTTAAGAGGGATGCACTAGAAAAAAGATGGTTCAGTAGGGAGGGAAAGCATGATAGTGGTATAATATGAATAGCATGGATACATTTATTTTTATCCTGCTTTTCCACTCCAAAGAGGACCTCAGGTACCTGTCCTAAAAAGAACACCCAGAAAAGATCTAGGTACCAACAAAGACAGTAAAACATTAAAATAGAATATAGCACAAACAGTAAGAAATAAACAAGGTCTTTAATCTCCTCTGAAAACCATCTAATGCAGGAATGCAGGGTTAGCAAGCTTTAAAAAATTAGGGTAGGCATCCTCCTGGCCTTTTCAGGTAAGATGTTCCAAACATTTGGGGCCACAGTAAAAAAAGCCTGCAGTTAAGCAGCAACAGATATATTCAGCCTTGAGCAGGGGGTAAAGGGGGGGGGGAATTGAATGAACAAAGTCATCTTATGGGTTTATACAGGAAGAGACACTGATGTGTCTCCAAGCATCCATGGGCTTCACAGAGCAAGACTTTTCCTTGGGAGATCAGTGGACCCTCAGAAACAGTATAGCAGGTAACATGGTATTGCAGAAGGACGGAATAGGCAGAAATTTCCATCCTTTCTTCTACAAATGGAAAAGCCATTCTGTCAAAAGAACAGCTAGGAAGATGCATACAATTCATTCAAGTATGTGGGTCCCAAGCCATAAGGAACTTTAAAAATAAGAATTAGCCCCTTGAACTGAACCTTGAAACAAGTAGGCCACTAACTTAGATGTTTCATGAGAGCAGTGATGACCATTCCAGTGATCTTCCATTAAAGGGCAAGCAGCTGTGTGTTGAACTAGTTTACTTTCCAAGTTGTCTCCAAGGGCAGCCCTGCATAAAGGACATTGCTGTATGCCTGAAGAGCATAAGCTCCTTTAAATAATAGGAATGGATCCCTAGATTCTTAATAGTGTCAACTAAAAGTATCAATTCATTCCATCCTTAAGTAGCAAAGAAAAACTTCTCGAGGGCTTCAGCCTTGTTAGCCAGCCTCACCTCTTTCTTATCTGGACTGTGTTTCGATTTCAGATAGAGAGGATAAAAGGACATTTTCATCTTTACAACACTAAAGCTCAAGGTTACCCATAAAACTGATTGACAGTAGGTTCAGGTCACACAAAAAGAAGTATTGTCTCAAATAGTACTCATCACATTGACTGTCACAAGATGTAGTGATGAGATCACAACAAGCTTAGATGGTTTCAAAACAGGATCTTATAAATTTATGAAAGATACCAATATTATACTAGCCAAATGGAACCTCCATATAGTATACCTAGAGATACCAAATGCTTGAGACAAATAATAATTATTTATTAAATATATTGTTTATTATTAATAATAGTAGGTAAGGGCTTCACTCTTCATATCCTACTTGTAGGCTTTTCAAAAAATTCTGTCTGCCCTCTACTGGAAACAAGATGTTGGGCTGGCTGGATTCTTGATCTGATACAGACATACAGTTTTTGTTTTCATAAAACTTATATTCTCTCTTTTGTAATTTAGACTAATAGAGAGTAAAATAACTATAGCAAAGAAATTCATCCCTTACAGTGAAATGAACTGCTCTTCATATAAGTGAATGGCGTATATCCCCAGTGAACACTGTCACTTCATAACAAGAAATGTAACCTTTCTAAAAATTAAAAAGGTTGCTGCATTTATCATTGTATAATGGGAAACAGACATCTCCAGGAATTCCTTGCTTACACTAAAACTGAAAATCATGAACCTTTCCCTCTAAAATACTTATCACTGTATCAGTATTTATTTATTTTAAACATTTATTAGCTGCCATTTTCCATTGCAGAACTCAAGATGCCTTACAGTGTTAATAAAACATTATAAAAACACAATAAAACAACTATTATAAAACCCATAAAACTCACAGTTAAATAATTTCCATTTCAGACTACCAATAATAAAAGCTACATCAAGAAAAATGCAGTCCTAAATATAACTGTATTCAACTGCCAACTGAAGATCAACATTGAGGGGAACAGGTACACCTCTCTGGGGAGGTTGTTCCATAATTTAAAGGTGGGCCTGCCATCAAATGAGTGCCTTTAATTGTCAGAGTCTGACAATAGAGAGCCTGTCTTGCTTGCTAGTATAGATGTCTTTCCTTGCCTAATTTGTAACCATTTGTTATTTACTGCTTGCCTTGAAGTATATTATCTGTTCTGCTTAATGTTACCCTTCTCTGGTCGGGAGGATGGCGTGTCGCATTCCTGCACGTCACATAAACAACTGGGACTATCCCATCTGTCCACTCCCCCCTAGCCTTTGAGGCTCAAAGAATGTTATCAAATTGTTACAACCTTGGGGTTTGTTGAATTGTTTCTAACCAAATGTTTAGCCTATCATTCACACATGTGGGTCATCCAGAGCAAGAAGGGAATTTTTATTACTTTCTCACCTTCCCTGTGGGAACCTTAACGGTCACCCTTTTCCCGCTTTTCTGTATGGGCTCTGATTGGTCCTACATCCATGTTCAATTGTAGCTGGGGGTATATTAACCACTGTTGCTTATTGTCATGTATCTCTAACAAACATTGAGAACCTGGAACCATTATTAGAAATAAAAGAACTTTGCTTTTACTCAAAGGTCTGGTCTGATAGTGTTAGCCCAGAAGCCTCACAGACAGTCAGGATGGCATCCCCCATGATCTTAATTCCCAGGCATGAACATGTGGGAAAAGATGGTCCTTCAGTTGAAGGCAGCAGGAAAGCAGGAAGACTCAGCGTGAGATGAATTGACCTAATAAAAGAAGCCACGAGGGCCCTCAGTTTGCGTGACCTGAGGATGGCTCCTAATGACAGGACATTATGAAGAACATTAGTTCATAGGGTCACCATTAGTTTGAAGCAACTTGATAGCACTAAACACACACACACACACAGAGCCCTTTGAGAGGACTTAGGGTTGCCAAGTCTCTGGTACTCACCGGAGGGGGGGAGTCCTCCTCCAGCTGGGAGCTTCCCCGGTGTGCACGCTTCGCACGCGCACCCGGCAACATCACCAGAAGTGACGTCAGCACATTGGGGGCGTTGCCAGGGCGACACTCTGGCAATCGCCCCAAAACTCTATGGTATCATAGAGTTTTGGGGCGATTGCCAGAGCGTCGCCCTGGCAACGCCCCCCAATGTGCTGACGTCACTTCCGAGTGATGTCATTACATGGGGGAAGTTGTCCTGGCTGGACAACTTCAGGGGTGGGGTTCCCCCCGCCGGCCAAATGCTGGCCGGAGTATCGGGAACCCCTGTAGCGGGGGATCCCCCGCTCCCCGGGCTGACTTGGCAGCCCTAAGAGGACTGTATCTCATGTCAACCTAAATGTTTCAATCAGATATTCATTCCTTGATTGCTGTAACTCAAATGGCTTCTTTCAAGAATTTTCTTGTTAAAGCCTTTGAGATGTAATAGGAACAGGAAATCTGTCACAGGCACTGTGTTACAAACTTAGTCCCTCTGCAGCTCTCCTTCCTTCTGTTTTATGAATGTCAAAGACAGTTGCATATTGCTTTTTCCAGGCCACAGCATTCTGAAATGCTTAAAATTAAAATGTAGCTAAACAGCTGTGATAATGGTTTCATTTCATATGCTGTTCACAAGAAATGAACAGTAGTATTAAGTCATCAGTAGAAGATTATGCCCCATATCCATGTTTTCCCCATTTTACATTATATGCTCAGAAACTGTAAATACATTAACACTTACATGTTGACCTAAATAGCTATTCACAGTAAAATGGAGCAGCCCAAATTTGAATATTGTGAACTGAAGCATGTGAGCCAGAGAATGCTTCAGTTCATTGCCCATGCGTTCTGTTTTTCACAGCTCAGTATCTACAGGCCCATGGCAATAAAGAAATATGCATACTTACAGAAACAGAAACGGAACAATAAACATGGCTGCACTTTGAGGCCAGATGAAGGAAAGTGGAAGCACTCCATTTAAAACTGAAACTCAGTGCCTCTTACCCAGTTTCTGATGCTATTTGCCTGGCTATAGAAGTGTGGTTTGTAAGAAGAGCATTGCAAGAAGAGAAAGTCATATTTAATGAGGGGAATGTCATAGGTGGAGCAGAAAGAGTTTGCAGGTCATCAGAAAACTTGTGTGAAGTTTCTCCAAATCTTTTTTCCCATTTTATATGTGTGTGTGTGCGCACCCTGAACCCTGAATGTCTTTGAGTGCTCCTTTGTGACCACCTCCCCAAAACCCAGTTTTTCCAAAGTGACAATCATGATTGCAAATTTGCAACAATATCCTCCTAAGGGGATTATTCATCTTCTCAGGGACACTGCCACACTATCAGGCACAATCACTAGTTTCAATATATTTTCTATTAATGTTCTCAAATCACCTTGCTCCTTCCATATTTGTCTCAGTTGGATCATCCTCTCTTCTGTCCTTTTTCTGTTTTCTGTAGTTACCTGTTTATAAGCAACTGGCTTTCTTCAAGACACATTTTAGTCTTGGTATAGGCTTTCTTAAACTGATCTTTCTGTTTTTTAATTAACTGCTTTGAGCTATGGGAAAGAAGAGAAGGCTTTTATACCCCACTTTTCTCAACCATAAAGTGTCTCAAAACAGCTTACAGTCACATTCCTTTCCTCCCCCCACAACAGACACCTTATGAGCAATGTTCCCTTAAGCTCCACAGTGTTGTGAGCAAAAATTCTGCCTTGTGTGCGAAAAAAGCTAGTAGCGTTAAAGTTGTGAGTGAGTCTACATTTGGCTATTGCATAAATTATTTTTAGAAGATTATTTCCATAACCTTGTAAAAAATCTCAAGATGAATTCTTTTAAACGAAGAATAATTTAAACACGGCTTCTGGAGAACAGATCTACCCGCCCCAGTCCACTATATTGGTAGATTGGACCATTGCCTTGCGCTGACCCTTAGAGAACATACCAACATTTAGGGGAGAAAAAACTCTTGCAGTCTACTTGGGTTTTTTTTTTTAGTGAAATATGACAACCAGCATTACAGATCAAGTATAACAGAGGAGGAACAATCACTGTCAGAACCCTGCCTTACCTAACAAACAGGAAGTTGCTTAAATGTTATCAACCTGCCCAAACTACTTATTTATTCAAATATTTATATCCCACTTTTCCCTGTGACTCAAGAAAGCTTACAAATCATACTAAAAAGCATAATAGGGGTGTACAAAAAAACTGGTAATTCTGGCTCAATTATAGCCTATGGGGACCATTATAGTCAATGAGCCCCATAGGCTAGAATGGAAATGCCAATATTTATGGGTTTTTAATTGCCTGCCACCACCAATATACTCAGCACCTTACTAAGTAACATAAACAAAAAGTCAGATCCCCGCCCTGATGAGCTTACCCTCTGAACACTGACAGACAGAAGGAGTTCAGAGGGAGGATGGCACTGGGAAAATGCAGTAAGGGTATCAACAGAAGACTCTGAGCAAATACAGTTCTATTTACTTAGGCTTTGTTTCTGCAGGATGAGTTTGAAAGGGTTACATTTTGATGGGAAAGACAGGCTTTGAGCAGCCCAAGAAAGTTCAAGAGAGTTGATCCCCTATGATCTGCAACCCTGATTTGAAGGGGGGGGGGGGTTGCAGCTTGTATTTAGCAGTAAAAGCACACTGGAGAACTGTCAACCCTGTTGCCTGCAGTGGATTTGGGACAGTGTAACTCTGCTAAGGACTACACAGTACGTCTCTTCACTCAGACCACCAGAGACAGCAAAGTTAGTTGAACAAAGGGACTGATAATGGGCAAGAGGTAGAGCACTCACATTCTCTTTTGCCACTTCAGAACTTTCAAATAAATGGGTATAACCGTTTGGTTGAAAGCTGGCAATTTTTTGATTTGCTTCATAGGACAGACAAACCTTCAAGAAAGCTCACTAAATAATTTGATGCAGACACAGCTTCAACTGCAGATCTGCATAGAATGTTTTGGAATAATAAGCGAATCACTGACATTCAGTGGGGAAGAATAGGCCAGTATTCCACAAAGCCATAAAATGAAGAACAGACAGAACCGTATGGGAAAGCTATGCTGCCACCTAGAGGAGTGCAGGGCTTTTGCTACCTCTACAGAAAACTTAAGCATAGGAAATCTTTTTTTTTCCAGTTAACAATATCAGAATCAGGGGTCATTTCATAGAAAAAGAGGTACAGGAGCTCATTAGCATAACTCATTAGCATACCTTATTTGCATATGCTACACCACCTGACATCACCGGAAGTATGTCAAAAGGCAAGAAAGAAAGGAGAGACAGAGAGAGAGAGAGACAGACAGACAGACAGAGGAAAGCTACTAATCCAAGCCTCAGAAATACTACTATTCTGGGAGGAGAGCTTCAGTGATGGCTGAAGCCTTCAGAAGGCTGGTCAGAGGAACAAGGACCTTTCCAGGGGACGGGGTCATTTTACTGCAGCCATGACACAAGCAGGCATTCCCATGCGGGGAGGGGGGCTGACACCAACTCCCGGAGCTCCTGCTCAAAATGATCCCTGATTTAGAATTGTTAATTTTATTGTATCATTAAGCTGATTCAGTTATGGATTTTAGGAAGCAAGTAATGTACTTGCTTTGTATGCAGAAGATCCCAGATTCAGCCCTCAGTGCCTCCAAAGAAAGCATCAGGTTTCAGATGTGAAAGACCTCTGCCCAGGGCCTTGAAGAGCTGCCCTGGGTAGACACAGCAGACAATAATAACCTTGATAGATGAATGGTCTGACTCAGTATAAAGCAGCTTGATCTGTTCATTATATACCTATATATATGCATATAACCTGCCTTCTAGAAAGTTTATACCTTTGCAAAAAGAACACGCATATTAAAGTTGGCCAAAATCTAATTTTCTTGTAATAAAGATGCATTCTGGGGACGAAAAAGGAAATGGGTGAACATACATTTTCAAGTCTATATCTTGCTTATATCACAGGTCTCAGAGCCCTTGTTTTTCGGTTGCATTTGTACTCACACCATCCAAGGCTTCAGTTGTTCTGAGCTAAATTTAGAAATGACCACAAGACCAGGGGTGCAGTCACAGGATATCTGTTTAGACCAGGCCAAACCACTGATCTACAGGATAAAAAGCCAGACCAGAAAAGAAAAGTCTTGTATGACATTAGTCTGGAGCACACAGTGTAGTATAGTAATTAAATGTGGTCTGACTCCTACAAAATAGTTTGGACTCGGTTGTTCTTTGGACTAAACAAGATGACTTCATATATGGCTATTACACTCTGCAGATCTGATTCATTTCCACTTTGCCTCTACCTCACCATGCCCACTGTGCCTTTCTCAAGAACATGTTTTCTTATGTAGCAGAAACAGTCAGACAGCAGCATAAACCACTGCACCATTTGTTCTCCAGGCTGTTTACCATACACTGCAGGGCAGCACATGTGAATAGTGCAATCACATGGATGGGAACAACTGCATGGAGTCAGCACCCTGCCAGCTAATAAAGGAAGGTATGATGTGATGGAAAAGACCCAAGCATTCAGCCCCACCCATGGTCATAATATTCATACATGCTTCAGTGCACTATGGGACTGCATCATGCAAAAGTGGCTTCCGTACAGCTGGACACATATGGAGAGAGAGCCCTTGAATACCCCTAGTAGTGGGGCTTTGGGATCTCATTTATCATAGGTATATTATCCATCATTTTCAAAAAGTGACATATAATTAATAACACCAAAGAACAGAGGAATAAAATGCACTCACCTTTTCCATGTCACCCCAGTTTGTGATAATCCCATTCTCAATGGAATATTTCAGGGTGAGGATCCTTCTTTTACTCTGAGCTTCATCTCCAGCGTAGCTATCTTTTTGGCCCATCTCTACCATAACACCCTGGAAAACTGAGTAATCAAAGGAAAAGCATCAGCTTCAATATCCCATCATTGTGTACAAATGTTTACTGGGGAATGCCATTGTCACCTCTTGGGTGTTTTGAGTGTGTATGTATTGAGTAAAGCAAGGAGAGAAAGGCAATTTTTATAGGATGTTTCCATTAATGTGTGACATTTCCATAATATCATTTTAATTGCTTTATTATGCATGATCATTTAGTTCTTGTCTGGCTAAAAAGACTGTAACTCAAAACAGGAGCAAAATGCTTTTAATTGCATATTTCAAATACCATTTTAGAAGTTTTCCTGAAGTTTTAATATCATTTAAAATTTACTAACCATGAAACTTTGTTTGGCATCAGAAATATGAGTATGGTGGACATGATTCAGTCAAAGTGAAGCACTTTTAAGTTCCATTGCTAGGGTTGCCAGGCTTTCCCTGGCCACTGGCAGGGGACAGGAGGGTAGAGTTGCCAGATCCAGGCTGGGAAACTTCTGGAAATTTGGGGGTGAAGCCTGTGGAGGACAGGGACCTCAGTGGGATACAATGCCACAAAGTCCGCCTTCCAAAGCACTCATTTTCTCCAGAGGAACTGATCTCTGTAGTCTGGGAATGAGCTGTAATTCTGGGTGGTCCCCAGGTCCCACCTGGAGATTAGCATCCCTATGAAAGAATTAAGCACCTTACACGCCCACGTAAATTGATGGTACTTAAAACTGTATGCCTATGGCTGCAATAGCCTTTGAAAATGTTCTCAATAGACCTTATCAAAAGCCAAATTTATATTTGGTCGGCTGTCTAGTATTTCTGAAATACTGAGATCATTTCCACTCTAACTTCTATTTTAAAGATACTGGTTTAAATTAACTGACCTTATAGAATACTGTATATCAGGGGTGGGCAATTGTTTTGGCTCGGGGGCCACTTTGTGGGAGCGGAGGTTAGCGGAGGGCTGCACCTTTTAAAATGATTGCATTCATTACTTAACTTTGCATTTCAGAAAAGGTATAAATTGTATCATAAAAATCAATAAATATAAATTAAATTAAATAGTGGTAGTTTTATTCAATTTATTTATTGTGCTAATTTCATATCATCTATAGCTGCAAGCACATTTAATTTTAGAATCAATTTGATGAGACAAATGTACCCTATCACACTTTTCTACAATTTTTTTGAAATCAGGATTGAGATTGCTTGTTGAGATTGCTTGTTGAGATTCTCATCACAGCCTGCAAGTTAATGTCTGTCAAAAAGCATCTATATTTACTCTTGTTAATTTTCGTGTCTTGGCGGGCCGCAAAAAACTCTGTTGCGGGCCGCATGTGGCCCGCGGGCCGCCATTTGCCCACCCCTGCTGTATATCAAGCTGGATTGCTGATTTAGGAAATTAATAAACTACAATACTGAAAAACAATTCAGTGACTAAGATACTCCATACATCGTAAAATAATCAGCAGCCTAAAATTTTGTTACACTTTTTTTAAAGGATCCTTCCCTTGGAGTGAGTTCTTTGGAATAGATCTGCATAGGATTCAGTTTAGGATTGTTCTCCAGGTTTTTTTTGCAGTGAGCATAAGCAGCGAATCTGACAATTATCAGGAATATATTCAGTGAGGAAGGTTTCTTTAGTTTTCTTAGGGCTACACTAATTAGCCTATTATGAGTGACTTCTGTTTTATACATTTTACTAGGAAGTCCTTACTTTGTTGACTCACTGTGCCCTTTATTACTTCACAGCCATGCTTATAATTCCAACCATTAACAAATAAAACAAAATCTAGTGGTGTCTTAAAGACTAACATTTATTTCAAGATGCGCTTTCATGAGTCACAGTGTGGATCTGAAGAAGTGAGCTGGGAGTCACATAAGCTTATCTTGAAATAAAGATTGTTAACCTTAAAGATGCCACTGGACCTTTGTTTTATTTTCTTATGGCAGACTAACATGGCTACCCCTTTGAAATAACCATTAACTAGCCTCCCTAAAATGTGAAAGAAACTGTGCAATCCTGTGCTGCATTTCTCTAGTCTAAGCCTATTGATTTCCATAGGCTTAGACTTAGAGTTACCAACTCCAGGCTCAGAAATTCCTGGAGATTTGGACTTCCTGTTCTGGATCCAACTGCAGCAGACGCAAGACGCAAGAGTTGCTTGCAATGGTGGGATTCCTCAGTCTCCAGGGTGAAATTCCAGCTACCCAAAAGGGATTTTTTTGTTAGTAGAAAAAAAACCTAGAAGCAAGGAGCTTGCTCATGGTGTCTGGGGGAGAATGGCAACTCTCCTGGAACCCCTCTAGAGCTGCTCAAAAGCGGGAGGCTGATGTGGGCGTCTGATGGCAACGCCAGGCAAGTCAAAGGAAACAGAGCCAATAGAGTCAATGGACGAATAGACATAGATAAAAGGGAAAAACACACCAAGGAAGCTAAGTATCTTTGAACTTTCCTCGGGGGTGTGAAGGAGATAAGTTTTATGGCCATTATTTGAGGTAATATTGTCCCAGGTTGCCTGACTAAGTGAGTGAGGGTTATAGCTTTATGGCGGCCATTAAACGGGGAAGCCAGATTAACCTTTGAAGAAAAGCATGCAAGGCAACCAGAGAAGGGAAGAGACAGAGGCAAAGAAACCTAATTTAAGCATTGCTACACTTTTTTCCTTTTTCTCTTTTTCTTTTGCATGCTGGTGTGTGAGAAAGGCTTGTATCGGGAGATGGGCAGAGAAGACCAACAGAGAGACGATCTGAATGTGGAAGTGAGTCAGTGTGCAAGCAGGAGAGGGGCAGAGATGCAGAGGCAAAAAGGAGAGCTGCAAAAAGCAGAGATGCAGACGCAAAAAGGAGAGCTGCAAAAAGCGGAGTGGACTCAAGGAACGGAAGAAGAGGACCATAGGCAAATGGACTGGAACAAAGGCTAAATGAACTGATCTGAGAGTGGAAGTTAGAAGAGGGAAGAGAGGAAAAAAAAGTGTGATAAATAATTAAGATATTAAGAAAATAAAGTGAAGAGACACTGTTACATAAACAAGAAAACCAAGTAGGAAGAGTTAAAATATATAGGAGTGGATATTCAGGTAGAATTGATACATAGTAGAAGTAAGTGGGTAGAACCGCACCTTAACATATTATAAACTATTGTTTAAAGGGAAAGAGAACTAAATTTAGAATAAACTGAGATAAAGACAAAACACGCAAAATGAATGGCCTCAGGTTCAGGCAGTACTAGAAAATCATCCATAAAATCCCCAGGCCAGGCAGGCTTACAGACACAACTTAAATTTAACACAATGAGCATATCACAAATGTCTATAAAGGATCTAAAAACGCTCATCCAGGAAAGCCTAGCACAGAAAATGAAGAATGCAATTGAGACAACTTTACCCACAGTAATCAAAAAGGAAATAGGGGAAATAGCAGAGAAGATTAAAACAGAAGTTAAAAAGGAACTAGAACCTATGCAGACAAAAATAGGGGAAATAGCAGAGAAGATTAAAATAAAAACTGAAGAAATTAAAAAAACAGATAAATGAGAACAAAATAGAAATACAAAGATTACATTGACAAATAGCAATAGTGAAGAAAAGATGTATGAGATAAACCAGGAATTACAAGAATTAAGGACAAAGTCAGACAGGATGGAAGAAGCATTGATTGGACTTGAAATGGAAAAGGCTGCATTAATGATAAGGTGCGAAAATGTACCAGAAACAATTGAAAAAGATTTAAAAGAAGTTATAGTTCAGAACTTAGCAGAACAGCTGAAATTGGGAACAGAAGAGCTGGATAGAGAAATTGATCAAATATATAGGAAAAACACATCATATGCTAAAAGGAATAAAGTACCTAGGGAAGTACACATAAAGTATATTAGAAGGGGAATGAGGGACACAATTCTGCGAGAGGCAAATGATACTACAGTTGTTATACAAGAAAAATAGATTAAAATATTAAAAGAAGTACCATGGAGAGTGAGAGAAGCGACAAAATTACATGGTGCTAACAAATCTGCTAAGAACAAATGACATTACATACAAATGGATTCTACCTGAAGGAGTTCTCTTTAATTATGATGGAAGAAGACACAAGATAGATTCAATATTTAAGGTGGAAGATTTTTTGGACAAGAACAGAGGAAATTTGGGTTGGCAAGAAGAAGAAGAAGAAGAGAGTGAAGTAGAAGAAGAAGCAGCAAAAACCAAGAAAGAAAAAGATAAAAAGGAAGGGAAAAGAAGCAAATAACCTTTACACCAACACAAATCACAACGAGGTACCAATATAGAACCAAAGGAAAGGAAAGTGGAAGCAAAGATGGAGAAGATGAAAAAGCTTAAATTACTCTCGATTAATATAAACGGTTTAAACAGCCCTCAAAAAAGAAAATGAACCTTTTTATAAATAAATAAGTTCCAGGTAGATATAGCTTGCCTACAAGAAACACATATTAAGAAGGAAGATGTCAAATATTTAGAGTCTAAGAAGTTAGGAAAACTATTTTATGCGGCAGATGCAAAAAAGAAAAGAGGAGTAGCCATAAACGTTAAAGAACTGTTAGATCCAGATTTATACCTCAGATGATGGAAGAACGTTAGCCATTACAATTAGGAATTATAAAAAGAA
The DNA here is from genome assembly GCA_029233225.1 of Lepidodactylus listeri. Classification (NCBI taxonomy): domain Eukaryota; kingdom Metazoa; phylum Chordata; class Lepidosauria; order Squamata; family Gekkonidae; genus Lepidodactylus; species Lepidodactylus listeri. The sequence goes on from JARCFY010000131.1 coordinate 42,401, forward strand.
AATATTAATCGTTAACATCTATGCTCCCAACCAAAATCAAGAAGAGTATTTTGAATCGATGCGTGAGTGGATTGCAATGCAGAATTTTGATGAGATTTGTATGGTGGGAGACTACAATGCAGTTCTTGATACAGCAATGGATTGGAAAAATCAAGCTAAAAACAAAAAAGCAGGTAATATACTCCCTAAAGCTTTCCAAAAATTAGCAGAGGAACAAAATTTAATAGATGTGTGGAGAACTAGAAATACTGAGAATAAAGATTATACTACTATTTGGCAAGACACAACTCATGGTCACAAATAGATATGATATGGATCACCACATCCATGATAAATGAAATAATTGAGATAGAAATTTTACCTAACACCTTCCATAGTTAAGGCTAATCCAACCCCTCAGGTTTTCAGGTAGTTAGTAAACCTTGGTTAAGTGGGAGTCTAGTTGACATTAACTGTGACTGATATCAGTGCTTAACCTTAACCATGGTTAAGCCAGGTAGAGGAAATTCATGCAAGAGAGGCAAGAAGTGGTGAGTTACTCGCATTGGTTCTGAATATGTGCATGTTGGTGAAAGTTCTTTTACTCTTGGAAGACCTGTTCATAATAATTGTTTTGAAACTATGTATGCATCCACCTTTCGCAGTCAGTTTCTTTTTTATCTTAATAAAAAGGTCGGGGGGGGGGGTGTGCGTGTATGTATAGTGTAAGACAAGTTAATTCTACTAAGAAATCAAACTATTGTTCGTGAACATTTTTATCTTAAGCATATTGATATTTGCTGTATTTAGGGTGAAGTTCAAGCAGAAGTTCCCCCAGGAGCTCCCCAGGAGAAAGCTGCTCTCCTTGTTGAAATAGATAATGTGGAACTCTGTGAACTCAGGAAAAGGTCAGAATTTTTTGTTGACAGCTCTTTTTCTGTTGTTGACTGTGCTATGAAATGCAGCACACTTTTTTTGGTATGATACACTTCAGGAAGAACTTACTTTGTGTATTTAAATTTTATCTACCAGTATTTATTTTTAGCTTGAGTGAGGATGCTGAGCCAGTTTTGCTTTGCTTTGAATTTATTTAGAATCTGGTTTTGCTCTAGGCTTGCAGAGATGGAGTTGCAACATGATTCACTGCAACAAACTATGTCACAACTCACAGAAACGCTCTCAGAAGAGAGGAATAGGCGACAAGCTGCAGAAGAACACCTTAGGCTCTCTGAGAGCCAATTTAAAAGGTAGGTATATTTTAAAACATCTCTCAGACGGATTTAGAAGGAAAAGAAGTAAATGAAGCAATTTAAAAAGAGTGTTCCTTGGGGGGGGGGGGTTGCTGCAACACCTCACTACTCCCCAGCAGAATGTCTTGATATTTGTAGCTGTCCATACTGAAACAGAAATCCATTCCTATGGATTAGATGGAAGTTCAGACCTAAAAGTGTGATTTCTACTTTGTTTTGTGTACACAAATCTATGCCCCCAGTCAATTTTTTTTCTCTTTACCTTTACTCACTTTGTGGAATCCTTTACCCTTACTCATCTGTCATGGAACATCTACATTCTGGCAGAGAATTTGTGATCATGGTTAAAGGGATACAATTAGTTCATGTGGCACACTGGTCACAGGCTTTGTTTTTATATATATATATTTGTTAAATTTCTACAACTATAAAAAACTACCCATAATAAAAAAAAAACTATCCCTACCAATATCAGAGAATATACAATCCCAATACAAATACATATAATAATGAAATACTCCTTAAATCCAGTTGTCTATAAGAAAGTGAACAAACTTTTAGAAAAATACTGGCTATGCAAATTACAACTACCTGCGTGTGGTTAAAGTAACTAAAACTTTCCCCTTAACATCATCTACACATTAAAGTTTATTTTCCCCTCCTCCCTCTTCTTTTTGGTCTAGTCATTTCTCTTTGGGGTGCCAGATATTTAGGGGCCGCTGCCTAGGGCTGCCAGCCTCCAGGTGGGACCTGGGGATCTCCCGCTTTTACAACTAATCTCCAGCTGACAGAGATCAGCTCCCCTGGAGAAAATGGCTGCTTTGAAGGGTGGACTCTATGACATTGTACCATGCTGAGGCCCCTCCCCTTCCCAAACCCCACCTTCTCCTGGCTCCACCCCCAAAGTCCCCAGGTATTTTCCAACCCGGACTTGGCAACCCTACCGCTGCCCCCTTCACTGAATCAGAGTCCTCAGAAGTGCTACTAGATGAGCTTGATGACCCATCCAAGTCGTGTATGATGCCTTCTTCCTCTTCTTCCTCCTCTGCTGTCTTCTTCTCTTTTGCTATTTTTGGGTAAACATCCAAAAAAAGTCTCTGCTCCTTTAAGAGATGTAATCTTTTCTTTCTTCCCGTTGTAATTGAAAACCAAACCTTCTGGATAAATCCATTTATAAGGGGTGGAGTTCTTTTGCAGGAACTTTATCAAATTTTTATATTGCCTCCTTCTTTTTTTTTATCTCTTATGGAATGTCTTTTAGAACCTTCACTTCCTTGATTTTCAAGGGGGTGTCCCACTGGGGGCCTTGAGCACCACGTCCCTTGTTGTCATCTTAGAGAATTTCACCACGATTTCTCCAGGCAGGTTATTTTTCTTTACAAAATCAGGATATGTCCTATAGACAATATCCATATCGCTTTGAAGGTAATCTGCTTGCAAACCTGTTATTGGAGCCAAAGCTTCACTGAGGATTTATTTTAAATTCTCTGTTTTTTGCTCTGGGACACCTTGGAATCGCAGAATATAAGATGCTCGTTCCATTTGTAATCTCAAAAGTAGGTCCTTGTCAGAGGCACGTTCTTTCTCCGCCACTTGCATCCTTTGTGACGGCTCTTTTGTTTGGATTTCAGCTGCTTTAGATGATTTGATCACTTCTTCTGTCTTACAATTGTATTCTTTAGTCTCTTTTTGAAGAACATCAATATTTTGATTCATTGCAGTCATCTGGTCCAGTAGAGGGCACAGTGCTGCAGACAACAGACTTGGTAGATCTGTGGTAGCTTCCTGTCTAAGAGCAGGAAGAGAAGGAACTGTAGCCTTTGGTGAGGGTTTCCCTCTGGGCACCATTTTTTCTCCCCTGCCAGCCATTGTTCTGTGGGGGGGGGTTCTCTTCCAGGAAAGTGCTTTTAACAGTCAGTCCTTGAGCACATCTCCACTGTGTCTGAGCTGCAGGAGCTAAGCCAGCGATCCCAGGTCCCTCGCTTCAAAAGTTTTTATAACATCTAGCTGGAGGGGGGAACCTTCCCTCCCCCTCCACCGCTTTTCTTCAGGACCCCGGGACGCTTAAATGCCCTATTGAGTGGGCATCGCTTACTCACTATTCTCCAAGCCTCCTCCGAAAGTAAGTTTCTTTCATTTTAAATCGCTTGCTTCTCTGCACGCTTATCCAGTAGCCGCTTTGTGCGCCTGAAGGCTCCCCGACATTGGGATCTGTAGGAACATCGAGACGCCTCAATCCCTCAGCCGCCGCCTTGGGAGAGGTGCCTCTCGTGTTCCAGGCTAGGAGCCCCCTACAAGGGCTCCAGGGGGGACTGGATACCTGCTGAATCCCCTCCCGATCGCCGGGGTTGTGGGCTGCTTCATGTGGAGCTCCGCTGACGCGCGCCCACCATTAAGCTGCCGAAGACCGGGAAAATGTCACAGGCTTTGTTGGACACCATTGTTTTCTTGCCTGGCTGGAATTACACTCTAGAGTACATTAAACATTTCCTGTGGCTGCATGTTCCGGGGAAAATGTAACTAAAATGTCTTTACAGAAAGCTTGTCTGTGGTTTCTGATTCTGACATTAGGAGATTCCGACCAGGTTTACATAATTCCCTGGAAAATAGATTTAAAATCTGAATTTACTGAATTGAGACCTTTGATTTTTAACTGCATTTTTACTGTTGTTTAAAATCATGAAGGTGTTGGGTAATCAAGACAGACTGCATTGTCACTGTTAGAAAGAATATGTATTACTCAGAGACTAATGAAATTATAGTGAACAAATGCTGCAGAATCTGTCTCAGTTGAGGAAACTGGCTTATTGGTAAGGGCAAGTTGCCTGATATCCAGGAAGATCTGCATAGACAGATAAGAGGTTGTTTCCAGGAGCAGAGATTCTTCTAATGCCTTTGTGTTTTTTCAATTCCCTTTTTAAGGCTTGAAATGGGTTGTTTTAGGTCCTTACCTAGAGAATATGCCATTCAGATGGAGCCCGATGAGGAAAGAGGTGCTCTGATCATCAACACCAGTGAACATATCGTAGTAAGAAAGGTAAGTTTAGAAATCCTAAAAATAAACCTGAGATATTACTTCCATTATATTACTTGTGAGTAGGTTTTAACAAATATCTGGAAGTCTTTTTTAATTTTTAAAAATTTGCTGAAACAGGAGATTCTATCCTGATAAATCGGTGATTACTAATTCAGTTTTTAGTGGCTGAATTAGTAGACATCAGAATGTTTAAAACAGTTTCCCTAGTTCTGTCAGTAACTGTAGTGCTATCAGATTGCTTTATCCAGCAGTGTTTTTTGTGATAATTAGGTAGCTTTACAACAGCCACAGGCAAGGTTATTGGGTGCAAGCTATGCAAGACCTCCTCAGTTAAGTACTGTGTTGTTGTTTGGCTGACCCATTGGCCACATACAAATATTTGTATATTGGCTGAGAGAATCAACTCTGATCCAGGAGATCCCAGTTTAGGGGCTAAGTTTTCTGTTAATGGAAGGTCTTGTCATCAGTGAAACAGAACTTTGCAACATCTCCTCTTTCCTCTGCAGTTCATTAATCTCCCTCAAATGCTGCACCTTGGGGAGGCAGGACCTTGGGAGCACCAAATTGAGTGTTTGCAGCAGGAAGGGGAAATTGGCAGAAATTACACTTACCATCAGTGAAAAATTTAATCTGGATCCAACTGCCAAACCATCTCCACCTTGAACTTACTTCATGGATTTATGCAGATTACTCTTTTAGACTCAGATGCAAGCTGGCTGTAATTTTGGAATAATTCTTGTATACTTAAGAACACAAGAAGAACCCTCCTGGGTCAGACCAGTGGTCTTTCTAGTCCAGCATCCTGTCTTACATAATGGCCAAACACTTACTCTGGAGGGCCAACTGCAGGCATAGAGACTGAGACCTTCCCTTGATGTTGCCCCCTGGCACTGGGATTCAGAGGTTGACTGGCTCTGAGCATGGAGATTCCCTTTAGTCACCATGGCTGGTAACCACAGATAGACCTGTCTTCCATGAATCTGTCTAATCCTTGTTTAAAGCCATCTATGCCTATGGCATCTCTATATCCTCTGGGAGCAAATTCCAAATTTTAATCACTTGTTGTGTAAAGAAGTATTTCCTTTTGTCCATTCTGAATCCAGTTGGGAACTATGTACATTCTAATAAGACTTTGCACATCTTTTCTGAACAGGTGAAAGGAGGGGCCCTTTCTTTCCAGAGATGGATTCGGGGGCGAAGCCTTTACTGCTCCAAGCTGCTGACCTCCAGAGCAAAATCCCGCTATCTCTTCCTTAGTTATTTGGTGATACTACATCTTCTTGTTTTCCTCTGTCTAACAGGTCTCTTATAAATGCACTGAACTTTATAAGCGAATTATTTTCTTTCTAAATAATGGTGTGCCAGTAATGGTGAAAGAATGGACTTCTTACAAGCTCCTATTACACTATGCACTGAACACAGTTGTAAATATTCTCAGTATAGTGTGTGGCTTTTGAACTTCTTATTTAAGAAGAAGTTTTAAATGTACATCACGGTTTCTCCAAAGTTGAGTTGAATTGCTGTTTAACAATGCAATATTATATTTGGTAAAGAAAAATATACTGTCTTATCAAAACACACTACGAAGAACATGCTGCAATTTGGGGTGTTTCGTATTCTTTGGGAATATATAATGAATGAATACTGCTGAATGGGCTGTAAATTATATCTTTTCTATATAAATTTTATTTTAGCAGAGTTGAATTATAAATTTGAAAAATATTCTCTTGGGTGTCTTGTCTTCTTGATTATAACAAGAAGCTTACAGAGTGCAATACAGGGAGAAAAGCTGGAATCATCATGAATTTCTTAAGTTTAAATAAAATCTTAAGAACTGAATAGCTTTCTCCTACCTCTGCTTGAACATTTATCATGGTCTGTATGTGATTTGGTTAATACAAAAATTATTTGTTTAAAATGTTTATTTGTATGTCTTTCAACATCTCAAGACCCACAGACATACAGTAGCAAATTGTAAAAGGTGATACAAATAGACACAATGGACAGATTTTAGAAGGTTGATTCACTATATTATCAGTAAGGAACTCTTACGCAAACCATTTTGCTTTCCTATAAGTGGGCCTCTCACTGTGTAACTCCCCCAAATCCACATCTCTGAGATTATTCTATTCTAGTCACCTGCAAAACACGTACCTCCTCCTAGTTCTGTGTGTATGTCAGGATAACGTGTTTGAGCTCTTGGCTACTGGCACATCATCGAACTTCCCTTTATTGACTATTGTAGATTCAGGTGTGGTCCAATTTCTTTTATAACATCATTTATCATTTCAAAAATATGTGAAAATTGCACTGTCATGTTAAAAGTTCACTGAAACCACAGGGACTGAAACCACAGGGAAATGGCAGGAGTAAAGCAGTGAAACACTGGGTCCCTTTCACAGTCACAGTAACTGTATTTCATTTGTCTAATTAGTGGTACATGACATATGCTAGACGAAAATGCTCCCCATTTCATCTAGGAATTATATATTCCACCAGAGTTGACCTGCCTCTTTACTTAAACATGTTGACCATTCCAAAACTGAGACGGTCATACATGATTGCATGCTGCAATGCGTTTCCAACAGCCCAGATGAAGGACCGTTTTCTCAAGACCCCTTCTGGCCCAGCGCTGTTGTGACTGCCCTTTGACAGAACTTGACTCAGCATGACAATGTTTCCTCTTACTGTCCAAAACATACAGCAGCGAGAGAAAGATTCTTAAGAAAATGGCTGTTGAAATATTCATCTTTTCCTGATGCAGCAAGATTAAAGCTACTTCTGAGCAGCCTCTGCCAAAACTGCATCATGGATGTGGCAAATCTTTGTTTTACTGTTCTTTTAAACTCTTAATTATTATTTTTATGGCGTATGGCCTATGGGCTATTAAACAAACTTTGAACTTTGACATATAAAATAACATTGGAAGCCAAATAGCCAAGGCTATCCATTGCTACTGTAGAAAACTATTTGTTCCATTTAAAATAAAGATAGCACAAAGCAGAGCAATTCCGCTAGCCTGGTATTATTGTTAAGAAAGATCTAGCTATTGATTATTGAAACAAATACTGTAATACCTAAATCAGCTGCTGTAGCCAGAGGGAGGAGGAGGTTACCACTGTGTCTCCTGGCTTAATTGACAGAGAAAGGAACTCAAGTCTCTCCAAAGCAATTGCTGAGGCCTGCCTCTCATATGGAAAACTTCTAAATTATTTCAGTTTTGGACTGAGGTCCTTAGAGTTGGCAAAAGAAAACATTTATTATGAAGAGTCAGTTTCAAGTGGGTAGCCATGTAGAACAAAATTGGAGTCCAGTAGCACCTTTAAGACCAGGGTGTAAGTTTTCTAGACTGGTACTTTGTATCTGACAAAGTGAGCTTTGACTCATGAAAACTTATATCCTGGAATATTTTTTTAAAATAATTTTTTAATTGATTTTTTACCCTACACCTATACTAAAACTACAAAAAAAAGACCGTGGGAAAGTCTTCCGTCTTAAGGTAAACAACGCCGGTGGGGGATGGGTAAATCCTCCGTCCCTCTCCCCTAACGCTTTAATTCCAAAGTTAACGGAGACTCACGCTTTAGCCCATTGCGTAGCTATTTAGTCATCGCCTCTCCGAGCAGTCCCTCTTGCAGCTTCACGGCAGCGCTTTGTAGCCCGAAGGCTTCTCCGGCGGGGGGAATCTATAGGGGTAGGGAGATGCCTCGATCCCGCGGTCGCCACCACCGGGAGAGGCAAACTCCAAGCACCCCAGACAGGTTCCCTTCACTAGGGTCCCTGGGGGCTCGGCACCAGTCCGTCGCCCCTTCCCTCCCACCGAGAGCGGCACACTTCTCCCACAGTGCGGGGAGATGCGGCCGCCATTACCACGCCCACCACCGGAAGTCATATTCTGGAATATTTTATTGGGCTTTTAAAGTTCTACTGAACTTGAAATGTATTACACAGGAATATTTTAAAATGTCATGCATGCAGGTAATTTTATTAATGCAAATGTAATTTTATTTAATGTGGGCTTGATATTTTCTTAGGCAGAGAGAACATCACATGAACACAATACTAAAAGATAGTATAATGTTCTAGCCTTTGCATTACCTTTCTGTGTGCATTAATTTACTCTTACAGAAATATTTACCTTATGCCAAAATTGAGGATGCATATGATTACATCATTACACAACTTGCGTCTCTTCTCTGTGTTGAAATACATATTGATCGCAATAGAGACCCTCCAGGCACAATCAGATACACACTGTTTACACAACAGGATGATTTTTAATGCACTGATTACCATACCAGCCAGTCAGAGATCAAGAATGTTTATACATAGATCCAGGGCTCCGTTGGGGCCGGGGCGCGCCAGAGTGCCGCTCCGGGAGAGAAGGGGCCGGGGGGTGGGCACATAACAAAGCCCCGCCCCCGGCAGAAAGCCTTCCCCCCGTTCACCGGGGCCGCGGCTGGCCGCCGGCCCCGGGGAAAAACCCCCTCCCTCCCCCAGTCACCATTCCTGGGCCGCAATCCAACAGAAGGCGGGAAGGCCTGCGGCATCATGTGATGCGGCGCTGGGCAGGTGGCGGGAAGCGGAAGTTGGGATGGTCGTAGTCCTGCGAGTCGGGGCTTGGGGCCCGCCTCAGCGGCGGTGACGGGGGGACTCGGGGCTGCGTTGGCGCAGGCGGGGCTCGGCCATGGCGTCGTCAGGAGCGGGGGCGGTGTGGGTGGTGTGCGTGGTGCTGGCTCTCGCCGTGTTTGCCAGGCGGAGAGCAGAGGCAGCGAAGGTGAGCAGCGGCGGCGCTGAGATTTCCCCCACCCCCGGGGGCCACTCTGCCGGGTGAGACCGGCCCTTGCAGCGCCTGGTGGCTCCCTCCTTCTCCCCTTCCCTCCCCCGGGGGAGGGTGTCTCTGAAGGCAGACGGGAACGGTTTTGTGTTTTCGGGCCCTGGGTGGCCACCGAACCAGAGCTGGTCTTGAGAGGTGGAGGCTGGGTGGTCAGAGCCGTTGGCAGCATCGGCGGGGCTCTTGTTGGATGCCTGGGTGCGCGCGGATGCACGGATTCTTCCAAGCCGCATCCTGCCCTGCTTTTATCCGACCCTTCCTCTGAGGAGCTCTCGGTGGGAAGCGCGTCTCTTCCCTCCCTCAGTAGATTTCTAACCACCCCGGGAGGAAGCCTCGGCCGAGATGTGGCTAGCCCCGGGGAAAACCCCCTCCTCCCTCCCCCAGTCACCATTCCCGGGGCTACGGCTGGCTGCCGGCCCCGGGGAAAAAACCCCTCCTTCCCCCAGTCACCATTCCCGGGGCCGCAGCTGGCCGCCGGCCCCGGGAAGAACCCCCCTCCCTCCCCCACTCAACAGTTCCCGGGGTGCAAGGGAGGGAGAAGCCGGGCCTGAGTGGCTTAAGGCCACTCAGGCCCAAGCAAGGGGGGAGGGAAACGCCAGCCCCAGTGGGGGGAGAAGCACTCCTTCCTTCCTTCCTTCCTTCCTTCCTTCCTTCCTTCCCTCTCTCCCCCCACCTACCTACCTACCTTTCTGTTCCTTCCTTTCCCCCTTCCTTCCCCTCTCCCTTCCTCCCTCCCCCCTTCCTTCCTTTCTTCTCTCTCCCCCCACCTACCTACCTACCTTCCTGTTCCTTCCTTCCCCCCTTCCTCCCTCTCTCCCCCCTTCCTTCCTTTCTTCTCTCTCTCCCCCCAACTACCTACCTACCTTACTGTTCCTTTCTTTCTTCCTTCCTTCCCCCTCCCTCCCTCCCTCCTTTCTTTCTTCCTTCCCCCCTCCCTCCCTCCCTCCCTCCCTTCCTTTCTTTCTTTCTTCCTTCTCTCTCTCTCCCCTACCTACCTACCTACCTTCCTTCCTGTTCCTTTCCTTCCTTCCTTCCCCCTCCCTCCCTCCCTCCCTCCCTTCTTTCCTTCTGACACGCTGCCCATGACGTCAGGGATGTGTGGCCTTTTGACACTTCCGGTGACGTCAGGGGGTGTGGCATATGCAAATAAGTTATGCTAATGACCTCCTGCACCTCTTTTTTTACGAAAGGACCCCTGCATAGATCTTTTTATCAGAAGCTGGCACTGTGAAAGAGGCATGCAGAAACAGGTTTCCTTCGGTTGGCTGTTCCAGGATAACACAATGCTTGCAAAGAGGCACAGTATATTTTCTACTGTTTGGGATATCCAGATTTTTTTTTTGAAAAGTGCTAAAGGTCACACAAACCAAATGTCCATAAAATGGAACTTGGGTAATCTTATATACAGATCTGCATGTAATAAGGTAGAATTTAGGTAGTCTTGTATACATACCTGATTCAGACCCCCTTTTCAGGAACTGAGTCACACAATCTTAAAATAAAGTAGCTATTTTCTGTCTCTCTGCTACAGAAGCCTGATATCTATGTGCACATTTCAAACAGCAATACTATGCATGGTAATATCTCCTTTTGGAATCGGTACCTATTAAATATGAACAGTTATTTTTAGTTAAATAGTAACAATGTAGCAAATAAACACTTCTAATCTGGAGTGGACAGTGAACATAGTAATCAGTCAGCCTACCTCTTCGTTGGAAAAAAGGGGAAGAGAAGAGGTGGATGTGCGGGGGTGGGGTGGAGCAAGGGGGAAGCTCAGTTACATAGAGAGCAACTCCAATTGGGAAAGCATCCAAGGATATCAGAAATTCTGCCATAATTTATCCAACCATTGAAGCTATTGCTTTGATAAATGTAAGCGGGGAAAAAGCTTTCCAAAAATGGTATGGGCAGGCTAAGATATTCTGTGAACACCATTCCACAAGCAGATATAAATGTAATAGAAGGTCATTTCATTTGTTCCAAGAGGGCATCCCCTGGTCTTTGGGGTAAGTATTACCCTGAGATGTTTTCATTTTTATTTCAAACTAGGAATAAGGCCCGTTGTGGAAATAAATACAACAGGCTCTAGAAAGGCTCTGGGAGAGTGCCAAGGCCTTGGGCACTCAACGTCAATTTGCTGTGGCAACCTCAGCAGGGTATAAGGACACAGAGTCCACCATTTTCTCCATTGGAACTGATCAATGCCATCTGGAGAGCAGTAGTAATTCTGAGTGATCTCCAGCCCTCACCTGGGGATTGGCAGCAGTGGTTCCCCAGCAGGGAATAGCTGGTTTGGAGGGCAGAGTCCATGGCATTCTACCTGTCTGAGGCCCCACCCCTCCTCAAACCTCACCCTCTTCAGGCTCCATCCTTCAAATCTCCAGGAATTCCCCACCTGGAGTTGGCAACCCTATTGCCTTCCCAGCCAAGCATCAACGTACCTTTATTTCCCCCTCACTGTTCAGCTTTCCGTCTCCCCCCCCCTACCTGCAGCCTCTACCGTGCCCTGAAGCCCTATCTGCCACGTCACATTGGCTGTCATGGGGGGCATCTCAGCAGGGTATAAGGACACAGAGTCCACTGTTTTCTCCATGGGAACTGATCAATGCCATCTGGAGAGCAGTTGTAATTCTGAGTGATATCCAGCCCTCACCTGGAGATTGGCAACAATCATTTCCTCAGCTGGGAGGGCGGGATGGAAATTTAAATAAATAAATTTCCCAGGAGGAAAAGTGGTCTTTCTCTGCAATGGGTACAAAAGCAGCTTACATCATTCTCCTCTCCCCCTTTTGACTTGCACAACAATCCTGTGAGGTAGGTTAGGCTGAAAGTCTGTGACTGGTTCAAAATCATCCACTCAGCTTCTACAGCAAGAACCTGGATCTAGCAGGTCCTGCTCTGAAGCACTGATTGCCACGCCTAGAGTACCCAACCTCCAGGTAGATGCTGAAGATTGCAAGGTATCACAACTGAACTCCAGACAGGTCTCTCCTGTCCAGTGAAAACAACTGCTTTGGACGGTGGACTTGATGGCATTCTGTTCAGCTGAGACCTCTCCCCTCCCCAAACCCTGGCTTCCAGAGACTCTACCAGAAAATCTCCAGGAATCTCCCCACCTGGAGCTGGCAACCCTAGTCAGAACTGGTCCCAATGAGTTCTTTACAAAGGCCTGCAAAGGGTTTCCTTCCTTTGTCTGAACCAAGCTTGCTTGCCTACTGTTGCAAAACAGGCTCCAGTTTGCAACTCAGCTTTTCGCCTCCCTCCCTAGTCCTGAGGGCATATCTCACTCCTTAAGTTTCCTGCCATCAGTCACTGAACTGTCACTGCATTTTTAGAGGGCCCCTGTGGCTAAATCTCCCTATTTGGAGATGGAATCCTCAATCTTTGGGGGATCCCTGGAAAGTTGGCAACTGAATGGTCTGGCCTTTCCTTGCTTCCCTGGGCTACCCCCTCCCTTTGGTATTGTGCAGAGCAGGGGAGACTGTGCACAACACAGATTATTAGCCCATATAGAAGAATGTATTTTACTATTTACACAATTATGGAGCACACACACACACACACACACAATGAATAAGGCACAACTGTAGGAGTAAGCACATACTATGAACCAACAGGGCATAAATCAACAGGGGTTAAACACAATCCTCCCTGGATGGGCTGGAGTCTGTATTGATGGTGCCCCACCCCTTGGGACAGTAGCTCTTTTCCCGCACTTTTTGACTCTGGGGCCGCTGGGAACTGTAGTCCAACAGATGAGGAAGCCTCATTCAACTCAGTTAGTGATACCCCTGCAGGCCCCTCTCTGAAACTACAGCTCATTTGAACCTTATGGGGGAAGATTTTAAACAAACCGCAGACAGCAGCCATCTTATAAACACAGGTAACTGCCATTTCTTTACACCTACCACCTGGAGTTTGGCAATCCTAGGGGGAAAGTCAGCCGCACAGCAGGGGGTTGAAGGGGATGGTTTGATGGTTGCTGGCCCACCTCATTAGCCAGCCAGCCAGCCATGGTGGAGCTTAGAAGGAGAGAGAGCCGTTTTCTGACAGTTTATTCTGACAGAAAAGTCAGTGGGCAAGGGAGGGGGTTATGCTGTTAGTCCATAGACCCAGCAGCACCCAGTCGATCCTTCCCCTTTGCTGGCTCCCTCCAGACTGAGGCCGGGACGCTGGCCGGAGGCTCTGTGGGCGGGACTGAGGCAAAGCAGGGAGAGAATGTAGCCAATGGCCAGGGTCCCCCTTTTGAGTGGCAGTCCGTCCAGCCTACTGATTTTGGCGCCCCATGGAATCTTGCCCTTTGGAATATTAAAATGGCTTTATATAATAGGAAAGATGAAAGTTTGATTTCCAGAAAGTTCTTGGTTCTTTCTGAAGCCATAGATTATTGTTTTTTTCTGACAACTCAGGAAGTAGCATATCCAGATTTCAGTTGATCTTGGATCTATGGTCCAGTTGCCACTTTATGATTGTGGGCAATGGTATGTTGAAGAGCCCTGCTAATTGCTGTTGGTCAACTGGAATGATGTGCGCAGGTAATTAACACTACAATCTTAAACATTAAATTCCAGCTTCCTGATCTCCAATGGAACAAGAACGCAGGCATTTAAGCAGCAATCGTTCTTACCCATGGCAGTAAGGGCAACTTCCCAGCTACTGTTCTTTTTTTTAAAAGTCTTTTAGCTTATTACCAGAAATATACACTTCATGCCTCTGATTAGTTGTAAATGCTGCGCATATGAAAGTTCCACAGATTATTGAAGTAACAGTAACACAAGTGTAAAGTTCACTTGAGGCTGCCTTTAAGCATCGACAAATGACAGAAATCAGATGTACATCTGTATTTAGTTTTCCAGTTCTCAGTGAACATTATAATATCAAAAAAGGGAATCTCTGCATCTTGCTGTAGAAAACTGAAGAACTGCATACTTCCACTGGGGTTGAAACTATTGTTTTCATTCAGGATGTGACAACATAGAACAAAAAGTGGGAGAAACAGGAGCACTTGTACATTAGCTTTATGCTGCATGTTGTAATGTGCAAACTGAAGCCATTGTCTTCTCACTGAGATGAATGGATTTAGGTTTAAACTAGCATTTCTCTGCATGTATTGGGAGGGGGGCAGGCATTGCATATGATTAGTATATAGTTATAGAGTTGAATCCCATAGTATTTACTTCTATGTATTCTGTAGTAATAGATAAAACTTTTTCAATAGTAGCTATGTAGGATAAATGCTGTCTAGAATTCATTATAGTTAAAGCATTTTCAGCAAGTTTAGAGCGCTTGTGTCTGTACTGTTACAATCAGGTGTCTTTTCCATATTTTTTCCATATTTAAATTTCATGCAATCAAATTACCATTTGTGTGCATATGTGCCATCAAGTCGCAACCAACTTATGGGGACCCCAGCAAGGGGCTTTCAGAGTAATTGAGAAGCTATGAGGTGGTTTGCCATTGCCTTCCCCTGCAGAGTCTTCCTTGGTGGGCTCCCTTCCAAGTACTGACCCTACTTAACTACTGAGATATGACAAAATCAGGCTATGCCATGCCACCTTCCTCCCAGTTACCATCTGCTAAGGGGTTATTTTATGGAAATAAGGACTCTTTCCTACTCTCTTATTTTGTGTGTGTGTCAATTGAAGGACTTGCACACAAGACAAGTGAGTTTGAAGGGGAAAACTCAAGTCTGCCCCTGGCAGTGAGCAGTTTATTTTTAAACATACACAGACTTACATGCCACGCCCTTAGGTTGCTGCGTCAGCGTTCAGTAGACAGGGTCAACATGGAATCAACATGAGGGGATAAGGAGGAGATGAGACAACTGTCTCAGGAGCCTGCTGTTTGCAGAAGTGATTGTCAGCTTTAATGGGGCAACGCTCATTGTGTAGCAGGGAGGGTGGAATCCACATGAATGGGAGACATCTGTCTCGAGAGTATACTATTTGCAGAAGGGTTTATACAATGCTCATTGTGTAGCAGGGAGGGGGGAGAAGCATGGACTTTGACCTGGTTAGCAGATCTTCCCTACATCCCACTCTTTGTTGTTTTTTCATGCAAGGGGGATGTCCAGGCCAGGTCTCTGTATCAGATCTCTAATTCGATGTGTCGTCAAAGAGATCTGTCCAGAACCGGGTCTGTGGGTCTCCGAAAGTTATCATGGGGTAGGCTGAGGGCTTTGGGTTAGCTAACCGGCAAAGTTGACACAGGCTAGAGAGACATTGTAAACCACAGCAAAATACAATTCCCAATACAGCAAACAACACACAATATTGAATAATCTGGCCTAACCACCCAGTGGGGATCCAGCTCCAGAGAGCTGCCCACCAGGATATCTTGTTTGATGGACTTCACCAGGGCATTGTCAGAATCAGTTAATTCTGTCAATGTAATCTTGCATGCACTCTATGTATTCTGTTATTTCTTTATGTATTGCACCTGTATTTTCTCCTTTCTTGGTCGGGAGGGTGACAACCCCTAGGGTGAGAACAAGGAGGCCTCTCATCCCTGCCTCCGCATTCCAGCTGCTCCGGCAGTAACTTCAAGGGGAGGAAAGGCTCTCATCTCTTATCTATGCTAAAGAACCTTGGAGCCATGAATTGTTATGTGAACGGAGGGGTCTGGTTTGGAAAGGGAAATTTACTGCTTAACACCTCACTTTTTTCCTGTGTGAACCAAACGGTCAAGACACCTTTTAGCCCGCCAATTTTCCCTCCTGGGGATTGGCTACCTATGGGTAATTCAAACTCCTTGGAATGGTATAATAGACCCGCTTGTATTATTTGTCTCATCTCTGACAATACCCCGAGACGCTGTACTAATGTAGGAATAGGCAATAAAGAACTGTGGTTAACCAACCGAGATCTGATCCTTGACTACTTTGAACAGGACTCTCACAGATTGTCAGAGATCCTTGATTGGGATTCAATCGTTCCTGACCATGTCAGAAGACGATCTCGTCCCCCTCAAACCTACCACTCCAGAGGAGGCCCCGGCTACCCCGGCGGATCCGGGGAACGGGGGTGGCGGCGGCGGAGGAGGTCCCGAGGTGCCGGTGACCACGAGCCAGGGGGCTTACTACATCCCGCGCCGCCCGATTACCCATCAGAGCGTGACCCCCCAGTACACTTGGAGCCACTTCGGGGGCCGATCCGTGACTTCGTGGGTGCACGACAGGAAAGGGGTGAGAGTTCCGCTCACCGGCGACCAGCTCGATCGAGGGAGACCGAGCTACCTAGGAGACGACCGCGAGCCGGTCCGCCGTGGAGGACCGCGTCGCCAGCCTCCCGAAGAGGAGACACTGGATTTGTATGGGCCCGATCCGTATCGAGAGGAGCAGACGGTCCCGCTGGATCAGATGATGGGAGACCTGCGGCTGCAACTCACCTCCGAGCTCCGCGAGTTGGCCCTCGATCTCCAGCACCAATTTCGAGACGCTATGGTGGCGATGCAAGGCGCCCTCCTCAGTCAAGGAGTCGGAGCCCCACAACAGCAGCCCGCACCCGGAGGGGTTCCGGCTCAGCCGCAGGCGCCCGCTATACCGGCGCAGCCAGCTCCGCCGGTCGTCCCGGCTCCAGTCCCGGGGCCCGTTCCCGCACCGGCCCCAGTCCCGGCCGCGCCGGCCGCTCGCCCACCCCCTTCCGACCCGCTGACGACTACTTTCGATGGGGACCCCGAGAAGCTACGTTTCTTCACACTCGAGATCGGGAGATTCCTGGACAGTTGGGGCCACCTGTATCCTACCGAGAAGGATCGCATAGGCTACATCGGATCCAAACTGAAAGACACCGCCAGCGATTGGTATGTGAGCCTGCACGACAACCCTGGCCCTGAGCTGCGTTCCCTGAACAACTTCATGTGGGCTCTTCGGCACCAGTTCGAAGACCCGCTGGGTGAGGAAAAAGCCAGAAATCAACTGAGAAAGCTGTTCCAGGGAAGATCGTCAGTGAGAGAATACACTGAAAAGTTCCGGCGCATCGCTGCCAAAATCCACGGATGGCCGGAGGAACTCTTCATGGAGAAGTATTGGGAGGGTCTAAACCCGGAAATCTACGAGACCGTGCTGCTGGGAGGCCGTCCGGGCACGCTGACTACCTGGATGAGGGCGGCCACCGACATGGAAGAACGCTTCGCCCTAATCAAGATGGGAGCATCCGCAACCGCCGCTATCAGAGCGGGCCCACGAGCGAAGCCCCGATCCAATGTACAAGACGTCCGCGACTCGAGGTTCCGACAAGGGTTGTGTATGAAGTGCGGGGAAAGTGGCCACTTCGCCTCAGCGTGTCCAAGAGGAGGGGGGAAGGGCCCGAAGACCTCAACCCCAGGACCTGCGAGCACCCCGACTCGGGGGAAGACCCCCATGAAACCCCGGGCTTTGCAGCTGGAAGGGGCAACGAGTGAGCAGGGAGAGCTGGAGCTGATGGAAACCCAGATGTCGGGAAACTCCAACGGCCTGCAGTGAGCGGCGCAGAGCTGCAGGTCCCCCACAACGAAGCGCCATCTCCGGTGAGCATCCCCGGCCCCTTGTTATATATGGTAGTAACGGTGGTGACCCCAGGATCAGGCACCCACATGAGGGTCTGCGCTTTAATTGACTCTGGGTGCGCGCGAGACCTAATCAGCCCCCTAGTAGTGGAGGGGCTGGGACCCAAAGTCACCCCGTTAGCGGAACCCCTGAAATTTACCCAGATGGATGGGTCCGAAATGAAGGAGGAGTGCATAGCAGAGACTGAGAACTTAATTTTGGGAACGGGGAACCACTGGGAGAAGAGAGCTTTCGTCATAACCCCTAATGCCCAATTCCCTATGGTGTTGGGTAGCCCTTGGCTCGGGGCGCACGACCCCTACATAAAATGGAGCGAGGGGAAGATTTCGTGGGTAGACGAACGCTGCCAGAGCCACCGCTGGGACCCAGGATGGGGTCCCGGGCCCCCCAGCCCGCCGTCTCCTGCGGCCGCCCTCGCTCTCGTCCCAGCCATGGTGCCTAAGGAGTATAGAGACTTGCTGGAAGTGTTCAGTGAGACCGAGGCGGACGAGTTGCCCCCCCACCGGTTGTCGGACTGTGCCATAGAGCTCCTCCCGGGCGAGAAACTCCCAAAGGGCAAATTGTATTCCATGAGCCCGGCGGAACGGGAAGAGCTGCGGAAGTTCTTGGACAAAAATCTGGCCAGGGGGTTTATCCGCCCCGCCAAGTCCCCTTTTGCGGCGCCCGTGCTGTTCCGAAAGAAAAAGGATGGCGGCTTGCGATTGTGCACGGATTATCGGGGGCTAAACGCAGTCTCCACCTCTAATGCTTACCCCCTCCCGTTAATAAAAGACCTTTTGGCGGAGGCGGCCAAGGGGAAGATTTTCACCAAGTTGGATCTGCGAGATGCCTACTTCAGGGTGCGCATAAGGGAGGGGGATGAACCCAAGACTGCTTTTAACACCCCCCTGGGGCAGTTTGAATACCTCGTGATGCCGTTCGGCTTAAGTGGCGCGCCCGGGGTCTTTATGAGTTTAATCAACGAAGTGTTGCACAAGCACCTATTTAAGGGCGTGTTATGTTACATAGATGATATCTTGATCTATTCCACTGATAAGAACGAACATGTGACTTTGGTCAGAGACGTACTGTCAACATTACTAAAAAACCAGCTGTTTGTGAAACTGTCTAAGTGCGAGTTTCACCGCGAGTCTGTGGACTTCCTGGGCTACCGCATTTCTCAGAAGGGGTTGGAAATGGACCCGGGGAAAGTGGAAGCGGTGGTGCAATGGGAGGCTCCGCGAACGAGAAAGCAGCTGCAGAGCCTGTTAGGATTTTGTAACTTCTATCGAACTTTCATCAAGGACTTTGCCAAAGTCACCCTTCCCTTAACGGACTTGTTGAAAACCAAGGGGAGGGGTCCCGAGGCGGGAAAGCCGGGAGAGAAACTGGCGTGGAACGGGGAGTGTCAGAAGGCATTTGAGGCTTTAAAAACTCTTTTTACCTCAGAGCCCATTTTGGCGCACCCAGATGAGACTAAAGACTTTATAATCCATGTTGATGCCTCGGATGTAGCAATGGGGGGGGCCATCCTACAAAGGGACTCGGAAGGGAAACTGCACCCCTTAGCGTACATCTCAAAGAAGTTTAATGAAACAGAGAGGAATTGGTCAGTGTGGGACAAGGAAGCTGCGGCCATTAGATTGGCGCTCACTACCTGGCGCCACTGGTTAGAAGGGGCGCAGACTCCGTTCGAAATATGGACGGATCATAAGAACTTAGAAGCTTTGCGCACACAGCGGTCCCTCAACGCCAAACAACTGCGCTGGGCGGACTTCTTCTCAAAATTTAACTTTGTGTTAAAGCATTTTCCTGGGAAGGCTAATTCCCTGGCAGACGCGTTGTCCAGATTGCCCCAACACGAGAGTCTGAAAGAGGAGGTATTCGATTCCATGTTCTCCCCCCAGCAGCTGGGAGGAGCGGTTGTCACCAGGAGCAAAGCAAAGAAAACTGAGCTCACCACTGGGGACTGTCAATGGGGGGGGGAATATGCCCCTGAGGAAATAGAGGAATTGGAAGCAATGGGAGAGTGCGAAAAAAGAGAGGACAATTGTTGGCTCCGTGGGGACAAATTAGTGGTGCCGAAAACCAAACGCAAAGAAATCCTGCTAAATTGTCACTCTTCCAAGCTCGCCGGGCACTTTGGATTCCTAAAAACTCTTAACCTGATCCAACGTCAATTCTGGTGGCCGCGCATGCGTCGAGACGTCTCGGATTTCGTCTCGGCATGTCAAACCTGCTTAATGTGTAAAAAACGGGGAGGCAAAGTCCCGGGATTGTTACACCCCCTACCCACGGCTTCCAGGCCCTGGGAAGACATAGCCATGGACTTCATTACCAATTTGCCCCCCTCAAAAGGAAAAACAGTGATCTGGGTAGTGGTAGACACGTTTTCCAAACAAGCCCATTTCACTCCCTTCAAACAGTTACCCACCGCCAAAGGGATGGCTAAAGCCTTCTTTAACCAGGTGATAAAATTACATGCTTTTCCGAGAAGGGTGGTATCCGATCGCGGAAGTCAATTCGTTGCCACCTTCTGGCGGGAGCTTTTGAAACTAATGGACATAGAACCTGCCTTGAGCTCGGGTTACCATCCAGAAACCGATGGCCAATCCGAGCGAACTAATCAAATTCTGGAGCAGTTCTTAAGGTGCTACACCAACTACCACCAAGATAACTGGGTGGAATTATTACCCTTTGCAGAATATAGCTACAACAATGCAGTGCATTCTTCCACTGGGGTCTCACCTTTCATGGCAGTGGGAGGCTTTGAAGGTAAACCACTCCCCACCCTCAAGGAAGACCCCCAGGCTCCCCCCTCAGACTTTAAAAACTGGTGGTCCAGTCTCCAGGACTCCTGGCCGTTGATTGGTAAAGCCTTGGACCATGCCAAGGAGGACTATAAAAAATATGCTGATCGTGGCCGAGCACCGGGATGGGACCTTCAACCCGGGGACTCAGTTTATCTCTCTACCAAAAATATCCACGGGCTGCAGCCCAGCAGAAAATTAGGATGGAAATATGTTGGACCTTTTAAAGTGCTACGAAAAATCTCTGATGTCTCCTTTGAACTCGACCTGCCTAAATCACTAAGTTCTATACATCCTGTGTTTCATTTCAGCTTGCTGAAGAAAGATCCTGGGCCGAATGCATGGCATCCAGTTCCTCCAGTTCCTCCTCCACTGATGAAGGAGGGGAGTCCACACTACGAGATAACTGAAATCCTGGATTCCAAGACAAAGAGGGGCCATTTGTATTATTTAGTTAGATGGTTAGATTTTGGCCCGGAACACAATGAATGGATTCGTTCTGAACATGTTCATGCCCCCAAGTTAACCAAACTGTTCCATAAAATGTTCCCTGAAAAAGCTAGGTGAAGGGAATCATGGGGAGGGCAGGGTGTCAGAATCAGTTAATTCTGTCAATGTAATCTTGCATGCACTCTATGTATTCTGTTATTTCTTTATGTATTGCACCTGTATTTTCTCCTTTCTTGGTCGGGAGGGTGACAACCCCTAGGGTGAGAACAAGGAGGCCTCTCATCCCTGCCTCCGCATTCCAGCTGCTCCGGCAGTAACTTCAAGGGGAGGAAAGGCTCTCATCTCTTATCTATGCTAAAGAACCTTGGAGCCATGAATTGTTATGTGAACGGAGGGGTCTGGTTTGGAAAGGGAAATTTACTGCTTAACACCTCACTTTTTTCCTGTGTGAACCAAACGGTCAAGACACCTTTTAGCCCGCCAATTTTCCCTCCTGGGGATTGGCTACCTATGGGTAATTCAAACTCCTTGGAATGGTATAATAGACCCGCTTGTATTATTTGTCTCATCTCTGACAATACCCCGAGACGCTGTACTAATGTAGGAATAGGCAATAAAGAACTGTGGTTAACCAACCGAGATCTGATCCTTGACTACTTTGAACAGGACTCTCACAGGCATGCAGATTCTGGATTTGATGATGAACCGCCTTGGAGTTGTCAGTGAGATTGAAGCAACATATACCGTCCAGTTCCTCACAACCATGATGGTGTAACAAGAGCAAATAGTAAATTGCTGCGCGGTTCTGCAATGTGGCCTGGTGCAGCACTGCTTGTTCCTCATTTAACAGTGCCAGAGCCCGAGAGGTAGCATTGATGGTCTTGGCAAGGTTGCAGGCTACGGCAGTAAGGGCACGGTGGTTAATAACAGTCAAAGCAGGCATCCCTACAAGAGAGGCGGCCAAGGCCACATATTCGGCTTGGCTTAACAGTCCAAGGGAAGGGTTACACTGTTTGTTGAGGGGGACAGCCTCCCGTCGCCGCCGGCTGCTAGGAGGCACAGGGTAGGTGCCATTAAGCTGCTCACGGGAAGGCAAGGCTACAACTAGGCGGCTAATGCAACAGGAGGTTTTTGGGAGATTTGCAGGGATGTAGTTGAAGGTTTTCCATCCGCAGGTGAAAAACCACCCTTCGGGGAGCATGGTATAACTGTTCTTGTGTCGACTAGTGTCCCTCCCGAATCCCAACTTGGCTGCGCAGATAAGGTCCCAGACAGAATAGTTTTTTCCCAAATCCACACACTCTGGCTTGCCTTGACAGGCATCACCAGATGAGACGTGAAGACACATGGTTCCATTTGGGGAAATCACACGAGGGGTAGCGAGTTCAAGTCCACCAGCTGGGACCCAAGAAGACTGTGGTCCCCACTGATGGGAAGTGGACACGAAGGCACAGTTTGAGGTGTCTACCAGAAAACACCCGGTATAAGTGGCATGGGGCAGGGCTGAAAGGTTCTTTAAAACCTCCAGAGGGGTACAGACAGGAATGGCACAGCTGGGCAACAGACCTTGGGCTGACCGGCCATTCTTCAAACAGAAAGAGCTCAAATTAGCACTCCTTGCCATACCCTCCCACAGATTTTTGTGTGACCCAGAAAAGGGGTTTGCTGGCAGCAGGGTCACAGCTCCCCCCAGGGGGAGGGAGAGCAAGCAAAGGCAAAACAGAATGGTGAGAGTAGAATTTGCAGTTATAACTGCACAAATTGTAGCAAAAAGATTCTCTGGGGTCTGTTCCTTTCCCTGCTCCATCAGGAGGCACTGCGCTCTGTTGGTGGTCTGCTTGACAGCTCCCCAGGTTATCAGAGGTGCCCTCTGCTGGGGCTGCCAGAACGGATGCTGCGCTTCTGACAGGCTGACATTCATCATCTTGGGCAGGGGGTTGGAGCTGTTGATGCTGCGCCATGCCATGACTGGGGCAAACACACTTTGCAGGAACCCACAGTGGACCTGTTGGAGACAAAACAGAAGCATACCCTCTCCCCCAGGTTATCAAAGGGACCGGACCCAGCCAGGTTTGATTTGGCAGAGCCCGATACATCACCAGAGGACGGGGCAAAGGTGGACCAGACTGAAAATGTCGGTCAAAAGCAGTATTTGTGGCATGATCAGCTCCAGAGGTAACATTAAGCTGATTAACAGTAAACAATACTCGGGCCACAGCCCTCTGAATGTTAGCAAGATTAGGGGGGGGAAGCTCCCCTTTCTTAATTTGTTTGGTCAAAAAGGTCTTGAAAGTACAATTTGCATGCTCCACAATCGCTTGACCCATGGAATTATAAGGAATACCATGAGTAAGGACAATGTCCCATTGCTTGCAAAAGGCAGCAAAGGCAGAAGAAACATAGGCAGGTGCATTGTCTGTTTTTATGCGATGAGGCCGACCCAGGGCTGTAATAGCATTGTAAAGATGAGTGATGACATGATTTGCCATTTCACCTCTCTAAGGGGTTGCATGGATAATGCCAGAATAGGTGTCCATAGAAACATGCAGATACTTCCAAGGGGAGAATTCCGGGACCTATGTGACATCCATTTGCCAGAGATCACAGGGCCCATGGCCTCGGGGATTAACTCCAGCCTCCGGGATGTGAGCTAATCCTGCACAGCTGGGACATGCAGAAACAATGTGCTGTGCTTCAGAGAGAGAAAGTTTAAAATCAGCTGACAAGGCATGAGCATTTTGATGAAAAAATTGATGGCTCTCTAAAGTGTCAGAGAATAGTGGGTGCACTGCATCATCAGCACGGGAATTACCCTCAGTGAGAGACCCTGGAAGGCCGCTGAGTGTGAGCTGTTAATAAGTTTTGGAGCGTTAGAAAGAGACTAAGTAAGTTAGGGTCGATGCGTGGGGCGAGATACGCACCAGGAAGAGAGGTTAACAGTTTTACTACATACAATGAGTCAGAAATGAGATTAACAGCTTCAGGAAAGATCTGAAAGGCAAGGATTATTGCAGCCAGCTCGGCGTGTTGTGGAGAGGCCTGTAGTACGGTGTACTGGGTTTTCCAATGGCCGTGGAGCTGATAAGCAATGGCTCCCCGGAGCCTCCCCCCATTAGTAAAGACAGTGGGGGCTCCTTTGAGTGGAGAGGGAGACATCACAGAGATCAGGCGACAGGGTACAGATTGCATCAGAGTAAAGTGAGGATCGGGGGGGGGGGGGGGAGTGATAAGCAGTTTCCCCCACAAAGTCGGGCAGAGCAATTTGCAGAGAAGGAGACATTAACAAGGCAGTTTGGAAGTCTTGCTTTGGAAAAGGAAAAACTATTTTTACTAAATCTTGTCCAGCACGTTCTAAAACGTGCTGCCTGCCCTGTGAACAGAGCAGAGCCACAGCTCCTGCAAGCATAACACATTTTTTGGTGGGCTGTGGCTGAGATAAAGCCACTCAATCAGGAAGACTGAGCCTCCATGCTCTACACCCAGCACTCCAGTTGGGGTTTGGGGTGTAGGCAAGAGGTATAGCTGGAAGCCCATATGGCTAGACAGGAGGCGATCAACCCACCGTTTTGACACAGCAGAATTGACTGCAGCAAGAGCTGCATGAGCCTGGATTGGCACTGAAATGAGGTCACTGGGGTGCTTGCCGTGCGTTAATAGGGAAAAGTGGGGGCTGACGAGATGAGTGGGCAATGCAAAAAATGGACAGACCCAATTGATGGTCCCCAGCATTTGCTGCAGAGCTACCAAGGTTAGGGGGCTTGGAAAAGTGAGCTGGGGAACCAAGGGATGGGCCAGAGACAGAGAAAGTCGGTGGCCCAGGTAAGAAAAGGGTGGAGAAAACTGAACCTTTTCTGGGGCGATCTGCAGACCTCAACACTCCAAAACAGAGGCGAGATCTCCAAACCAGGATGAGGGAATGGTGGGGGCAGCCACGAGAATATCATCCATATAATGATAAATCAGGGCTTCAGGATGGGCCAAACAAAAGGGTTGGAGGGATGTGTCAACAAAATGCTGACAAAGAGTAGGTGAATTTAGCATGCCCTGTGGAAGGACAGTCCACTGAAAGCGTCTAGTAGGGCGTGAATGATTTAACACTGGGACCGTGAACGCAAAGCGCTGCTGGTCTGGTGGGTGCAGGGGAATGGTAAAGAAGCAATCTTTCAAATCAATAATAAACAGTTGGAAATCAGCTGGAATTAAATTTGGGTTGGGTGTGCCACATTGCAGGGAGCCCATGGGCTGAATGCAGGCATTCACTGCTCTCAGATCATGCAGAAGTCGCCATTTACCACTTTTCTTTTTTATGACAAAAACAGGGGTGTTCCAAGGACTAGAGGAAGGCTCAATATGACCTGCAGCTAACTGCTCATTCACTAAACTTTCCAGAGCAATGAACTTATCCTGTGGCAGTGGCCATTGATCCACCCATACTGGGGTGTCTGTGAGCCAGTGCAAGGGCAGGGCAGTGGAGTTAGCCATCAAAAGTTAAAGTGGCTCCAAGCTGGGAAAGTAAGTCTCTGCCCCAAAGATTTACATGGACTGGCAACACAAAAGGGCGTAGTTGAACACGAGTCTCAGAATTTTGAAGCGAAAAGGTGAAAAACGCTGCGCTTTGGCGAGCTGCCTGGTGTCCTCCCACCCCCCACACACTGGGGCACGTTTCCAGAGGCCACTCAGGGGGCCACTGATCATCACCAATGACCGTAACGTCGGCACAGGTGTCCAAGATTCCCTTAAAGGGACGTCCTTGGAGCAAAAAGGTTTGCTGAGGTCTCTTTTCAGTGACAGTGGCGGTTAGGCCGAGAAGTGGTCCCTCAGGGCCAGGTGATCCCCCTCCACCTGTGGGCGAAACACAGGGGAGGAAGATCAACTGGGCTGGGACACTGCCGGGTGGAAGGGTTTGGGGCATATTGGTTTACAACTGAATGAAAATTTGCCCTGTGTGACTAGAATCGATGAGCCCAGGCATAATAAAAAGTCCTTGCTTCGCTGCTGAGGAGCGGGGCAAGACAAGACCCACAGTGTTTAATGGGGGTGGGCCTGCTACTTGGGAAGCAACAACTAAAACTTCATTGGAGTATTTGAACTGAACCTCCGCCATTACAATGAGATCAATCCCTGGGGTCTCATTGGAGAGTCTTGGGCTTAATTGAGGTTCAGTTCCTGGGAAGTCTCTGTTTGAACCGGGGCCAGAGACGGGCCCGATTGGTAGTTTCCCGAACGACAGTCTCTGAATAGAATATATAGAATAGAATATACTTTATTGTCATTGTACATAGTACAATGAAATTAAAAAGTGCCATCATTCAGTGACTCGCAACATATACACATGCACACTCACACAGACATTCACAACTGCTTCTCCCTTTTACATAGCAACCAAACCACTGTTTCCTCCAGATTTCAGTCTCATGCAGCATTCAGGGCAATAATAGCTCTCGAGTAAAAACTGTTTTTTAGTCTATTTGTCCTTGTTTTGATTGTCCTATATCTTATCTTCTGCCCGAAGGCAGCAGTTCAAACAAGGAATATGCAGGATGTGATAAATCCTGTAGGATGTTCTTCACTTTTTTCAGACATCGAGAACTGTACAGTTCCTCCAAAAGTGGGAGAGGACAGCCAATTATCTTCTGGGCTGTGGTGATGACTCTCTGGGGTGCTTTCCTATCTGCAACCGTACAACTAGCAAACCAGGCACAGATACAGTATATTAAAATGCTCTCTATTGAGCAACGATAGAAAGACATCAGTATTTTCTCATTCAAGTTATTTTTCTTTAAAAGTCTGAGAAAATAAAGCCTCTGCTGGGCCTTCTTCACCAGAGCAGTGGTGTTTGCACTCCAGGTCAGATTTTGTTCAATAGTCACTCCCAAAAACTTGGCCCAGTGAAAGCCTTTTCTGCATTTTGGACACTTAGTTTTAGGCTTTGCACCCTGGCTTGAAGAATTCTGACCACCTCCCCGCCTGGCACCCCCCCCCCCCCCGGGGCCCAACATTCTGCCTGAAAATGTCCAATTCTCCCGCAATTGAAACACTTTCCTTGGGGCTTTTGGCCTTTCTGAAGTGCTGCTGCTAATAAACCAGCCCGATGAGCAGGCCCCCCAACATCTTGACATGCCTGAATCATTTCAGGGCTTCCGGTCAGGGGAAAAATTGAGATTTGACACACCCTGTAAATGCTCAGGGTGAATGGCGGTTCTTTCTGACAACTCGGGACCTTTTAGCACCCGATGCAACCCTCCCGAGGCAGGGGAGTATCCAGCAAGCAACAAGACCCAAGAGAGAGTGAGATTGGTGATCAATAAATCTCAGAGGAGACTCGTTGACACTTTGATCTCCTCCCCAGTGCGGGCTTTGCAAGCAACTCTAGAGAGCTGAACCGGGCTGATTTATTCAGCATAAAACCTCCACTCCCTCGATTTCTTGACTGAAAGAAGACAGACTCTAATTTATGAAGCTTCACCCTTACCAGAAAAACATCTAAAGGTAACGAAAAAACTTTTTGCTTATCGGCAACGTGTCTTTGAGAGCAAGGAAAACAGACAGATAAGCAGAAGATCAGTTGAAGAACAATACTGAGACTTTTTTTTGTTTTAAAAGAGTTGTATTTTAGCTAAAAACTGCCAGTAAAGTGTTTGTTTACCATTCCTGTGGTCACGGAGGAGAGGGCTGGAGGGATTGGAGCCATCGCGAGATCTGCATGGGCAAGAGAAAAAACTAAGACAACAGGAAGTGATGTCTGGCTGAGAGCAGAAAAGAAGAATTGAAGAGGAAGGGATCTGGGAGGACTGCAACTAGCAAGAGCACTTCCGGGTGAAAGAGAACCAGGAAGTAAGACATGTGACCAGTACCATAGAGAAAAGATGTCCACCATTTTGGGGAGGACTAAAACTTTAAAATCAAATATCTTGAAAAGTAAACATCCTAGAATGGCGAAAATAACGGCATTTGTTAAAGCTCTTTAAGACTGATTGATTGAGCCTAAAAACGTTAAAATTAGAAGATACCAAAAAATCGGCTTTTTTTAAAGGGCAAAAACGGAGGCTGAACAGAGAAAGCGGGCAGGGTCAGCGTCCAAGATGGCTCCTAAAAAAGATACTGAACTAATGGCTATGATAGAGGTGATGGACAAAAGGATGACAGAAGCTTTTAATGATCTTCGCCAGCAAAATCAGCAATTGGATAAGAAAATGAATGACCTAGCTGGACAAGTGGATAAAAATTTTGGAGACCTAAAGACTGAAATTCAAAATGTGGCAAAAAAATCAAAAGAGATGGAAAACAAAATGCTTGTGTTGGAAGAAAATATTCAAAAAGTGACAAAAGAGAACTATAGAGTGGAAACAATGATGGTATACAAGGAGATGCAAAAGCACTTAAGATTTAGAGGGATAGGCGAAAAGATGGGTGAGAATATACACATAACGATGATTGAAGCCTTGAGTGATTATATGAAAGATGAAGAAGAGGACATAAAAGCTAACATTGACCTGGTTTACAGAGTTAATTCTGAGTATGCTAGAGGGAGAAACTTGCCAAGAGATGTGGTAGTGCAATTTACCACGAAGAGAGTAAGAGAGTCAATTTATAGAAAATGCTTCAAGGAACCTTTTGAAATGGATGGAAATAAAGTAATTGGGATGAAAGAGCTCCCTAGAGCTATGTTGCAAGACAGGAAGAAATTCAAACGGCTGACAGATAAACTGAAACAGAAAAACTACAGATACAGATGGGAAACTCCTGAAGGTGTAAGCTTTAACCACCAAAGTACAAGAGTGGTAATTAAGAGTATGGAAGAGATGCTTTCTTTCTTGGCAAAAAATATTGAAGAACTTGGTGACATTTAATTCCATTATGGATTACAAAGTACTTTCATGGAATGTAAATGGACTAAATTCACCCAATAAATGTAAAATAGTTGGACATTGGCTTGAAAAGCAGAAATGCGACGTGATTTGCCTACAAGAAGTACACATTAAAAAACAAGATTGTAAATATCTGATTAGGAAAAAATTGGGAGAAGAATTTTCCTCATTAGCAACGATTAAGAAAAAACGAGTAGTAACATATGTCAAGAAAGAATTAGATCCAAAGGAAAAATTTTAAAGACAAAGAAGGTAGATATACTGCAACAGAGATAACCATGCATAACAGAAAAACTTTGATTCTGAATATCTATGCACCTAATGGAGCAAAAGAAAAGTTTTTTAAGGACTTAATTGCAGAATTGGACCAAGTTAATTATGAACATTTAATTCTGATGGGTGATTTTAATGGAACTGTAAATAACAAAATTGACAGACGTTCAAAAAGTAAAGATGACACAATTGGAAAGCTACCCGAAGTTTTTTTTGCAATGGTTAAACAGGAAAGTTTGGAAGAGGTTTGGAGGAAATGGAATCCTCGAGTTAAAGACTATACTTTTTACTCCAACAGGCATGACTCACACTCAAGGATAGATATGATATGGATGACATCAGAATTAACGCTTAAAACAAAAAAGATAGAAATCTTACCAAAGCTTATTTCTGATCACAATCCCTTGTTGTGGACTTCGAGACAGGGAGAAAAACAACTGAGATGGAGATTAAATGAAGAACTCTTGGATAATAATGAAATAACTAATAAAATACAAGAAGATACAAAAACTTATTTTCAAATGAATTTACACCAAGAAACCAAGCCACAAGACGTATGGGATGCATATAAGGCTGTAATGTGTGGAACATTGATATTTTTAAACAATAAAGAGAATAAGAGAAAGAAAGAACAACAGAATAGTATTATTCAAGCAATTGAATCAAAGGAGAAAGAATTAAAGAAAAGACCTGGAAGAAAGAAACTTCAAAGAGAAATACAATTCCTACAAGATCAACTAAAGGCTATTTTGAACCAAGAAATATATTGGAATTTTAAAAAGCTGCAGCAAAAATCTTTTGAAGGTGCAAACAAACCTGGAAAATATTTGGCATGGCAATTAAAAAAAAGAAGAGAAAACAAGAGTGTAAGTAAAATTGTGACAGATAAAAAAGAAATAATGGACATCAAAGGAATAAAAAGAGAATTCTTTAAATATTATGCTAAACTTTTTCAAAAAGTCACAGTAGACCAAAGTAAAATTTCAGAATACTTACAAACATTGGGAATACCTAAACCAACTGAAAAACTTAAAGAAATGTTGAATAGCCCTATTAAAATTCAAGAAATACAGAGGGCTATTGAAGATTCTAAATTGGGAAAAGCACCGGGGCCAGATGGCTTTTCGGCTAAATACTGTAAGAAAATAAAGGGATGTCTTCTGCCAGTTTTGGAACTTTTGTTAAATGAAATAAGAGCTACAGCTGAGATACCAGATTCATGGAAAGAGGCAACAATATCACTGATTGTCACGACAGAGCCTCTGGGTCGAGGCAGAATAAACACCAGCCTAAGTTGACAGTCAGAAGTTCACAGCAGGCAGGGAGTTAACAGTTCGTAGAGCAGCGCGTTATCTCAAACAGTCCAGTGGTCAAACCATAAATCACCTTTATAGCCGAAGGACAGAACAGGGAGACGTTGTCTCAAGGAATGCTGCTGGTGGAATAGCCGAGGAACAAACATGGATAGAACCGGAACACCAAATCCAAAATCCACAATCCAGAGTCCAAAGTCCAGGGTCAACGGTCCAAGGTCCAGAGCTGGGTTCAAAGTCCAGAGAAATGCACTGAATCAGAAAGGTGTCCAGCAAGGGGGTCTGTCAAAGACAATAAATCTTTGCCAGCACAATTGGCTCTGAACAAGCCCTCTGTTTTTAACCTGTGCCGGCTGTCAGCAATTAGCAGCATACCGGACGTAGCCCTGCTGCTGCTAAAACTCTGGGCTGATATCCCTCATTCTCCGTCTCTCCTTTAATTCCTGTCGGCGTCTTTCACGGAGCCGACTAACAGGTGGGGGAGATCCAGGAGGGGATGAGCATGAGCCAGGCAGAGCTTGATCTACCGTAGGTGGATCCTGCTGCTGGCTTGACTCCTCAGGACTTACGTCCAAGCCAGTTAAAGGAGCCTGGTCCTGGTCAGCAGGGGCTGGGTCAGGAGCAAGCATGACACTGATTCCAAAAGAAGGACAGGATCTATCAGATGTCAAGAATTACAGACCAATCTCTCTACTTAATAATGACTATAACATTTTTGTGAAAATATTAGCAGAGAGACTGAAAGAATATTTAAAGGAAACGATACAACAAGAACAAGCAGGTTTTTTGCCAAATCGCCAAATAAAGGATAATTTACGAACAGTCCTTGATGCAATTGAATACTATGATAAACATTCTGACAAAGAGGTAGGTTTTTTCTTTCTGGATGCAGAAAAAGCCTTTGACAACTTAAACTGGGACTTCATGTTTGCGGTATTGGAGAAATTACAAATTGGAGAATTTTTGCT
This sequence comes from Lepidodactylus listeri, assembly GCA_029233225.1. Classification (NCBI taxonomy): domain Eukaryota; kingdom Metazoa; phylum Chordata; class Lepidosauria; order Squamata; family Gekkonidae; genus Lepidodactylus; species Lepidodactylus listeri. The sequence goes on from JARCFY010000131.1 coordinate 73,707, forward strand.
GAATATGATTAAATCGATATATACGGAACAGAAGTCATCGATTATAATTAATGGCGAAAAGACTGATTATTTTAAAGTTCAAAAGGGAACAAGACAAGGTTGCCCACTTTCACCATTGTTATTTATTTAGATTCTTGAAGTTTTGCTTTGGAATGTAAAAGACAATAAGGAAATTAAAGGTTTGTCAACTAAAGGATTTTCTTTCAAGAATAGAGCGTTTGCTGATGATGTGATGTTCATAACTGAGGAACCTATGACTACTTTACCACTTTTATTGCAAAAAATTAAAGACTTTGGACATCTTGCAGGTTTTTATGTTAATAGAAGGAAATCAAAAGTGATGTGTAAGAATATGTCAAGCAAAAAGCAGTTGGAATTACAAAACTTAATAGACTGTGAGGTGGTGAAAAAGACTAAATATTTAGGTATTGACTTAACTGTGAAAAACATTGACCTCTTTAAAAATAATTATGAGAAGTTATGGACACAAATTTCACACAACATTAATAAATGGAATACTCTAAATTTATCACTACTGGGTAGAGTTGCTACAGTTAAAATGAACATTTTGCCAAGACTAATGTTTCTATTACAAACAATACCAATCGTGAAAGACTTTAAAGCCTTTAAAACATGGCAAAGAGAACTTTCAAAATTCGTCTGGGCAGGAAAAAAACCAAGAATAAAAATGAAAATAATGTGTGATGCAAAGGAAAGAGGAGGTTTTCAACTGCCAAATTTAAAGCTATACCATGATACGGTCTGTTTGACGTGGCTAGAATCATAGATCTCTTTAAAAGACAGAAAACTATTAGCACTTGAAGGACATGATTGTCGATTTGGTTGGCATGCGTATTTGTACTATAATAAAACGAAGATGGACAATATGTTTAAGCATCACTATGTGAGGAGAACTTTAATAGACACATGGTTTAGATACAAGAATTTCTTTCCAGCAGAAAAGCTTCTGTGGATTGTACCAGCAGAAGAAATAAAACATTTTTCGAGTTTTAAAGGACAAGACTGGTTGAAGTACAGAGACTTGCTAAAAATTGAAAATAATGAGTTTGTATTGAAAGAAGAAAATCAGATGGATTTTAAATACGGTTGGCTGAGGTATAGACAGATTTATGATCTATTTAAGACAGATAAAAAATGGGGGGGGTTCAGAAAGAAAATTAATGAGATTGAACAGGTTTGGGAGGAAGGTGGAAAAAAACTGATTTCAAAACTGTATAAAATTTTGCTGAAATGGTATAATGCAGATGAACTTGTAAAAGAACAAATGATAAAATGGGCAATTAATATGAACAAAGAAATAGCTATGTCATCTTGGGAATATTTGTGGAAAAATGCTATGAGTATTTCTACTTGTTATAATCTAAAAGAAAATTGTTTTAAAATGTTGTATAGATGGTATATGACTCCGAAAAAAATAGCAAATATTGATCAATGGCTGTCTAATAAGTGTTGGAAATGTAAACAAAAAGAAGGTTCTTTCTACCATATGTGGTGGACTTGTGATAAAGCTAAAGTCTTTTGGTGTATGATTCATGCTGAAATGGAAAAATTTTTGAAATGTACTTTTAAAAAGCTGCCTGAAATGTTATTGCTTGGTCTTAAGCTAGAGGAAGTTAATGTAACTAAAAAGACATTAATATGGTATATGGAGACTACAGCGAGAATGGACTATGATCAGAACTGGAAATGTGAAAAAAACCCAGACATATGGGAATGGTTGAGAAAATTGCTATTTATGGCAGAAATGGATAAATGGACAAGAAAACTGAATAATCAAGACTCAGAAAGATTTCTAGAAGAATGGAAAGATCTGAAAGAATATCTAGAACAACATTGGGATATGAAAAATAATATTTTTACATTGACTAATTATTGATGCTTAAAAGAAGAAACAATTATTTTCAAGAGAAATATGCTGAACGACTGAAATGATAAGAATAGAAACTAGAGTACATATTACAGATATCTAGATAATACTTTTAAATGCTTAAAAACATTACCTTTCTTTTTTATTTTTGTAACCAAATTTGTTTTTTAAAAAAAATTTTATTCAAATTTCCATTTTTTCCAACATAATCATGTCTTTTAACATACATTTTCTCTAATTTGGAGTAAAACAACCAAAACTTTAAGTTCCCTTAAATTCATCCCTTATCCCTATCATCATACCAATCGTAAAATTGTCGCCATGTTCTAGTGAATACACATTCCTGCTTGTTATTTAATTTCATTGTCAACATGTCCATTTCAGCTACCTCATACATTTTTTTAACATATTCTTCCAAAGTAGGAGTTTTTTCCGTCTTCCAATATTTCGCAAACAGCAAACGCGCTGCTGTAATGCCGTGTATACTCAATTTCTTTTGTTCTTTAGCAATTCCTGCAGGTATAATATTTAATCAAAACAATTCAGGTTTCAGCGGGATTTCTATCAACATTATGTCTTGGAGTGTTTCTTGAATCATCTGCCAGAAAGTCTTTGCTTTTGCACACGTCCACCACATATGGTAGTATGAGCCGGAATTTGTTTTACACTTCCAACATACATTTACATTCTTTTTTGAATATTTAGAAAGCCTCTCTGGTGGGATATGCCACCTATGAAACATTTTCCATATGTTTTCTTTGTAAGTACAGGCTCTCGTAATTTTAAAACTTTCTTTCCATATTTTGGACCAACTGTCCAAATCTATGTTATGGCCTATGTCTTGAGCCCAACTGACCATATTAGGTTTCACCCACATATCTTGCATTTCATATTCCAGTAAATAGTCATATATCTTTTTAATTGTCTTATCTTCTGATGTTAACCATACCTTATCTAAATCTGTGTACTCTTTACTAAAACCTTGTTTTTTGTCAGTATTGTATCTCGACTTTAATTGGTTGAGTTCCCACCAAGTTAAGTTTACACCTTGTTCTTGCAGTTTTTCATTTGGTTTAAGCTCTGATTTGGTATCTAGAAGTTCTCCATAGTTTAATTTTTTTTCCTGCGTTATCAAAGTAGGTTTTATAAAAGCTTCTAAGGGGGATGTCCACTTTGGTATCTTCCTGTAGTGTTTACATTTTATCTCTTCCCATATCTTCAATAACGCCCCTCTTATTACATGATTTCTAAAGATTTTGTTTTTTCCCCCATACCATAATATTTTGTGCCATCCTACTTGCAAGTCGTGGCCTTCTAGACTTAATAGTGTATGATTTCTTAACTCAACCCAATCCCTTAACCAGACCAACCCCGCAGCTATATAATAATTGTACCAAATCGGTAATCCAAGACCACCTCTTGCCATTTTGTCCTGTAAATATCTTAGTTTAATTCTGGGTCTCCTTGATTGCCATATAAATCTTGAAACGTTTTTCATTAATTCTTTAAAGAAAGTTTGATTTTTTAGAATTGGTATAGATTGAAATAAGAAGATTAGGCGGGGTAGGACGTTCATTTTAATTAACGCAACTCGACCCATCAAAGATAGTTGTAATTTTCCCCATATCTCGAGATCTTTTTGAACTTCTGTCAGTATTTTCGAGTAATTTTCCTTGTAGAGTGAACTACACCTATTTGTGATGTTAATTCCCAGGTATCTGACTTTGTTTACTATCTCCATTTTTGTTTTTTCCTCTAGCTGCTTTTCAATTTCCTTTGTACAATTTTTGGTTATCATTTTCGTTTTTGTTTTGTTTATTTTATATCCTGATAGTTGGCCATATTCTTCCAATATATATAAAAGCTGTCCCATAGAGTTAAGTGGGTCTTCAACTATAAATACGACATCATCGGCAAAAGCTAAAATTTTGAAAGTTTCTCCCTTTGTCCTTAATCCTTTGATTCCTCTCTCCGCTCTAACCACTTCACACAGGGTCTCCAACGCGAAAATGAACAAAAGAGGGGAGAGAGGGCAGCCTTGCCTAACCCTTTTCTCTATGGGAAACGTCTCCGATATAGCGCCATTAAAAGTAATCTTTGCCACCTGATTTTCATATATTGCTTCCACCAATCTACAGAATTTTCCATTGTTATTCCAATACCTTAACTGACACAACATAAAATCCCAGTTTAGCTTGTCGAAAGCTTTTTCAGCGTCCATGAAGCAAAAAACTGCCTGTCTGTCAGGGTGTACTTCATAGTATTCTAAACTGTTTAGAACCAGTCTTATATTTTGTCTTAATTGTCTGTGAGGCAAAAAACCAGATTGATCACTTTGTATTGTCTCTGATAAGACTTTTTAAAACCTGTTTGCTAGTATTGCTGCGTATATTTTGTAATCTGAGTTTAGCAGCGAAATTGGCCTGTAATTCCTAATCTCTGTTAAGTCAACTGCCTGTTTTGGTATCAGAGTTATTAATGCTTCTCTCCACGTTGTGGGCATCATTCCTTTATCATAAATTTGCTGCATCGTCCTTTTTAAGGGGTCTATTATCTGTTCCAGAAAAATACGATGGAGTTCCGCGGGGATCCCGTCTGGACCTGGTGTTTTCCTGGGTTTTAATTTCCGAATTACTTCTATTATTTCTATTTTTGAAATGGGGTCATTTAATAGTTTTTTCTGCTCCTCAGAGAAATTTCCCCTTAAATGTTTTTCAAAGTAAAGTTCCATCTGTAATTTTGCAGTATCTTCTCGTTTGTACAATTCTTTATAAAAACTTTCTATGATTTTTTTCTGATCTTTTATACTTGTATGTTCTTTACCTTGTTTATCTTTTAATGATTTAATATATCTGTTTGCTTTTTCTTTTTTTGTTTTATATGCTAACCATCGTGTAGGTTTATTTGCGTTGTCAAAAGTAAATTGTTTAGCGTATAACAATTTCTTCGCTAATTCCTCTGCCATTTCACAGTTTAATTTGTGTTGGAGTTTTTGTAGATTGTCTTTACTTTTAATATCCAAAGGGTTTTCTTTCAATTTTTTTCTTCCCTCTTAATTTGCTGAGTTAAATTTAAGTAATTTAGTCTCTGTTTTTTTCGGAGCCAACATTCTTGGCTTATCATTCTACCTCTGAGGAAGGCTTTGAAAGTATCCCAAACCACCTGAATGTTAGTTTCCGGGCAAATATTTCTTGTAAAAAATTCTTCAAATTCCTCTTTGCATTTTTTAACAAAATTTTCATCATTTAGCATCCAAGATTTTAATGTCCACCTACTCACCTTCGGTGCATCGTGTAGTGTTAATACAACTGGACTATGATCGACAAAAGTCATTGGAAGTATTTCTACTTCCATGACATCACCCAGCATTGTTGAAGACAACCAAACCATGTCTAGGCGTGACCACGCCTTGTGCCTGTGTGAATAAAAGGTGAAATCTTTTTTTATCCCCGTTTTTAAGTCTCCATGAGTCCACGATATTGAATTCCTCGACCATTTGGGCAAAGGATCTTGATAGAGTGTTACTCTTATGCTGTTTAGTCTTTACTGATTTCTTATCTAAATTAATGTTTGCAACAGCATTGAAATCTCCAGCTATGAGTAGTTCGTCAAACGATTGTTTTGCTATTATTTCACGGAGTTTATTATAAATTTTTTCCTGGGTTTGGTTGGGGGCGTACATATTCACCACTAGTGTCACCATATTTTGTCTTCTAATTTTTATAGCTAGAATGCGTCCTTCCTCTCCTTCATACACCATTTCCGGGAATAGATCTTGTTTAACATATGTTGCTACCCCAGCTTTTTTCTTTAATTTGTCTGCTGCAACAAAGTTTTGGCCTAATTTTCTAGAAAACAATAAGTGTTTATCATTTTGTTTAATATGTGTTTCCTGGATACACACTATATCAACATTCAGTTTTGCAATTTGTAAAAAAAAATTCTTTCTTTTCTGCGGTGAGTTTAATCCGTTCACATTAATAGACACTAATTTAAGCACATTTCTAGTCATGGTTTGTACTTTTACTTTCTTCCTTTCTCAATTGTAGTCTTGTTATGACCCTCCCACTAGGGTATTTTCTTGGTTTTTCCCCTTTCTCTGCTTTCTGTTTGCCCTTCCCTTTTGTTTCCCCCTCCTCTGGTGCTGTATCTTCCTCTTCTGATTCCGAGGACCCCTCCTCAGATAAACCTAATTCTTTACCAAATTTCCCCACAAAATCATCTAATTTAAATTCCGAAGTTAAGTTATATTTTGACCCTTTATAGTAAAAGGATAACCCCTCAGGTGTCAACCACCTATAAGTTATGTCACTTGCCCTTAGGGCTGAAGCCAAAGATTGATAATCATGCCTCTTCAGCCTCACCCTCCATGGTGTATCTTTTAAAATTCGAATCTCCTTTCCTTGTACCATCAGGGGTTCTATCTTAGCTTTTTCCATTATTTTTTCTCTTATAGATCGTCTGTAAAATTTCATATGCACTTCTCGTGGCAAATTATTTCGTTTCCCAAAGGCAGTGTTCCTCCTAAATACAGTTTCAATATCATTACTCAACATCTCTGATACCTCTGGCCCCATCCACTCTAGCAACATACTTATCATTGTCTCTCTTAAATCCTCTTCCTTTTTTTCCGGAATATTTTGAAATCTCAGTACTAATGCTGATTTTTCTAACTCAAGCAGTATCAATGAATTTTCCAAAGATGCACACTTTATACTCAAGTCTTCCACTTGTTGATCCACAACCTCCAACTTTCCCTCAGTTATATTATTTGCTTTCTTCAGCTCTATTATGTCTTGCCTGTTTTCCAACATCTGCGTTTTAATTTCGTTCAGTTGAGCTGATAGTTGCTGTGTGGATCTGTCTACTTTCTCTTGTAATGGTTCTAGTGCCTTCGTTATTAAGCTAGGTATTGTGCTTTGAATTGCTTGGTTCATCAGCTCTATAATATTTTCATTTTTTTGTATATTTATATCCTTGGGACTTGGTTGGCTAGCTCCTGAAGTCCCTGAAAAAGACATCTTCCTTGATCCTGTGGCCATTCTACTTCTTGGGACTTAATAGTAGATTTTCTAAGTATTGTCAATCCCACTTTTTGTATGGTTAATAAGGTGTTGTTTTCCCTTACTCAGTTTTATATTAACTACCTAGCTATCTAACTACCTTGCTAACTAAATACTATTTGTTTTCTATCTGTTCTGTACTATTCTATATTAATCTATTCTTGATCTATTCTTAACTGTTCTGTTCTTAAATGCCTTTAAGTTTGACTATTCTATGTTGTACTATACTGTCCTATGTTGTTCTATACTATAGTATTAACCTATTCTATTTTATATCCTGTTCTATCCTATATCTCTGGGTCTGTTCTGTTCTATTCTACTCTTAATTTCTCTACTCTTAACTACTCCTAATCGCTCTTATTCTATGTTGCTTTATTCTGTTTTTTTACTTTCTATTCTACACTCTGTGGTGTTCTGTTCTATCAGTCAATGAAGCACGGCAGAACAAAACAAAAGATAAGTGATAAAAGGAAAAGGGGAAGATAAGGGTAAAGTCTCTTGCTTTATAGTCTGTTTTCCCCTCTTTGTTCTCTTAGTCCACCTTTACTCAGTGCCTTGACTGTCTTCGTTCTCCCGTTCTCGCTCTCGCTCTCCTCTCGTTGTGAGTTGCTTGGTGCTTCACTCGTCCTTGTATTGCATCAGTAGTATTCAGCTCTCAACAGCAGTGTCACCAAATAGCAGGCTTACAGATACGGTCCCAGTCTTTCTAGTTGCTAATTGCGCAATCGATCTCAGAGCGTCGACCCCTTTCCTCCCAGCCGAAGATGTGCGTCTGCCACTGTATCAACCGTCGCTGCCGCCCGCAACGCCTCCAGATCTTCCTATCTTTCTAATCTCTTCCTCCACCGCGGGCTTCTCCTCTGTTCTCTCTCTCTCTCCCTTTTCCTCTCGAAGCGAGTCGAAGCTACACGCTGCTCTCTTTCTCTGTGCTCGACTCGCCACGCCTCTCCACCTCGCCCAGACCCTCTCCGGCTCACGAGCGTTTCCTCCAAAAACATAAAGGAGGTATTATCCAGTTCTGTTTTATCTATAGTTATATAGTTTGCATGCATTTAGTTGCTAGATGTTATTTTTACCGAAATTTGGGGCTTTACTTTCCCAGTTGCCTCCTCCACGGTTCTCTGGTGTTGTCTATGCTTCAGCACTTGCCATGAAGCTTCTTGTCCCTCCTTCTTGTATTAGCAAGCCGGGTTGGTGATTTTGACCGCCGTCACAACAATCACCCCCCCGACAATGGCTTTACATTCCAGCTCTCTTCAGGAGCCTTGTGGGGTACAAACCCCCTAATTAGAAGGGAATTCTGCGTTGGGTTCTTGGAGCTGTGCTCTGCGTCCCCTGCAGCCGACGTGACCGGAACCGGAACTCTCAGGCTGTAACCAAATTTGTTACCTGTAAGAGCCAATAACTTTAAATCTTTATAATTGCTATTATATATATAATGGTATAGGTGAGGCGGGAAGTCCCAAAATTTCTTGAATTGTAATCGGAATACATAGTTATATAGAAAAATGGATAATGATTATAATATTTTAAAAGTAACTATGTAAAGTTTTGTAACTGGAAAAAACAATAAAAAAATTGTTTTCAGGACATGCCTGAATCATTTCTGAAAGACTGGGATTCCTTCCGAGACTCTGTATAACCCGGCGGCACTCGGCAGTTGCATTTTCTTTGGCCAATTTTTGCATTAATTCAGCCTGTACCTCTATGTTGTCAATTTGGCACTTTAATGCTTGTTGCAGGCGATTAATAAAATCCAGGAAGGGCTCAGTTGCCTTTTGGCGAATGGAGGAAAAGGACTGCAAGGGAGCGCCAGTAGGTGGGACTTTTTGCAATGCACGAAAAGCACACTCAGAGGAGACCCGAAGAGTGGCCTCAGGTAGAACAATTTGCTGATCTACCGGGGCAAAAAGACCACATCCATAGAGTTGCTCTGCTGTGTATTGCCCCCCAGACTGAAGACCCCGGATCTGACATTGCTGCTGATATTCACTGTCCCATACCACATACTGTGCTGGAGTTAAGAGCATACGTATGGTGGTTTTCCAATCCTCTGGGACCAAGATATGATTTCTCATGGTGGCCTCTAAAAGCCCTTGGACATAGGGACTGCCAAGACCCATGTCCCGGATTCCCTTGCGGAGTTCCATAAGCAAGTTATAAGGCAGGGGTTTGTACTCCACAATGTTGTGGCCATTGGGGTCCTATTGACCAGTATAGTGAACAGGACAGAGACTTAACATCTCAGTAAGATCTTCCAAATCAGCGTTCCCACGCTCCAGTTCTGGCTCAAGGACCTGGCAGACCAGGTTCCCTGGTGGTTGGCTGGTCCCCCGGTTGAATTACAAGTGGGGACCTTTGGAGCTGGAGGCTGTCCAGCCGTAGGACTGGGAACAGTGGGCAATGGGGCGGCCACAGGACAGATCGAATAAGGGGGAGGGTTGTCAGTTAATTTCTTTTTTGCCTGCATCTCTACTGCATGTCGAGCCTGATGCCAGACATACAGCATCCCCACTGCTGCCCTCGGGGGGGGGGGAGTGAAGAGCCTTTCCAATTTTTCCCCATTGGTATAGTTGTAGAGATCCCTCAAGAGGATACCAGGGGCACACTTTTTCGATGATTTTCAAAAGAGTCTGTATTTGAGACAGGGTTGCAGACCCACCACAAGCCGGTATCAAATACCTAAGTTCCTTCACATGCTGTTTTTGGGGGAGTGTTAAAGTTCCGCCCATACTCAACAGTTGATGGGGTCGTGGAGTCCCGACGACGAAAACGAGTTCACTCAACGGGCCTATGCCAGGCGCTGGTGAGTTGTAGTGTGATCCTCTCACATGTCCCTGTTTGGGCGCCAGATGAAGGACTTGCACACGAGACAAGTGAGTTTGAAGGGGAAAACTCAAGTCTGCCCCTGGCAGTGAGCAGTTTCAATCAATTACAATTACAATACTTTTATTGGCATAAAAGATACAGTACAAGATGCAGCATAAAACCTCAAAATAATCGAGAGGGAGGTAACATATTCAAGCAGACTTAAGATGGGACTCTTAACATATTTCAGACTGACTTAGGAAGGGGCTCTTCTCCTAGATACCTCATAAAAGAACTTTGATACCGGTTCGAGAATTTCTGTGTTCTGAGAAGACAACAGAAAGATAATTTTGTCCTCGTCAGATTGGTCTCCACAGGGATCGGTCACGGATTCAATGTGAGCAGCACAAATATCATTATGAAATTTGCAGTACAAAAGCACATGCCTAATAGATTCAATTTCATTCAACCCACATGGGCAGAGTCTATCTTTTAAGGGGATTTTCTTAAACCTTCCTGATAGAACTGCTGAGGGACGAACATCAAATCGGGCTAACATAAAAGCCCTACGGAGATGAGGCTGGGTCAATCTTGTCAGGTATCCTGACGAGATGTGGCTGAAGGAAAGTCCTATATTCAAGGGGGAGCAGTGTCTGTGTGCCAATCTTCTCAGATCTTGCCCCTCTATATCAAGAAGTCTTTGTTTGAGTAAGAAAAAAGTCTTCTGCTCAGACAGAAGTTCTAGATCATCAAACCTAAAGCCAATTGAAGAAATTTTTTTCTCTATATTAGTCAGCCAAGTTGATAGATGTGACTCAGCATAAGTGCCACAAGACTGGGATGGGATGGAGCAGATCGGGTTCTGTCAGGGCAAATCAACTTTAGACCACTGCATTGTCCTTAACCACCTAGTTAACAAATACAAATCAAGAAAGGGTATGAAATTATATGCAGCTTTCCTTGACCTCAAGGGTGCCTTCGATTCGGTGCCCAGGGACATTCTGTGGGAGAAATTAAGAGACATGGGGATTGACAAGCGATTGCTTTTTTTGATAAAACACCTGTACTCTGGGAACACCTGTCAGATTAGATATTCAAAGGAGAGTGATCTAACAGCAAAGATCCCCATTAATGTGGGAGTTAAGCAGGGGTGTATTCTTGCACCAACTTTATTTAACCTCTTCTTAAACGACTTAGACCCCTGCATGAGGAGTATTGATGGCCATTACCCTAAATTAGGTAAGAGGCATGTCCCATTACTTTTATATGCGGACGATGCGGTCCTGCTTTCTCTCTCAGAAATAGGGATGAAAAGGACTCTTGCACAAGTTCTTGGTTACTGCAAAAAGAACAAGCTGTCCCTTAACTTTGATAAATCTAAAATCATTGTCTTTGAGGAAAGTTGGAAGTCCATTAATTGGATCATACAGGGACAAAAAATGGAACAAGTCAAAAGCCTCAAATATCTGGGCTTACGTTTCCATTATACTAACAGTTGGGCTACATATATCAAAGAAGTAGTCAAGTCATCAACTAACAATGCCCTTGCTATTGCCCGTTTCTTTTACACCAAAGGACATCAATTCGTTCCCACTGCCCTTAAAGTTTTCAACCATAAAATACCGCCCAAACTGCTTTATGGTATTCCAATCTGGGTCTCAGCTTGTAATGAAGCTGTAGATCGTGTCCAATCCAAGTTCTTGAAGAAAATCTTGGGGCTCCCACCATGTGTACCATATGCAGCTATGTGCCTGGAGACAACCCAAAGACGGCTTTCTACGATGGCCTGGTCTATAACTTTCAAATTTTGGCAGTGAGCAGTTTATTTTTAAACATAAACAGACTTACACACCACGCCCTTAGGTTGCTGCGTCGGCATTCAGTAGACAGGGTCAACATGGAATCAACATGAGGGGATAAGAAGAAGATGAGACAACTGTCTCAGGAGCCTGCTGTTTGCAGAAGTGATTGTCAGCTTTAATGGGGCAACGCTCATTGTGTAGCAGGGAGGGTGGAATCCACATGAATGGGAGACATTTGTCTCGAGAGTCGAGCTCCCGGGCACCCGGCTATGCCGTGGTGCCCGATCGGGGCTCCTTTGCCTCCGCATCGCTTGGGGAGGCAGCAACGGCTGGCGCAATTGTTCGTGTGCATACGGGGTTTGCAGGGGGGTGTGGCTTGCCAGCTAAAGGCCTCACCCCCTGCTTCTCCAGTTGCTCCGTGTGCTCTCACCCCCTGCTTCTCCAGTTGCTCTGTGTGCCTCACCCCCTGCTTCTCCAGTTGCTCTGTGTGCTCTGCTGTTGTGAGCACACGTTTTTGGGGAGCTCCCGGTTGGGCCTAGCGGGCCAGGCTTGTGTGGCGGCGGCAGCAAGTGCATTGCACCCCCGCCGACGGACGCAGCTGGGGTGACGTGGACGATGGCGCGATCCCGCGGTTGCCGGTGGCGACGACGAGTGAGGCAGGGCTACAGCGGTGTGCTCTGGGTGGCGGCGGCTTGCCTCGCCGGCGATTCTAGGTCGCGTTGTAGCGGCTGGGCGGCACTGAGTTCGAGACGGAGTTTGAGGCGGCATCGCCCCAATTTCCTTAGGGACGGCAGGGTGGTTTGCAGGGGCTTGAGGGCTGGTCGGGCTGCAGCCCCCTGGGGCACTTAGGCCGCCCATTCGCCATTTGTCCAGCCAGGAGGGTGGAGTGTGTTTGCCCCCCCTCCATCCCCCCCTCCTTCCACTGTTGGCTGGAGGCATATTTGGGGTTCTGCGACCTAACCCCCCCATGTTTCTGGGTTGGCATGCTCTTTTAGGGCCCAGTTGGGGTGGCTGGGTGTCAAGTGCTTGTATAGTAGAGCCCAGGCATGGTGGCCATTTTTTAAACAGGGCCTTAGACTTTGGCACTGTCGGCCATTTTGAGTGAGCTTTATAGCTGCATTTCTGAAGGGGCCATTTTGTAGTGACGTCTTTGGCACAGGGGGTGGTCATTTTATGCCTCTCTTCGGGCGGCCAGTTGGATAGTGTTCGTGGGCCAGGCCTGTTTGGGGTGTAGTATTCACCACTTTTGACGCTTCGAGTGCTGCTATATTGCTAAGTATATTAACATCTCTTGTTACTTTTGCTTGGTTTTTTATCTTCCTTTGCCATGGCTTCAGGCAAAGGGAAAGGGAAGGGCAAAGGCAAGACCCTGTTCCTAAGAGGCCTCTGGTTCGACCTCCTCCGGCCATTCTATCCAATGAGGAGGATGAAGATCCTGTGAATGCAGCCATCCTTTTGCAGCTGGCAGCGTTGGAGAAGGGTCTGGGTTTGCCACCTATGACGACCAAGGCAAGTGGGGAGGCTCGGTTGGCATTTCTCGAGGATAAGAAAAACGCTGACGCCTCGGATCAAGCTGTGGGAAGCTTGGGATCAAGCTGTGGGAACGTAGAGAGCTGTGGGAACGTAGAGAGCCAGACGTTCCCACAGCTTGATCCGAGGCGTCATCGTTTTTCTTATCCTCGAGAAATGCCAACCGAGCCAACACCTGAGACTGAAAAGAGAAAAGAGACTCCCCACTTGCCTTGGTCATCATAGGTGGCAAACCCAGACCCTTCTCCAACGCTGCCAGCTGCAAAAGGATGGCTGCATTCACAGGATCTTCATCCTCCTCATTGGATAGAATGGCCGGAGGAGGTCGAACCGGAGGCCTCTTAGGAACAGGGTCTTGCCTTTGCCCTTCCCTTTCCCTTTGCCTGAAGCCATGGCAAAGGAAGATAAAAAACCAAGCAAAAGTAACAAGAGATGTTAATATACTTAGCAATATAGCAGCACTCGAAGCGTCAAAAGTGGTGAATACTACACCCCAAACAGGCCTGGCCCACGAACACTATCCAACTGGCCGCCCGAAGAGAGGCATAAAATGACCACCCCCTGTGCCAAAGACGTCACTACAAAATGGCCCCTTCAGAAATGCAGCTATAAAGCTCACTCAAAATGGCCGACAGTGCCAAAGTCTAAGGCCCTGTTTAAAAAATGGCCACCGTGCCTGGGCTCTACTATACAAGCACTTGACACCCAGCCACCCCAACTGGGCCCTAAAAGAGCATGCCAACCCAGAAACATGGGGGGGTTAGGTCGCAGAACCCCAAATATGCCTCCAGCCAACAGTGGAAGGAGGGGGGGATGGAGGGGGGGCAAACACACTCCACCCTCCTGGCTGGACAAATGGCGAATGGGCGGCCTAAGTGCCCCAGGGGGCTGCAGCCCGACCAGCCCTCAAGCCCCTGCAAACCACCCTGCCGTCCCTAAGGAAATTGGGGCGATGCCGCCTCAAACTCCGTCTCGAACTCAGTGCCACCCAGCCGCTACAACGCGACCTAGAATCGCCGGCGAGGCAAGCCGCCGCCACCCAGAGCACACCGCTGTAGCCCTGCCTCACTCGTCGTCGCCACCGGCAACCGCGGGATCGCGCCATCGTCCACGTCGCCCCAGCTGCGTCCGTCGGCGGGGGTGCAATGCACTTGCTGCCGCCGCCACACAAGCCTGGCCCGCTAGGCCCAACCGGGAGCTCCCCAAAAACGTGTGCTCACAACAGCAGAGCACACGGAGCAACTGGAGAAGCAGGGGGTGAGGCGCCTGCCTTTAGCTGGCAAGCCACGCCCCCCTGCAAACCCCGTATGCGCACGAACAATTGCGCCAGCCGTTGCTGCCTCCCCAAGCGATGCGGAGGCAAAGGAGCCCCGATCGGGCACCACGGCATAGCCGGGCGCCCGGGAGCTCGACTCTCGAGACAAATGTCTCCCATTCATGTGGATTCCACCCTCCCTGCTACACAATGAGCGTTGCCCCATTAAAGCTGACAATCACTTCTGCAAACAGCAGGCTCCTGAGACAGTTGTCTCATCTTCTTCTTATCCCCTCATGTTGATTCCATGTTGACCCTGTCTACTGAATGCCGACGCAGCAACCTAAGGGCGTGGTGTGTAAGTCTGTTTATGTTTAAAAATAAACTGCTCACTGCCAAAATTTGAAAGTTATAGACCAGGCCATCGTAGAAAGCCGTCTTTGGGTTGTCTCCAGGCACATAGCTGCATATGGTACACATGGTGGGAGCCCCAAGATTTTCTTCAAGAACTTGGATTGGACACGATCTACAGCTTCATTACAAGCTGAGACCCAGATTGGAATACCATAAAGCAGTTTGGGCGGTATTTTATGGTTGAAAACTTTAAGGGCAGTGGGAACGAATTGATGTCCTTTGGTGTAAAAGAAACGGGCAATAGCAAGGGCATTGTTAGTTGATGACTTGACTACTTCTTTGATATATGTAGCCCAACTGTTAGTATAATGGAAACGTAAGCCCAGATATTTGAGGCTTTTGACTTGTTCCATTTTTTGTCCCTGTATGATCCAATTAATGGACTTCCAACTTTCCTCAAAGACAATGATTTTAGATTTATCAAAGTTAAGGGACAGCTTGTTCTTTTTGCAGTAACCAAGAACTTGTGCAAGAGTCCTTTTCATCCCTATTTCTGAGAGAGAAAGCAGGACCGCATCGTCCGCATATAAAAGTAATGGGACATGCCTCTTACCTAATTTAGGGTAATGGCCATCAATACTCCTCATGCAGGGGTCTAAGTCGTTTAAGAAGAGGTTAAATAAAGTTGGTGCAAGAATACACCCCTGCTTAACTCCCACATTAATGGGGATCTTTGCTGTTAGATCACTCTCCTTTGAATATCTAATCTGACAGGTGTTCCCAGAGTACAGGTGTTTTATCAAAAAAAGCAATCGCTTGTCAATCCCCATGTCTCTTAATTTCTCCCACAGAATGTCCCTGGGCACCGAATCGAAGGCACCCTTGAGGTCAAGGAAAGCTGCATATAATTTCATACCCTTTCTTGATTTGTATTTGTTAACTAGGTGGTTAAGGACAATGCAGTGGTCTAAAGTTGATTTGCCCTGACAGAACCCGATCTGCTCCATCCCATCCCAGTCTTGTGGCACTTATGCTGAGTCACATCTATCAACTTGGCTGACTAATATAGAGAAAAAAATTTCTTCAATTGGCTTTAGGTTTGATGATCTAGAACTTCTGTCTGAGCAGAAGACTTTTTTCTTACTCAAACAAAGACTTCTTGATATAGAGGGGCAAGATCTGAGAAGATTGGCACACAGACACTGCTCCCCCTTGAATATAGGACTTTCCTTCAGCCACATCTCGTCAGGATACCTGACAAGATTGACCCAGCCTCATCTCCGTAGGGCTTTTATGTTAGCCCGATTTGATGTTCGTCCCTCAGCAGTTCTATCAGGAAGGTTTAAGAAAATCCCCTTAAAAGATAGACTCTGCCCATGTGGGTTGAATGAAATTGAATCTATTAGGCATGTGCTTTTGTACTGCAAATTTCATAATGATATTTGTGCTGCTCACATTGAATCCGTGACCGATCCCTGTGGAGACCAATCTGACGAGGACAAAATTATCTTTCTGTTGTCTTCTCAGAACACAGAAATTCTCGAACCGGTATCAAAGTTCTTTTATGAGGTATCTAGGAGAAGAGCCCCTTCCTAAGTCAGTCTGAAATATGTTAAGAGTCCCATCTTAAGTCTGCTTGAATATGTTACCTCCCTCTCGATTATTTTGAGGTTTTATGCTGCATCTTGTACTGTATCTTTTATGCCAATAAAAGTATTGTAATTGTAATTGATTGAAACTGCTCACTGCCAGGGGCAGACTTGAGTTTTCCCCTTCAAACTCACTTGTCTCGTGTGCAAGTCCTTCATCTGGCGCCCAAACAGGGACATGTGAGAGGATCACACTACAACTCACCAGCGCCTGGCATAGGCCCGTTGAGTGAACTCGTTTTCGTCGTCGGGACTCCACGACCCCATCAACTGTTGAGTATGGGCGGAACTTTAACACTCCCCCAAAAACAGCATGCGAAGGAACTTAGGTATTTGATACCGGCTTGTGGTGGGTCTGCAACCCTGTCTCAAATACAGACTCTTTTGAAAATCATCGAAAAAGTGTCCTCTTGTATCCTCTTGAGGGATCTCTACAACTATACCAATGGGGAAAAATTGGAAAGGCTCTTCACTCCCCCCCCCCCGAGGGCAGCAGTGGGGATGCTGTATGTCTGGCATCAGGCTCGACATGCAGTAGAGATGCAGGCAAAAAAGAAATTAACTGACAACCCTCCCCCTTATTCGATCTGTCCTGTGGCCGCCCCATTGCCCACTGTTCCCAGTCCTACGGCTGGACAGCCTCCAGCTCCAAAGGTCCCCACTTGTAATTCAACCGGGGGACCAGCCAACCACCAGGGAACCTGGTCTGCCAGGTCCTTGAGCCAGAACTGGAGCGTGGGAACGCTGATTTGGAAGATCTTACTGAGATGTTAAGTCTCTGTCCTGTTCACTATACTGGTCAATAGGACCCCAATGGCCACAACATTGTGGAGTACAAACCCCTGCCTTATAACTTGCTTATGGAACTCCGCAAGGGAATCCGGGACATGGGTCTTGGCAGTCCCTATGTCCAAGGGCTTTTAGAGGCCACCATGAGAAATCATATCTTGGTCCCAGAGGATTGGAAAACCACCATACGTATGCTCTTAACTCCAGCACAGTATGTGGTATGGGACAGTGAATATCAGCAGCAATGTCAGATCCGGGGTCTTCAGTCTGGGGGGCAATACACAGCAGAGCAACTCTATGGATGTGGTCTTTTTGCCCCGGTAGATCAGCAAATTGTTCTACCTGAGGCCACTCTTCGGGTCTCCTCTGAGTGTGCTTTTCGTGCATTGCAAAAAGTCCCACCTACTGGCGCTCCCTTGCAGTCCTTTTCCTCCATTCGCCAAAAGGCAACTGAGCCCTTCCTGGATTTTATTAATCGCCTGCAACAAGCATTAAAGTGCCAAATTGACAACATAGAGGTACAGGCTGAATTAATGCAAAAATTGGCCAAAGAAAATGCAACTGCCGAGTGCCGCCGGGTTATACAGAGTCTCGGAAGGAATCCCAGTCTTTCAGAAATGATTCAGGCATGTCCTGAAAACAATTTTTTTATTGTTTTTTCCAGTTACAAAACTTTACATAGTTACTTTTAAAATATTATAATCATTATCCATTTTTCTATATAACTATGTATTCCGATTACAATTCAAGAAATTTTGGGACTTCCCGCCTCACCTATACCATTATATATATAATAGCAATTATAAAGATTTAAAGTTATTGGCTCTTACAGGTAACAAATTTGGTTACAGCCTGAGAGTTCCGGTTCCGGTCACGTCGGCTGCAGGGGACGCAGAGCACAGCTCCAAGAACCCAACGCAGAATTCCCTTCTAATTAGGGGGTTTGTACCCCACAAGGCTCCTGAAGAGAGCTGGAATGTAAAGCCATTGTCGGGGGGGTGATTGTTGTGACGGCGGTCAAAATCACCAACCCGGCTTGCTAATACAAGAAGGAGGGACAAGAAGCTTCATGGCAAGTGCTGAAGCATAGACAACACCAGAGAACCGTGGAGGAGGCAACTGGGAAAGTAAAGCCCCAAATTTCGGTAAAAATAACATCTAGCAACTAAATGCATGCAAACTATATAACTATAGATAAAACAGAACTGGATAATACCTCCTTTATGTTTTTGGAGGAAACGCTCGTGAGCCGGAGAGGGTCTGGGCGAGGTGGAGAGGCGTGGCGAGTCGAGCACAGAGAAAGAGAGCAGCGTGTAGCTTCGACTCGCTTCGAGAGGAAAAGGGAGAGAGAGAGAGAACAGAGGAGAAGCCCGCGGTGGAGGAAGAGATTAGAAAGATAGGAAGATCTGGAGGCGTTGCGGGCGGCAGCGACGGTTGATACAGTGGCAGACGCACATCTTCGGCTGGGAGGAAAGGGGTCGACGCTCTGAGATCGATTGCGCAATTAGCAACTAGAAAGACTGGGACCGTATCTGTAAGCCTGCTATTTGGTGACACTGCTGTTGAGAGCTGAATACTACTGATGCAATACAAGGACGAGTGAAGCACCAAGCAACTCACAACGAGAGGAGAGCGAGAGCGAGAACGGGAGAACGAAGACAGTCAAGGCACTGAGTAAAGGTGGACTAAGAGAACAAAGAGGGGAAAACAGACTATAAAGCAAGAGACTTTACCCTTATCTTCCCCTTTTCCTTTTATCACTTATCTTTTGTTTTGTTCTGCCGTGCTTCATTGACTGATAGAACAGAACACCACAGAGTGTAGAATAGAAAGTAAAAAAACAGAATAAAGCAACATAGAATAAGAGCGATTAGGAGTAGTTAAGAGTAGAGAAATTAAGAGTAGAATAGAACAGAACAGACCCAGAGATATAGGATAGAACAGGATATAAAATAGAATAGGTTAATACTATAGTATAGAACAACATAGGACAGTATAGTACAACATAGAATAGTCAAACTTAAAGGCATTTAAGAACAGAACAGTTAAGAATAGATCAAGAATAGATTAATATAGAATAGTACAGAACAGATAGAAAACAAATAGTATTTAGTTAGCAAGGTAGTTAGATAGCTAGGTAGTTAATATAAAACTGAGTAAGGGAAAACAACACCTTATTAACCATACAAAAAGTGGGATTGACAATACTTAGAAAATCTACTATTAAGTCCCAAGAAGTAGAATGGCCACAGGATCAAGGAAGATGTCTTTTTCAGGGACTTCAGGAGCTAGCCAACCAAGTCCCAAGGATATAAATATACAAAAAAATGAAAATATTATAGAGCTGATGAACCAAGCAATTCAAAGCACAATACCTAGCTTAATAACGAAGGCACTAGAACCATTACAAGAGAAAGTAGACAGATCCACACAGCAACTATCAGCTCAACTGAACGAAATTAAAACGCAGATGTTGGAAAACAGGCAAGACATAATAGAGCTGAAGAAAGCAAATAATATAACTGAGGGAAAGTTGGAGGTTGTGGATCAACAAGTGGAAGACTTGAGTATAAAGTGTGCATCTTTGGAAAATTCATTGATACTGCTTGAGTTAGAAAAATCAGCATTAGTACTGAGATTTCAAAATATTCCGGAAAAAAAGGAAGAGGATTTAAGAGAGACAATGATAAGTATGTTGCTAGAGTGGATGGGGCCAGAGGTATCAGAGATGTTGAGTAATGATATTGAAACTGTATTTAGGAGGAACACTGCCTTTGGGAAACGAAATAATTTGCCACGAGAAGTGCATATGAAATTTTACAGACGATCTATAAGAGAAAAAATAATGGAAAAAGCTAAGATAGAACCCCTGATGGTACAAGGAAAGGAGATTCGAATTTTAAAAGATACACCATGGAGGGTGAGGCTGAAGAGGCATGATTATCAATCTTTGGCTTCAGCCCTAAGGGCAAGTGACATAACTTATAGGTGGTTGACACCTGAGGGGTTATCCTTTTACTATAAAGGGTCAAAATATAACTTAACTTCGGAATTTAAATTAGATGATTTTGTGGGGAAATTTGGTAAAGAATTAGGTTTATCTGAGGAGGGGTCCTCGGAATCAGAAGAGGAAGATACAGCACCAGAGGAGGGGGAAACAAAAGGGAAGGGCAAACAGAAAGCAGAGAAAGGGGAAAAACCAAGAAAATACCCTAGTGGGAGGGTCATAACAAGACTACAATTGAGAAAGGAAGAAAGTAAAAGTACAAACCATGACTAGAAATGTGCTTAAATTAGTGTCTATTAATGTGAACGGATTAAACTCACCGCAGAAAAGAAAGAATTTTTTTTTACAAATTGCAAAACTGAATGTTGATATAGTGTGTATCCAGGAAACACATATTAAACAAAATGATAAACACTTATTGTTTTCTAGAAAATTAGGCCAAAACTTTGTTGCAGCAGACAAATTAAAGAAAAAAGCTGGGGTAGCAACATATGTTAAACAAGATCTATTCCCGGAAATGGTGTATGAAGGAGAGGAAGGACGCATTCTAGCTATAAAAATTAGAAGACAAAATATGGTGACACTAGTGGTGAATATGTACGCCCCCAACCAAACCCAGGAAAAAATTTATAATAAACTCCGTGAAATAATAGCAAAACAATCGTTTGACGAACTACTCATAGCTGGAGATTTCAATGCTGTTGCAAACATTAATTTAGATAAGAAATCAGTAAAGACTAAACAGCATAAGAGTAACACTCTATCAAGATCCTTTGCCCAAATGGTCGAGGAATTCAATATCGTGGACTCATGGAGACTTAAAAACGGGGATAAAAAAAGATTTCACCTTTTATTCACACAGGCACAAGGCGTGGTCACGCCTAGACATGGTTTGGTTGTCTTCAACAATGCTGGGTGATGTCATGGAAGTAGAAATACTTCCAATGACTTTTGTCGATCATAGTCCAGTTGTATTAACACTACACGATGCACCGAAGGTGAGTAGGTGGACATTAAAATCTTGGATGCTAAATGATGAAAATTTTGTTAAAAAATGCAAAGAGGAATTTGAAGAATTTTTTACAAGAAATATTTGCCCGGAAACTAACATTCAGGTGGTTTGGGATACTTTCAAAGCCTTCCTCAGAGGTAGAATGATAAGCCAAGAATGTTGGCTCCGAAAAAAACAGAGACTAAATTACTTAAATTTAACTCAGCAAATTAAGAGGGAAGAAAAAAATTGAAAGAAAACCCTTTGGATATTAAAAGTAAAGACAATCTACAAAAACTCCAACACAAATTAAACTGTGAAATGGCAGAGGAATTAGCGAAGAAATTGTTATACGCTAAACAATTTACTTTTGACAACGCAAATAAACCTACACGATGGTTAGCATATAAAACAAAAAAAGAAAAAGCAAACAGATATATTAAATCATTAAAAGATAAACAAGGTAAAGAACATACAAGTATAAAAGATCAGAAAAAAATCATAGAAAGTTTTTATAAAGAATTGTACAAACGAGAAGATACTGCAAAATTACAGATGGAACTTTACTTTGAAAAACATTTAAGGGGAAATTTCTCTGAGGAGCAGAAAAAACTATTAAATGACCCCATTTCAAAAATAGAAATAATAGAAGTAATTCGGAAATTAAAACCCAGGAAAACACCAGGTCCAGACGGGATCCCCGCGGAACTCCATCGTATTTTTCTGGAACAGATAATAGACCCCTTAAAAAGGACGATGCAGCAAATTTATGATAAAGGAATGATGCCCACAACGTGGAGAGAAGCATTAATAACTCTGATACCAAAACAGGCAGTTGACTTAACAGAGATTAGGAATTACAGGCCAATTTCGCTGCTAAACTCAGATTACAAAATATACGCAGCAATACTAGCAAACAGGTTTTAAAAAGTCTTATCAGAGACAATACAAAGTGATCAATCTGGTTTTTTGCCTCACAGACAATTAAGACAAAATATAAGACTGGTTCTAAACAGTTTAGAATACTATGAAGTACACCCTGACAGACAGGCAGTTTTTTGCTTCATGGACGCTGAAAAAGCTTTCGACAAGCTAAACTGGGATTTTATGTTGTGTCAGTTAAGGTATTGGAATAACAATGGAAAATTCTGTAGATTGGTGGAAGCAATATATGAAAATCAGGTGGCAAAGATTACTTTTAATGGCGCTATATCGGAGACGTTTCCCATAGAGAAAAGGGTTAGGCAAGGCTGCCCTCTCTCCCCTCTTTTGTTCATTTTCGCGTTGGAGACCCTGTGTGAAGTGGTTAGAGCGGAGAGAGGAATCAAAGGATTAAGGACAAAGGGAGAAACTTTCAAAATTTTAGCTTTTGCCGATGATGTCGTATTTATAGTTGAAGACCCACTTAACTCTATGGGACAGCTTTTATATATATTGGAAGAATATGGCCAACTATCAGGATATAAAATAAACAAAACAAAAACGAAAATGATAACCAAAAATTGTACAAAGGAAATTGAAAAGCAGCTAGAGGAAAAAACAAAAATGGAGATAGTAAACAAAGTCAGATACCTGGGAATTAACATCACAAATAGGTGTAGTTCACTCTACAAGGAAAATTACTCGAAAATACTGACAGAAGTTCAAAAAGATCTCGAGATATGGGGAAAATTACAACTATCTTTGATGGGTCGAGTTGCGTTAATTAAAATGAACGTCCTACCCCGCCTAATCTTCTTATTTCAATCTATACCAATTCTAAAAAATCAAACTTTCTTTAAAGAATTAATGAAAAACGTTTCAAGATTTATATGGCAATCAAGGAGACCCAGAATTAAACTAAGATATTTACAGGACAAAATGGCAAGAGGTGGTCTTGGATTACCGATTTGGTACAATTATTATATAGCTGCGGGGTTGGTCTGGTTAAGGGATTGGGTTGAGTTAAGAAATCATACACTATTAAGTCTAGAAGGCCACGACTTGCAAGTAGGATGGCACAAAATATTATGGTATGGGGGAAAAAACAAAATCTTTAGAAATCATGTAATAAGAGGGGCGTTATTGAAGATATGGGAAGAGATAAAATGTAAACACTACAGGAAGATACCAAAGTGGACATCCCCCTTAGAAGCTTTTATAAAACCTACTTTGATAACGCAGGAAAAAAAATTAAACTATGGAGAACTTCTAGATACCAAATCAGAGCTTAAACCAAATGAAAAACTGCAAGAACAAGGTGTAAACTTAACTTGGTGGGAACTCAACCAATTAAAGTCGAGATACAATACTGACAAAAAACAAGGTTTTAGTAAAGAGTACACAGATTTAGATAAGGTATGGTTAACATCAGAAGATAAGACAATTAAAAAGATATATGACTATTTACTGGAATATGAAATGCAAGATATGTGGGTGAAACCTAATATGGTCAGTTGGGCTCAAGACATAGGCCATAACATAGATTTGGACAGTTGGTCCAAAATATGGAAAGAAAGTTTTAAAATTACGAGAGCCTGTACTTACAAAGAAAACATATGGAAAATGTTTCATAGGTGGCATATCCCACCAGAGAGGCTTTCTAAATATTCAAAAAAGAATGTAAATGTATGTTGGAAGTGTAAAACAAATTCCGGCTCATACTACCATATGTGGTGGACGTGTGCAAAAGCAAAGACTTTCTGGCAGATGATTCAAGAAACACTCCAAGACATAATGTTGATAGAAATCCCGCTGAAACCTGAATTGTTTTGATTAAATATTATACCTGCAGGAATTGCTAAAGAACAAAAGAAATTGAGTATACACGGCATTACAGCAGCGCGTTTGCTGTTTGCGAAATATTGGAAGACGGAAAAAACTCCTACTTTGGAAGAATATGTTAAAAAAATGTATGAGGTAGCTGAAATGGACATGTTGACAATGAAATTAAATAACAAGCAGGAATGTGTATTCACTAGAACATGGCGACAATTTTACGATTGGTATGATGATAGGGATAAGGGATGAATTTAAGGGAACTTAAAGTTTTGGTTGTTTTACTCCAAATTAGAGAAAATGTATGTTAAAAGACATGATTATGTTGGAAAAAATGGAAATTTGAATAAAATTTTTTTTAAAAAACAAATTTGGTTACAAAAATAAAAAAGAAAGGTAATGTTTTTAAGCATTTAAAAGTATTATCTAGATATCTGTAATATGTACTCTAGTTTCTATTCTTATCATTTCAGTCGTTCAGCATATTTCTCTTGAAAATAATTGTTTCTTCTTTTAAGCATCAATAATTAGTCAATGTAAAAATATTATTTTTCATATCCCAATGTTGTTCTAGATATTCTTTCAGATCTTTCCATTCTTCTAGAAATCTTTCTGAGTCTTGATTATTCAGTTTTCTTGTCCATTTATCCATTTCTGCCATAAATAGCAATTTTCTCAACCATTCCCATATGTCTGGGTTTTTTTCACATTTCCAGTTCTGATCATAGTCCATTCTCGCTGTAGTCTCCATATACCATATTAATGTCTTTTTAGTTACATTAACTTCCTCTAGCTTAAGACCAAGCAATAACATTTCAGGCAGCTTTTTAAAAGTACATTTCAAAAATTTTTCCATTTCAGCATGAATCATACACCAAAAGACTTTAGCTTTATCACAAGTCCACCACATATGGTAGAAAGAACCTTCTTTTTGTTTACATTTCCAACACTTATTAGACAGCCATTGATCAATATTTGCTATTTTTTTCGGAGTCATATACCATCTATACAACATTTTAAAACAATTTTCTTTTAGATTATAACAAGTAGAAATACTCATAGCATTTTTCCACAAATATTCCCAAGATGACATAGCTATTTCTTTGTTCATATTAATTGCCCATTTTATCATTTGTTCTTTTACAAGTTCATCTGCATTATACCATTTCAGCAAAATTTTATACAGTTTTGAAATCAGTTTTTTTCCACCTTCCTCCCAAACCTGTTCAATCTCATTAATTTTCTTTCTGAAACCCCCCCATTTTTTATCTGTCTTAAATAGATCATAAATCTGTCTATACCTCAGCCAACCGTATTTAAAATCCATCTGATTTTCTTCTTTCAATACAAACTCATTATTTTCAATTTTTAGCAAGTCTCTGTACTTCAACCAGTCTTGTCCTTTAAAACTCGAAAAATGTTTTATTTCTTCTGCTGGTACAATCCACAGAAGCTTTTCTGCTGGAAAGAAATTCTTGTATCTAAACCATGTGTCTATTAAAGTTCTCCTCACATAGTGATGCTTAAACATATTGTCCATCTTCGTTTTATTATAGTACAAATACGCATGCCAACCAAATCGACAATCATGTCCTTCAAGTGCTAATAGTTTTCTGTCTTTTAAAGAGATCTATGATTCTAGCCACGTCAAACAGACCGTATCATGGTATAGCTTTAAATTTGGCAGTTGAAAACCTCCTCTTTCCTTTGCATCACACATTATTTTCATTTTTATTCTTGGTTTTTTTCCTGCCCAGACGAATTTTGAAAGTTCTCTTTGCCATGTTTTAAAGGCTTTAAAGTCTTTCACGATTGGTATTGTTTGTAATAGAAACATTAGTCTTGGCAAAATGTTCATTTTAACTGTAGCAACTCTACCCAGTAGTGATAAATTTAGAGTATTCCATTTATTAATGTTGTGTGAAATTTGTGTCCATAACTTCTCATAATTATTTTTAAAGAGGTCAATGTTTTTCACAGTTAAGTCAATACCTAAATATTTAGTCTTTTTCACCACCTCACAGTCTATTAAGTTTTGTAATTCCAACTGCTTTTTGCTTGACATATTCTTACACATCACTTTTGATTTCCTTCTATTAACATAAAAACCTGCAAGATGTCCAAAGTCTTTAATTTTTTGCAATAAAAGTGGTAAAGTAGTCATAGGTTCCTCAGTTATGAACATCACATCATCAGCAAACGCTCTATTCTTGAAAGAAAATCCTTTAGTTGACAAACCTTTAATTTCCTTATTGTCTTTTACATTCCAAAGCAAAACTTCAAGAATCTAAATAAATAACAATGGTGAAAGTGGGCAACCTTGTCTTGTTCCCTTTTGAACTTTAAAATAATCAGTCTTTTCGCCATTAATTATAATCGATGACTTCTGTTCCGTATATATCGATTTAATCATATTCAGCAAAAATTCTCCAATTTGTAATTTCTCCAATACCGCAAACATGAAGTCCCAGTTTAAGTTGTCAAAGGCTTTTTCTGCATCCAGAAAGAAAAAACCTACCTCTTTGTCAGAATGTTTATCATAGTATTCAATTGCATCAAGGACTGTTCGTAAATTATCCTTTATTTGGCGATTTGGCAAAAAACCTGCTTGTTCTTGTTGTATCGTTTCCTTTAAATATTCTTTCAGTCTCTCTGCTAATATTTTCACAAAAATGTTATAGTCATTATTAAGTAGAGAGATTGGTCTGTAATTCTTGACATCTGATAGATCCTGTCCTTCTTTTGGAATCAGTGTCATGCTTGCTCCTGACCCAGCCCCTGCTGACCAGGACCAGGCTCCTTTAACTGGCTTGGACGTAAGTCCTGAGGAGTCAAGCCAGCAGCAGGATCCACCTACGGTAGATCAAGCTCTGCCTGGCTCATGCTCATCCCCTCCTGGATCTCCCCCACCTGTTAGTCGGCTCCGTGAAAGACGCCGACAGGAATTAAAGGAGAGACGGAGAATGAGGGATATCAGCCCAGAGTTTTAGCAGCAGCAGGGCTACGTCCGGTATGCTGCTAATTGCTGACAGCCGGCACAGGTTAAAAACAGAGGGCTTGTTCAGAGCCAATTGTGCTGGCAAAGATTTATTGTCTTTGACAGACCCCCTTGCTGGACACCTTTCTGATTCAGTGCATTTCTCTGGACTTTGAACCCAGCTCTGGACCTTGGACCGTTGACCCTGGACTTTGGACTCTGGATTGTGGATTTTGGATTTGGTGTTCCGGTTCTATCCATGTTTGTTCCTCGGCTATTCCACCAGCAGCATTCCTTGAGACAACGTCTCCCTGTTCTGTCCTTCGGCTATAAAGGTGATTTATGGTTTGACCACTGGACTGTTTGAGATAACGCGCTGCTCTACGAACTGTTAACTCCCTGCCTGCTGTGAACTTCTGACTGTCAACTTAGGCTGGTGTTTATTCTGCCTCGACCCAGAGGCTCTGTCGTGACAATCAGTGATATTGTTGCCTCTTTCCATGAATCTGGTATCTCAGCTGTAGCTCTTATTTCATTTAACAAAAGTTCCAAAACTGGCAGAAGACATCCCTTTATTTTCTTACAGTATTTAGCCGAAAAGCCATCTGGCCCCGGTGCTTTTCCCAATTTAGAATCTTCAATAGCCCTCTGTATTTCTTGAATTTTAATAGGGCTATTCAACATTTCTTTAAGTTTTTCAGTTGGTTTAGGTATTCCCAATGTTTGTAAGTATTCTGAAATTTTACTTTGGTCTACTGTGACTTTTTGAAAAAGTTTAGCATAATATTTAAAGAATTCTCTTTTTATTCCTTTGATGTCCATTATTTCTTTTTTATCTGTCACAATTTTACTTACACTCTTGTTTTCTCTTCTTTTTTTTAATTGCCATGCCAAATATTTTCCAGGTTTGTTTGCACCTTCAAAAGATTTTTGCTGCAGCTTTTTAAAATTCCAATATATTTCTTGGTTCAAAATAGCCTTTAGTTGATCTTGTAGGAATTGTATTTCTCTTTGAAGTTTCTTTCTTCCAGGTCTTTTCTTTAATTCTTTCTCCTTTGATTCAATTGCTTGAATAATACTATTCTGTTGTTCTTTCTTTCTCTTATTCTCTTTATTGTTTAAAAATATCAATGTTCCACACATTACAGCCTTATATGCATCCCATACGTCTTGTGGCTTGGTTTCTTGGTGTAAATTCATTTGAAAATAAGTTTTTGTATCTTCTTGTATTTTATTAGTTATTTCATTATTATCCAAGAGTTCTTCATTTAATCTCCATCTCAGTTGTTTTTCTCCCTGTCTCGAAGTCCACAACAAGGGATTGTGATCAGAAATAAGCTTTGGTAAGATTTCTATCTTTTTTGTTTTAAGCGTTAATTCTGATGTCATCCATATCATATCTATCCTTGAGTGTGAGTCATGCCTGTTGGAGTAAAAAGTATAGTCTTTAACTCGAGGATTCCATTTCCTCCAAACCTCTTCCAAACTTTCCTGTTTAACCATTGCAAAAAAAACTTCGGGTAGCTTTCCAATTGTGTCATCTTTACTTTTTGAACGTCTGTCAATTTTGTTATTTACAGTTCCATTAAAATCACCCATCAGAATTAAATGTTCATAATTAACTTGGTCCAATTCTGCAATTAAGTCCTTAAAAAACTTTTCTTTTGCTCCATTAGGTGCATAGATATTCAGAATCAAAGTTTTTCTGTTATGCATGGTTATCTCTGTTGCAGTATATCTACCTTCTTTGTCTTTAAAATTTTTCCTTTGGATCTAATTCTTTCTTGACATATGTTACTACTCGTTTTTTCTTAATCGTTGCTAATGAGGAAAATTCTTCTCCCAATTTTTTCCTAATCAGATATTTACAATCTTGTTTTTTAATGTGTACTTCTTGTAGGCAAATCACGTCGCATTTCTGCTTTTCAAGCCAATGTCCAACTATTTTACATTTATTGGGTGAATTTAGTCCATTTACATTCCATGAAAGTACTTTGTAATCCATAATGGAATTAAATGTCACCAAGTTCTTCAATATTTTTTGCCAAGAAAGAAAGCATCTCTTCCATACTCTTAATTACCACTCTTGTACTTTGGTGGTTAAAGCTTACACCTTCAGGAGTTTCCCATCTGTATCTGTAGTTTTTCTGTTTCAGTTTATCTGTCAGCCGTTTGAATTTCTTCCTGTCTTGCAACATAGCTCTAGGGAGCTCTTTCATCCCAATTACTTTATTTCCATCCATTTCAAAAGGTTCCTTGAAGCATTTTCTATAAATTGACTCTCTTACTCTCTTCGTGGTAAATTGCACTACCACATCTCTTGGCAAGTTTCTCCCTCTAGCATACTCAGAATTAACTCTGTAAACCAGGTCAATGTTAGCTTTTATGTCCTCTTCTTCATCTTTCATATAATCACTCAAGGCTTCAATCATCGTTATGTGTATATTCTCACCCATCTTTTCGCCTATCCCTCTAAATCTTAAGTGCTTTTGCATCTCCTTGTATACCATCATTGTTTCCACTCTATAGTTCTCTTTTGTCACTTTTTGAATATTTTCTTCCAACACAAGCATTTTGTTTTCCATCTCTTTTGATTTTTTTGCCACATTTTGAATTTCAGTCTTTAGGTCTCCAAAATTTTTATCCACTTGTCCAGCTAGGTCATTCATTTTCTTATCCAATTGCTGATTTTGCTGGCGAAGATCATTAAAAGCTTCTGTCATCCTTTTGTCCATCACCTCTATCATAGCCATTAGTTCAGTATCTTTTTTAGGAGCCATCTTGGACGCTGACCCTGCCCGCTTTCTCTGTTCAGCCTCCGTTTTTGCCCTTTAAAAAAAGCCGATTTTTTGGTATCTTCTAATTTTAACGTTTTTAGGCTCAATCAATCAGTCTTAAAGAGCTTTAACAAATGCCGTTATTTTCGCCATTCTAGGATGTTTACTTTTCAAGATATTTGATTTTAAAGTTTTAGTCCTCCCCAAAATGGTGGACATCTTTTCTCTATGGTACTGGTCACATGTCTTACTTCCTGGTTCTCTTTCACCCGGAAGTGCTCTTGCTAGTTGCAGTCCTCCCAGATCCCTTCCTCTTCAATTCTTCTTTTCTGCTCTCAGCCAGACATCACTTCCTGTTGTCTTAGTTTTTTCTCTTGCCCATGCAGATCTCGCGATGGCTCCAATCCCTCCAGCCCTCTCCTCCGTGACCACAGGAATGGTAAACAAACACTTTACTGGCAGTTTTTAGCTAAAATACAACTCTTTTAAAACAAAAAAAAGTCTCAGTATTGTTCTTCAACTGATCTTCTGCTTATCTGTCTGTTTTCCTTGCTCTCAAAGACACGTTGCCGATAAGCA
Source organism: Lepidodactylus listeri (assembly GCA_029233225.1). Taxonomy (NCBI): domain Eukaryota; kingdom Metazoa; phylum Chordata; class Lepidosauria; order Squamata; family Gekkonidae; genus Lepidodactylus; species Lepidodactylus listeri. Next base: position 103,933 of record JARCFY010000131.1, read on the forward strand.
AAAAGTTTTTTCGTTACCTTTAGATGTTTTTCTGGTAAGGGTGAAGCTTCATAAATTAGAGTCTGTCTTCTTTCAGTCAAGAAATCGAGGGAGTGGAGGTTTTATGCTGAATAAATCAGCCCGGTTCAGCTCTCTAGAGTTGCTTGCAAAGCCCGCACTGGGGAGGAGATCAAAGTGTCAACGAGTCTCCTCTGAGATTTATTGATCACCAATCTCACTCTCTCTTGGGTCTTGTTGCTTGCTGGATACTCCCCTGCCTCGGGAGGGTTGCATCGGGTGCTAAAAGGTCCCGAGTTGTCAGAAAGAACCGCCATTCACCCTGAGCATTTACAGGGTGTGTCAAATCTCAATTTTTCCCCTGACCGGAAGCCCTGAAATGATTCAGGCATGTCAAGATGTTGGGGGGCCTGCTCATCGGGCTGGTTTATTAGCAGCAGCACTTCAGAAAGGCCAAAAGCCCCAAGGAAAGTGTTTCAATTGCGGGAGAATTGGACATTTTCAGGCAGAATGTTGGGCCCCGGGGGGGGGGGGGGTGCCAGGCGGGGAGGTGGTCAGAATTCTTCAAGCCAGGGTGCAAAGCCTAAAACTAAGTGTCCAAAATGCAGAAAAGGCTTTCACTGGGCCAAGTTTTTGGGAGTGACTATTGAACAAAATCTGACCTGGAGTGCAAACACCACTGCTCTGGTGAAGAAGGCCCAGCAGAGGCTTTATTTTCTCAGACTTTTAAAGAAAAATAACTTGAATGAGAAAATACTGATGTCTTTCTATCGTTGCTCAATAGAGAGCATTTTAATATACTGTATCTGTGCCTGGTTTGCTAGTTGTACGGTTGCAGATAGGAAAGCACCCCAGAGAGTCATCACCACAGCCCAGAAGATAATTGGCTGTCCTCTCCCACTTTTGGAGGAACTGTACAGTTCTCGATGTCTGAAAAAAGTGAAGAACATCCTACAGGATTTATCACATCCTGCATATTCCTTGTTTGAACTGCTGCCTTCGGGCAGAAGATAAGATATAGGACAATCAAAACAAGGACAAATAGACTAAAAAACAGTTTTTACTCGAGAGCTATTATTGCCCTGAATGCTGCATGAGACTGAAATCTGGAGGAAACAGTGGTTTGGTTGCTATGTAAAAGGGAGAAGCAGTTGTGAATGTCTGTGTGAGTGTGCATGTGTATATGTTGCGAGTCACTGAATGATGGCACTTTTTAATTTCATTGTACTATGTACAATGACAATAAAGTATATTCTATTCTATATATTCTATTCAGAGACTGTCGTTCGGGAAACTACCAATCGGGCCCGTCTCTGGCCCCGGTTCAAACAGAGACTTCCCAGGAACTGAACCTCAATTAAGCCCAAGACTCTCCAATGAGACCCCAGGGATTGATCTCATTGTAATGGCGGAGGTTCAGTTCAAATACTCCAATGAAGTTTTAGTTGTTGCTTCCCAAGTAGCAGGCCCACCCCCATTAAACACTGTGGGTCTTGTCTTGCCCCGCTCCTCAGCAGCGAAGCAAGGACTTTTTATTATGCCTGGGCTCATCGATTCTAGTCACACAGGGCAAATTTTCATTCAGTTGTAAACCAATATGCCCCAAACCCTTCCACCCGGCAGTGTCCCAGCCCAGTTGATCTTCCTCCCCTGTGTTTCGCCCACAGGTGGAGGGGGATCACCTGGCCCTGAGGGACCACTTCTCGGCCTAACCGCCACTGTCACTGAAAAGAGACCTCAGCAAACCTTTTTGCTCCAAGGACGTCCCTTTAAGGGAATCTTGGACACCTGTGCCGACGTTACGGTCATTGGTGATGATCAGTGGCCCCCTGAGTGGCCTCTGGAAACGTGCCCCAGTGTGTGGGGGGTGGGAGGACACCAGGCAGCTCGCCAAAGCGCAGCGTTTTTCACCTTTTCGCTTCAAAATTCTGAGACTCGTGTTCAACTACGCCCTTTTGTGTTGCCAGTCCATGTAAATCTTTGGGGCAGAGACTTACTTTCCCAGCTTGGAGCCACTTTAACTTTTGATGGCTAACTCCACTGCCCTGCCCTTGCACTGGCTCACAGACACCCCAGTATGGGTGGATCAATGGCCACTGCCACAGGATAAGTTCATTGCTCTGGAAAGTTTAGTGAATGAGCAGTTAGCTGCAGGTCATATTGAGCCTTCCTCTAGTCCTTGGAACACCCCTGTTTTTGTCATAAAAAAGAAAAGTGGTAAATGGCGACTTCTGCATGATCTGAGAGCAGTGAATGCCTGCATTCAGCCCATGGGCTCCCTGCAATGTGGCACACCCAACCCAAATTTAATTCCAGCTGATTTCCAACTGTTTATTATTGATTTGAAAGATTGCTTCTTTACCATTCCCCTGCACCCACCAGACCAGCAGCGCTTTGCGTTCACGGTCCCAGTGTTAAATCATTCACGCCCTACTAGACGCTTTCAGTGGACTGTCCTTCCACAGGGCATGCTAAATTCACCTACTCTTTGTCAGCATTTTGTTGACACATCCCTCCAACCCTTTTGTTTGGCCCATCCTGAAGCCCTGATTTATCATTATATGGATGATATTCTCGTGGCTGCCCCCACCATTCCCTCATCCTGGTTTGGAGATCTCGCCTCTGTTTTGGAGTGTTGAGGTCTGCAGATCGCCCCAGAAAAGGTTCAGTTTTCTCCACCCTTTTCTTACCTGGGCCACCGACTTTCTCTGTCTCTGGCCCATCCCTTGGTTCCCCAGCTCACTTTTCCAAGCCCCCTAACCTTGGTAGCTCTGCAGCAAATGCTGGGGACCATCAATTGGGTCTGTCCATTTTTTGCATTGCCCACTCATCTCGTCAGCCCCCACTTTTCCCTATTAACGCACGGCAAGCACCCCAGTGACCTCATTTCAGTGCCAATCCAGGCTCATGCAGCTCTTGCTGCAGTCAATTCTGCTGTGTCAAAACGGTGGGTTGATCGCCTCCTGTCTAGCCATATGGGCTTCCAGCTATACCTCTTGCCTACACCCCAAACCCCAACTGGAGTGCTGGGTGTAGAGCATGGAGGCTCAGTCTTCCTGATTGAGTGGCTTTATCTCAGCCACAGCCCACCAAAAAATGTGTTATGCTTGCAGGAGCTGTGGCTCTGCTCTGTTCACAGGGCAGGCAGCACGTTTTAGAACGTGCTGGACAAGATTTAGTAAAAATAGTTTTTCCTTTTCCAAAGCAAGACTTCCAAACTGCCTTGTTAATGTCTCCTTCTCTGCAAATTGCTCTGCCCGACTTTGTGGGGGAAACTGCTTATCACTCCCCCCCCCCCCCCCGATCCTCACTTTACTCTGATGCAATCTGTACCCTGTCGCCTGATCTCTGTGATGTCTCCCTCTCCACTCAAAGGAGCCCCCACTGTCTTTACTAATGGGGGGAGGCTCCGGGGAGCCATTGCTTATCAGCTCCACGGCCATTGGAAAACCCAGTACACCGTACTACAGGCCTCTCCACAACACGCCGAGCTGGCTGCAATAATCCTTGCCTTTCAGATCTTTCCTGAAGCTGTTAATCTCATTTCTGACTCATTGTATGTAGTAAAACTGTTAACCTCTCTTCCTGGTGCGTATCTCGCCCCACGCATCGACCCTAACTTACTTAGTCTCTTTCTAACGCTCCAAAACTTATTAACAGCTCACACTCAGCGGCCTTCCAGGGTCTCTCACTGAGGGTAATTCCCGTGCTGATGATGCAGTGCACCCACTATTCTCTGACACTTTAGAGAGCCATCAATTTTTTCATCAAAATGCTCATGCCTTGTCAGCTGATTTTAAACTTTCTCTCTCTGAAGCACAGCACATTGTTTCTGCATGTCCCAGCTGTGCAGGATTAGCTCACATCCCGGAGGCTGGAGTTAATCCCCGAGGCCATGGGCCCTGTGATCTCTGGCAAATGGATGTCACATAGGTCCCGGAATTCTCCCCTTGGAAGTATCTGCATGTTTCTATGGACACCTATTCTGGCATTATCCATGCAACCCCTTAGAGAGGTGAAATGGCAAATCATGTCATCACTCATCTTTACAATGCTATTACAGCCCTGGGTCGGCCTCATCGCATAAAAACAGACAATGCACCTGCCTATGTTTCTTCTGCCTTTGCTGCCTTTTGCAAGCAATGGGACATTGTCCTTACTCATGGTATTCCTTATAATTCCATGGGTCAAGCGATTGTGGAGCATGCAAATTGTACTTTCAAGACCTTTTTGACCAAACAAATTAAGAAAGGGGAGCTTCCCCCCCCTAATCTTGCTAACATTCAGAGGGCTGTGGCCCGAGTATTGTTTACTGTTAATCAGCTTAATGTTACCTCTGGAGCTGATCATGCCACAAATACTGCTTTTGACCGACATTTTCAGTCTGGTCCACCTTTGCCCCGTCCTCTGGTGATGTATCGGGCTCTGCCAAATCAAACCTGGCTGGGTCCGGTCCCTTTGATAACCTGGGGGAGAGGGTATGCTTCTGTTTTGTCTCCAACAGGTCCACTGTGGGTTCCTGCAAAGTGTGTTTGCCCCAGTCATGGCATGGCGCAGCATCAACAGCTCCAACCCCCTGCCCAAGATGATGAATGTCAGCCTGTCAGAAGCGCAGCATCCGTTCTGGCAGCCCCAGCAGAGGGCACCTCTGATAACCTGGGGAGCTGTCAAGCAGACCACCAACAGAGCGCAGTGCCTCCTGATGGAGCAGGGAAAGGAACAGACCCCAGAGAATCTTTTTGCTACAATTTGTGCAGTTATAACTGCAAATTCTACTCTCACCATTCTGTTTTGCCTTTGCTTGCTCTCCCTCCCCCTGGGGGGAGCTGTGACCCTGCTGCCAGCAAACCCCTTTTCTGGGTCACACAAAAATCTGTGGGAGGGTATGGCAAGGAGTGCTAATTTGAGCTCTTTCTGTTTGAAGAATGGCCGGTCAGCCCAAGGTCTGTTGCCCAGCTGTGCCATTCCTGTCTGTACCCCTCTGGAGGTTTTAAAGAACCTTTCAGCCCTGCCCCATGCCACTTATACCGGGTGTTTTCTGGCAGACACCTCAAACTGTGCCTTCGTGTCCACTTCCCATCAGTGGGGACCACAGTCTTCTTGGGTCCCAGCTGGTGGACTTGAACTCGCTACCCCTCGTGTGATTTCCCCAAATGGAACCATGTGTCTTCACGTCTCATCCGGTGATGCCTGTCAAGGCAAGCCAGAGTGTGTGGATTTGGGAAAAAACTATTCTGTCTGGGACCTTATCTGCGCAGCCAAGTTGGGATTTGGGAGGGACACTAGTCGACACAAGAACAGTTATACCATGCTCCCCGAAGGGTGGTTTTTCACCTGCGGATGGAAAACCTTCAACTACATCCCTGCAAATCTCCCAAAAACCTCCTGTTGCATTAGCCGCCTAGTTGTAGCCTTGCCTTCCCGTGAGCAGCTTAATGGCACCTACCCTGTGCCTCCTAGCAGCCGGCGGCGACGGGAGGCTGTCCCCCTCAACAAACAGTGTAACCCTTCCCTTGGACTGTTAAGCCAAGCCGAATATGTGGCCTTGGCCGCCTCTCTTGTAGGGATGCCTGCTTTGACTGTTATTAACCACCGTGCCCTTACTGCCGTAGCCTGCAACCTTGCCAAGACCATCAATGCTACCTCTCGGGCTCTGGCACTGTTAAATGAGGAACAAGCAGTGCTGCACCAGGCCACATTGCAGAACCGCGCAGCAATTTACTATTTGCTCTTGTTACACCATCATGGTTGTGAGGAACTGGACGGTATGTGTTGCTTCAATCTCACTGACAACTCCAAGGCGGTTCATCATCAAATCCAGAATCTGCATGCCCTGGTGAAGTCCATCAAACAAGATATCCTGGTGGGCAGCTCTCTGGAGCTGGATCCCCACTGGGTGGTTAGGCCAGATTATTCAATATTGTGTGTTGTTTGCTGTATTGGGAATTGTATTTTGCTGTGGTTTACAATGTCTCTCTAGCCTGTGTCAACTTTGCCGGTTAGCTAACCCAAAGCCCTCAGCCTACCCCATGATAACTTTCGGAGGCCCACAGACCCGGTTCTGGACAGATCTCTTTGACGACACATCGAATTAGAGATCTGATACAGAGACCTGGCCTGGACATCCCCCTTGCATGAAAAAACAACAAAGAGTGGGATGTAGGGAAGATCTACTAACCAGGTCAAAGTCCATGCTTCTCCCCCCTCCCTGCTACACAATGAGCATTGTATAAACCCTTCTGCAAATAGTATACTCTCGAGACAGATGTCTCCCATTCATGTGGATTCCACCCTCCCTGCTACACAATGAGCGTTGCCCCATTAAAGCTGACAATCACTTCTGCAAACAGCAGGCTCCTGAGACAGTTGTCTCATCTCCTCCTTATCCCCTCATGTTGATTCCATGTTGACCCTGTCTACTGAACGCTGACGCAGCAACCTAAGGGCGTGGCATGTAAGTCTGTGTATGTTTAAAAATAAACTGCTCACTGCCAGGGGCAGACTTGAGTTTTCCCCTTCAAACTCACTTGTCTTGTGTGCAAGTCCTTCAATTGACACACACACAAAATAAGAGAGTAGGAAAGAGTCCTTATTTCCATAAAATAACCCCTTAGCAGATGGTAACTGGGAGGAAGGTGGCATGGCATAGCCTGATTTTGTCATATCTCAGTAGTTAAGTAGGGTCAGTACTTGGAAGGGAGCCCACCAAGGAAGACTCTGCAGGGGAAGGCAATGGCAAACCACCTCATAGCTTCTCAATTACTCTGAAAGCCCCTTGCTGGGGTCCCCATAAGTTGGTTGCGACTTGATGGCACATATGCACACAAATGGTAATTTGATTGCATGAAATTTAAATATGGAAAAAATATGGAAAAGACACCTGATTGTAACAGTACAGACACAAGCGCTCTAAACTTGCTGAAAATGCTTTAACTATAATGAATTCTAGACAGCATTTATCCTACATAGCTACTATTGAAAAAGTTTTATCTATTACTACAGAATACATAGAAGTAAATACTATGGGATTCAACTCTATAACTATATACTAATCATATGCAATGCCTGCCCCCCTCCCAATACATGCAGAGAAATGCTAGTTTAAACCTAAATCCATTCATCTCAGTGAGAAGACAATGGCTTCAGTTTGCACATTACAACATGCAGCATAAAGCTAATGTACAAGTGCTCCTGTTTCTCCCACTTTTTGTTCTATGTTGTCACATCCTGAATGAAAACAATAGTTTCAACCCCAGTGGAAGTATGCAGTTCTTCAGTTTTCTACAGCAAGATGCAGAGATTCCCTTTTTTGATATTATAATGTTCACTGAGAACTGGAAAACTAAATACAGATGTACATCTGATTTCTGTCATTTGTCGATGCTTAAAGGCAGCCTCAAGTGAACTTTACACTTGGTGTTACTGTTACTTCAATAATCTGTGGAACTTTCATATGCGCAGCATTTACAACTAATCAGAGGCATGAAGTGTATATTTCTGGTAATAAGCTAAAAGACTTTTAAAAAAAAGAACAGTAGCTGGGAAGTTGCCCTTACTGCCATGGGTAAGAACGATTGCTGCTTAAATGCCTGCGTTCTTGTTCCATTGGAGATCAGGAAGCTGGAATTTAATGTTTAAGATTGTAGTGTTAATTACCTGCGCACATCATTCCAGTTGACCAACAGCAATTAGCAGGGCTCTTCAACATACCATTGCCCACAATCATAAAGTGGCAACTGGACCATAGATCCAAGATCAACTGAAATCTGGATATGCTACTTCCTGAGTTGTCAGAAAAAAACAATAATCTATGGCTTCAGAAAGAACCAAGAACTTTCTGGAAATCAAACTTTCATCTTTCCTATTATATAAAGCCATTTTAATATTCCAAAGGGCAAGATTCCATGGGGCGCCAAAATCAGTAGGCTGGACGGACTGCCACTCAAAAGGGGGACCCTGGCCATTGGCTACATTCTCTCCCTGCTTTGCCTCAGTCCCGCCCACAGAGCCTCCGGCCAGCGTCCCGGCCTCAGTCTGGAGGGAGCCAGCAAAGGGGAAGGATCGACTGGGTGCTGCTGGGTCTATGGACTAACAGCATAACCCCCTCCCTTGCCCACTGACTTTTCTGTCAGAATAAACTGTCAGAAAACGGCTCTCTCTCCTTCTAAGCTCCACCATGGCTGGCTGGCTGGCTAATGAGGTGGGCCAGCAACCATCAAACCATCCCCTTCAACCCCCTGCTGTGCGGCTGACTTTCCCCCTAGGATTGCCAAACTCCAGGTGGTAGGTGTAAAGAAATGGCAGTTACCTGTGTTTATAAGATGGCTGCTGTCTGCGGTTTGTTTAAAATCTTCCCCCATAAGGTTCAAATGAGCTGTAGTTTCAGAGAGGGGCCTGCAGGGGTATCACTAACTGAGTTGAATGAGGCTTCCTCATCTGTTGGACTACAGTTCCCAGCGGCCCCAGAGTCAAAAAGTGCGGGAAAAGAGCTACTGTCCCAAGGGGTGGGGCACCATCAATACAGACTCCAGCCCATCCAGGGAGGATTGTGTTTAACCCCTGTTGATTTATGCCCTGTTGGTTCATAGTATGTGCTTACTCCTACAGTTGTGCCTTATTCATTGTGTGTGTGTGTGTGTGTGTGCTCCATAATTGTGTAAATAGTAAAATACATTCTTCTATATGGGCTAATAATCTCCCCTGCTCTGCACAATACCAAAGGGAGGGGGTAGCCCAGGGAAGCAAGGAAAGGCCAGACCATTCAGTTGCCAACTTTCCAGGGATCCCCCAAAGATTGAGGATTCCATCTCCAAATAGGGAGATTTAGCCACAGGGGCCCTCTAAAAATGCAGTGACAGTTCAGTGACTGATGGCAGGAAACTTAAGGAGTGAGATATGCCCTCAGGACTAGGGAGGGAGGCGAAAAGCTGAGTTGCAAACTGGAGCCTGTTTTGCAACAGTAGGCAAGCAAGCTTGGTTCAGACAAAGGAAGGAAACCCTTTGCAGGCCTTTGTAAAGAACTCATTGGGACCAGTTCTGACTAGGGTTGCCAGCTCCAGGTGGGGAGATTCCTGGAGATTTTCTGGTAGAGTCTCTGGAAGCCAGGGTTTGGGGAGGGGAGAGGTCTCAGCTGAACAGAATGCCATCAAGTCCACCGTCCAAAGCAGTTGTTTTCACTGGACAGGAGAGACCTGTTGTCTGGAGTTCAGTTGTGATACCTTGCAATCTTCAGCATCTACCTGGAGTTTGGGTACTCTAGGCATGGCAATCAGTGCTTCAGAGCAGGACCTGCTAGATCCAGGTTCTTGCTGTAGAAGCTGAGTGGATGATTTTGAACCAGTCACAGACTTTCAGCCTAACCTACCTCACAGGATTGTTGTGCAAGTCAAAAGGGGGAGAGGAGAATGATGTAAGCTGCTTTTGTACCCATTGCAGAGAAAGACCACTTTTCCTCCTGGGAAATTTATTTATTTAAATTTCCATCCCGCCCTCCCAGCTGAGGAAATGATTGTTGCCAATCTCCAGGTGAGGGCTGGATATCACTCAGAATTACAACTGCTCTCCAGATGGCATTGATCAGTTCCCATGGAGAAAACAGTGGACTCTGTGTCCTTATACCCTGCTGAGATGCCCCCCGTGACAGCCAATGTGACGTGGCAGATAGGGCTTCAGGGCACGGTAGAGGCTGCAGGTAGGGGGGGGGGAGACGGAAAGCTGAACAGTGAGGGGGAAATAAAGGTACGTTGATGCTTGGCTGGGAAGGCAATAGGGTTGCCAACTCCAGGTGGGGAATTCCTGGAGATTTGAAGGATGGAGCCTGAAGAGGGTGAGGTTTGAGGAGGGGTGGGGCCTCAGACAGGTAGAATGCCATGGACTCTGCCCTCCAAACCAGCTATTCCCTGCTGGGGAACCACTGCTGCCAATCCCCAGGTGAGGGCTGGAGATCACTCAGAATTACTACTGCTCTCCAGATGGCATTGATCAGTTCCAATGGAGAAAATGGTGGACTCTGTGTCCTTATACCCTGCTGAGGTTGCCACAGCAAATTGACGTTGAGTGCCCAAGGCCTTGGCACTCTCCCAGAGCCTTTCTAGAGCCTGTTGTATTTATTTCCACAACGGGCCTTATTCCTAGTTTGAAATAAAAATGAAAACATCTCAGGGTAATACTTACCCCAAAGACCAGGGGATGCCCTCTTGGAACAAATGAAATGACCTTCTATTACATTTATATCTGCTTGTGGAATGGTGTTCACAGAATATCTTAGCCTGCCCATACCATTTTTGGAAAGTTTTTTCCCCGCTTACATTTATCAAAGCAATAGCTTCAATGGTTGGATAAATTATGGCAGAATTTCTGATATCCTTGGATGCTTTCCCAATTGGAGTTGCTCTCTATGTAACTGAGCTTCCCCCTTGCTCCACCCCACCCCCGCACATCCACCTCTTCTCTTCCCCTTTTTTCCAACGAAGAGGTAGGCTGACTGATTACTATGTTCACTGTCCACTCCAGATTAGAAGTGTTTATTTGCTACATTGTTACTATTTAACTAAAAATAACTGTTCATATTTAATAGGTACCGATTCCAAAAGGAGATATTACCATGCATAGTATTGCTGTTTGAAATGTGCACATAGATATCAGGCTTCTGTAGCAGAGAGACAGAAAATAGCTACTTTATTTTAAGATTGTGTGACTCAGTTCCTGAAAAGGGGGTCTGAATCAGGTATGTATACAAGACTACCTAAATTCTACCTTATTACATGCAGATCTGTATATAAGATTACCCAAGTTCCATCTTATGGACATTTGGTTTGTGTGACCTTTAGCACTTTTCAAAAAAAAATCTGGATATCCCAAACAGTAGAAAATATACTGTGCCTCTTTGCAAGCATTGTGTTATCCTGGAACAGCCAACCGAAGGAAACCTGTTTCTGCATGCCTCTTTCACAGTGCCAGCTTCTGATAAAAAGATCTATGCAGGGGTCCTTTCGTAAAAAAAGAGGTGCAGGAGGTCATTAGCATAACTTATTTGCATATGCCACACCCCCTGACGTCACCGGAAGTGTCAAAAGGCCACACATCCCTGACGTCATGGGCAGTGTGTCAGAAGGCAAGAAGGGAGGGAGGGAGGGAGGGAGGGGGAAGGAAGGAAGGAAAGGAACAGGAAGAAAGGTAGGTAGGTAGGTAGGTAGGGGAGAGAGAGAGAAGGAAGAAAGAAAGAAAGAAAGGAAGGAAGGGAGGGAGGGAGGGAGGGAGGGGGGGAAGGAAGAAAGAAAGGAGGGAGGGAGGGAGGGGGAAGGAAGGAAGGAAGAAAGGAACAGTAAGGTTGGTAGGTAGTTGGGAGAGAGAGAAGAAAGGAAGGAAGGGGGGAGAGAGGGAGGAAGGGGGGAAGGAAGGAACAGGAAGGTAGGTAGGTAGGTGGGGGGAGAGAGAAGAAAGGAAGGAAGGGGGTAGGGAGGAAGGGAGAGGGAAAGGAAGGGGGAAAGGAAGGAACAGAAAGGTAGGTAGGTAGGTAGGTGGGGGGAGAGAGGGAAGGAAGGAAGGAAGGAAGGAAGGAGTGCTTCTCCCCCCACTGGGGCTGGCGTTTCCCTCCCCCCTTGCTTGGGCCTGAGTGGCCTTAAGCCACTCAGGCCCGGCTTCTCCCTCCCTTGCACCCCGGGAACTGTTGAGTGGGGGAGGGAGGGGGGTTCTTCCCGGGGCCGGCGGCCAGCTGCGGCCCCGGGAATGGTGACTGGGGGAAGGAGGGGTTTTTTCCCCGGGGCCGGCAGCCAGCCGTAGCCCTGGGAATGGTGACTGGGGGAGGGAGGAGGGGGTTTTCCCCGGGGCTAGCCACATCTCGGCCGAGGCTTCCTCCCGGGGTGGTTAGAAATCTACTGAGGGAGGGAAGAGACGCGCTTCCCACCGAGAGCTCCTCAGAGGAAGGGTCGGATAAAAGCAGGGCAGGATGCGGCTTGGAAGAATCCGTGCATCCGCGCGCACCCAGGCATCCAACAAGAGCCCCGCCGATGCTGCCAACGGCTCTGACCACCCAGCCTCCACCTCTCAAGACCAGCTCTGGTTCGGTGGCCACCCAGGGCCCGAAAACACAAAACTGTTCCCGTCTGCCTTCAGAGACACCCTCCCCCGGGGGAGGGAAGGGGAGAAGGAGGGAGCCGCCAGGCGCTGCAAGGGCCGGTCTCACCCGGCAGAGTGGCCCCCGGGGGTGGGGGAAATCTCAGCGCCGCCGCTGCTCACCTTCGCTGCCTCTGCTCTCCGCCTGGCAAACACGGCGAGAGCCAGCACCACGCACACCACCCACACCGCCCCCGCTCTTGACGATGCCATGGCCGAGCCCCGCCTGCGCCAACGCAGCCCCGAGTCCCCCCGTCACTGCCGCTGAGGCGGGCCCCAAGACCCGAGTCGCAGGACTACGACCATCCCAACTTCCGCTTCCCGCCACCTGCCCAGCGCCGCATCACATGATGCCGCAGGCCTTCCCGCCTTCTGTTGGATTGCGGCCCAGGAATGGTGACTGGGGGAGGGAGGGGGTTTTTCCCCGGGGCCGGCGGCCAGCCGCGGCCCCGGTGAACGGGGGGAAGGCTTTCTGCCGGGGGCGGGGCTTTGTTATGTGCCCACCCCCCGGCCCCTTCTCTCCCGGAGCGGCGCTCTGGCGCGCCCCGGCCCCAACGGAGCCCTGGATCTATGTATAAACATTCTTGATCTCTGACTGGCTGGTATGGTAATCAGTGCATTAAAAATCATCCTGTTGTGTAAACAGTGTGTATCTGATTGTGCCTGGAGGGTCTCTATTGCGATCAATATGTATTTCAACACAGAGAAGAGACGCAAGTTGTGTAATGATGTAATCATATGCATCCTCAATTTTGGCATAAGGTAAATATTTCTGTAAGAGTAAATTAATGCACACAGAAAGGTAATGCAAAGGCTAGAACATTATACTATCTTTTAGTATTGTGTTCATGTGATGTTCTCTCTGATCTTTAGACTGGAAAGCCTAAGAAAATATCAAGCCCACATTAAATAAAATTACATTTGCATTAATAAAATTACCTGCATGCATGACATTTTAAAATATTCCTGTGTAATACATTTCAAGTTCAGTAGAACTTTAAAAGCCCAATAAAATATTCCAGGATATGACTTCCGGTGGTGGGCGCGGTAATGGCGGCCGCATCTCCCCGCACTGTGGGAGAAGTGTGCCGCTCTCGGTGGGAGGGAAGGGGCGACGGACTGGTGCCGAGCCCCCAGGGACCCTAGTGAAGGGAACCTGTCTGGGGTGCTTGGAGTTTGCCTCTCCCGGTGGTGGCGACCGCGGGATCGAGGCATCTCCCTACCCCTATAGATTCCCCCCGCCGGAGAAGCCTTCGGGCTACAAAGCGCTGCCGTGAAGCTGCAAGAGGGACTGCTCGGAGAGGCGATGACTAAATAGCTACGCAATGGGCTAAAGCGTGAGTCTCCGTTAACTTTGGAATTAAAGCGTTAGGGGAGAGGGACGGAGGATTTACCCATCCCCCACTGGCGCTGTTTACCTTAAGACGGAAGACTTTCCCACGGTCTTTTTTTTGTAGTTTTAGTATAGGTGTAGGGTAAAAAATCAATTAAAAAATTATTTTAAAAAAATATTCCAGGATATAAGTTTTCATGAGTCAAAGCTCACTTTGTCAGATACAAAGTACCAGTCTAGAAAACTTACACCCTGGTCTTAAAGGTGCTACTGGACTCCAATTTTGTTCTACATGGCTACCCACTTGAAACTGACTCTTCATAATAAATGTTTTCTTTTGCCAACTCTAAGGACCTCAGTCCAAAACTGAAATAATTTAGAAGTTTTCCATATGAGAGGCAGGCCTCAGCAATTGCTTTGGAGAGACTTGAGTTCCTTTCTCTGTCAATTAAGCCAGGAGACACAGTGGTAACCTCCTCCTCCCTCTGGCTACAGCAGCTGATTTAGGTATTACAGTATTTGTTTCAATAATCAATAGCTAGATCTTTCTTAACAATAATACCAGGCTAGCGGAATTGCTCTGCTTTGTGCTATCTTTATTTTAAATGGAACAAATAGTTTTCTACAGTAGCAATGGATAGCCTTGGCTATTTGGCTTCCAATGTTATTTTATATGTCAAAGTTCAAAGTTTGTTTAATAGCCCATAGGCCATACGCCATAAAAATAATAATTAAGAGTTTAAAAGAACAGTAAAACAAAGATTTGCCACATCCATGATGCAGTTTTGGCAGAGGCTGCTCAGAAGTAGCTTTAATCTTGCTGCATCAGGAAAAGATGAATATTTCAACAGCCATTTTCTTAAGAATCTTTCTCTCGCTGCTGTATGTTTTGGACAGTAAGAGGAAACATTGTCATGCTGAGTCAAGTTCTGTCAAAGGGCAGTCACAACAGCGCTGGGCCAGAAGGGGTCTTGAGAAAACGGTCCTTCATCTGGGCTGTTGGAAACGCATTGCAGCATGCAATCATGTATGACCGTCTCAGTTTTGGAATGGTCAACATGTTTAAGTAAAGAGGCAGGTCAACTCTGGTGGAATATATAATTCCTAGATGAAATGGGGAGCATTTTCGTCTAGCATATGTCATGTACCACTAATTAGACAAATGAAATACAGTTACTGTGACTGTGAAAGGGACCCAGTGTTTCACTGCTTTACTCCTGCCATTTCCCTGTGGTTTCAGTCCCTGTGGTTTCAGTGAACTTTTAACATGACAGTGCAATTTTCACATATTTTTGAAATGATAAATGATGTTATAAAAGAAATTGGACCACACCTGAATCTACAATAGTCAATAAAGGGAAGTTCGATGATGTGCCAGTAGCCAAGAGCTCAAACACGTTATCCTGACATACACACAGAACTAGGAGGAGGTACGTGTTTTGCAGGTGACTAGAATAGAATAATCTCAGAGATGTGGACTTGGGGGAGTTACACAGTGAGAGGCCCACTTATAGGAAAGCAAAATGGTTTGCGTAAGAGTTCCTTACTGATAATATAGTGAATCAACCTTCTAAAATCTGTCCATTGTGTCTATTTGTATCACCTTTTACAATTTGCTACTGTATGTCTGTGGGTCTTGAGATGTTGAAAGACATACAAATAAACATTTTAAACAAATAATTTTTGTATTAACCAAATCACATACAGACCATGATAAATGTTCAAGCAGAGGTAGGAGAAAGCTATTCAGTTCTTAAGATTTTATTTAAACTTAAGAAATTCATGATGATTCCAGCTTTTCTCCCTGTATTGCACTCTGTAAGCTTCTTGTTATAATCAAGAAGACAAGACACCCAAGAGAATATTTTTCAAATTTATAATTCAACTCTGCTAAAATAAAATTTATATAGAAAAGATATAATTTACAGCCCATTCAGCAGTATTCATTCATTATATATTCCCAAAGAATACGAAACACCCCAAATTGCAGCATGTTCTTCGTAGTGTGTTTTGATAAGACAGTATATTTTTCTTTACCAAATATAATATTGCATTGTTAAACAGCAATTCAACTCAACTTTGGAGAAACCGTGATGTACATTTAAAACTTCTTCTTAAATAAGAAGTTCAAAAGCCACACACTATACTGAGAATATTTACAACTGTGTTCAGTGCATAGTGTAATAGGAGCTTGTAAGAAGTCCATTCTTTCACCATTACTGGCACACCATTATTTAGAAAGAAAATAATTCGCTTATAAAGTTCAGTGCATTTATAAGAGACCTGTTAGACAGAGGAAAACAAGAAGATGTAGTATCACCAAATAACTAAGGAAGAGATAGCGGGATTTTGCTCTGGAGGTCAGCAGCTTGGAGCAGTAAAGGCTTCGCCCCCGAATCCATCTCTGGAAAGAAAGGGCCCCTCCTTTCACCTGTTCAGAAAAGATGTGCAAAGTCTTATTAGAATGTACATAGTTCCCAACTGGATTCAGAATGGACAAAAGGAAATACTTCTTTACACAACAAGTGATTAAAATTTGGAATTTGCTCCCAGAGGATATAGAGATGCCATAGGCATAGATGGCTTTAAACAAGGATTAGACAGATTCATGGAAGACAGGTCTATCTGTGGTTACCAGCCATGGTGACTAAAGGGAATCTCCATGCTCAGAGCCAGTCAACCTCTGAATCCCAGTGCCAGGGGGCAACATCAAGGGAAGGTCTCAGTCTCTATGCCTGCAGTTGGCCCTCCAGAGTAAGTGTTTGGCCATTATGTAAGACAGGATGCTGGACTAGAAAGACCACTGGTCTGACCCAGGAGGGTTCTTCTTGTGTTCTTAAGTATACAAGAATTATTCCAAAATTACAGCCAGCTTGCATCTGAGTCTAAAAGAGTAATCTGCATAAATCCATGAAGTAAGTTCAAGGTGGAGATGGTTTGGCAGTTGGATCCAGATTAAATTTTTCACTGATGGTAAGTGTAATTTCTGCCAATTCCCCCTTCCTGCTGCAAACACTCAATTTGGTGCTCCCAAGGTCCTGCCTCCCCAAGGTGCAGCATTTGAGGGAGATTAATGAACTGCAGAGGAAAGAGGAGATGTTGCAAAGTTCTGTTTCACTGATGACAAGACCTTCCATTAACAGAAAACTTAGCCCCTAAACTGGGATCTCCTGGATCAGAGTTGATTCTCTCAGCCAATATACAAATATTTGTATGTGGCCAATGGGTCAGCCAAACAACAACACAGTACTTAACTGAGGAGGTCTTGCATAGCTTGCACCCAATAACCTTGCCTGTGGCTGTTGTAAAGCTACCTAATTATCACAAAAAACACTGCTGGATAAAGCAATCTGATAGCACTACAGTTACTGACAGAACTAGGGAAACTGTTTTAAACATTCTGATGTCTACTAATTCAGCCACTAAAAACTGAATTAGTAATCACCGATTTATCAGGATAGAATCTCCTGTTTCAGCAAATTTTTAAAAATTAAAAAAGACTTCCAGATATTTGTTAAAACCTACTCACAAGTAATATAATGGAAGTAATATCTCAGGTTTATTTTTAGGATTTCTAAACTTACCTTTCTTACTACGATATGTTCACTGGTGTTGATGATCAGAGCACCTCTTTCCTCATCGGGCTCCATCTGAATGGCATATTCTCTAGGTAAGGACCTAAAACAACCCATTTCAAGCCTTAAAAAGGGAATTGAAAAAACACAAAGGCATTAGAAGAATCTCTGCTCCTGGAAACAACCTCTTATCTGTCTATGCAGATCTTCCTGGATATCAGGCAACTTGCCCTTACCAATAAGCCAGTTTCCTCAACTGAGACAGATTCTGCAGCATTTGTTCACTATAATTTCATTAGTCTCTGAGTAATACATATTCTTTCTAACAGTGACAATGCAGTCTGTCTTGATTACCCAACACCTTCATGATTTTAAACAACAGTAAAAATGCAGTTAAAAATCAAAGGTCTCAATTCAGTAAATTCAGATTTTAAATCTATTTTCCAGGGAATTATGTAAACCTGGTCGGAATCTCCTAATGTCAGAATCAGAAACCACAGACAAGCTTTCTGTAAAGACATTTTAGTTACATTTTCCCCGGAACATGCAGCCACAGGAAATGTTTAATGTACTCTAGAGTGTAATTCCAGCCAGGCAAGAAAACAATGGTGTCCAACAAAGCCTGTGACATT
Source organism: Lepidodactylus listeri (assembly GCA_029233225.1). Lineage (NCBI taxonomy): Eukaryota > Metazoa > Chordata > Lepidosauria > Squamata > Gekkonidae > Lepidodactylus > Lepidodactylus listeri. The sequence goes on from JARCFY010000131.1 coordinate 121,584, forward strand.
TTCCCGGTCTTCGGCAGCTTAATGGTGGGCGCGCGTCAGCGGAGCTCCACATGAAGCAGCCCACAACCCCGGCGATCGGGAGGGGATTCAGCAGGTATCCAGTCCCCCCTGGAGCCCTTGTAGGGGGCTCCTAGCCTGGAACACGAGAGGCACCTCTCCCAAGGCGGCGGCTGAGGGATTGAGGCGTCTCGATGTTCCTACAGATCCCAATGTCGGGGAGCCTTCAGGCGCACAAAGCGGCTACTGGATAAGCGTGCAGAGAAGCAAGCGATTTAAAATGAAAGAAACTTACTTTCGGAGGAGGCTTGGAGAATAGTGAGTAAGCGATGCCCACTCAATAGGGCATTTAAGCGTCCCGGGGTCCTGAAGAAAAGCGGTGGAGGGGGAGGGAAGGTTCCCCCCTCCATCTAGATGTTATAAAAACTTTTGAAGCGAGGGACCTGGGATCGCTGGCTTAGCTCCTGCAGCTCAGACACAGTGGAGATGTGCTCAAGGACTGACTGTTAAAAGCACTTTCCTGGAAGAGAACCCCCCCCCCCCACAGAACAATGGCTGGCAGGGGAGAAAAAATGGTGCCCAGAGGGAAACCCTCACCAAAGGCTACAGTTCCTTCTCTTCCTGCTCTTAGACAGGAAGCTACCACAGATCTACCAAGTCTGTTGTCTGCAGCACTGTGCCCTCTACTGGACCAGATGACTGCAATGAATCAAAATATTGATGTTCTTCAAAAAGAGACTAAAGAATACAATTGTAAGACAGAAGAAGTGATCAAATCATCTAAAGCAGCTGAAATCCAAACAAAAGAGCCGTCACAAAGGATGCAAGTGGCGGAGAAAGAACGTGCCTCTGACAAGGACCTACTTTTGAGATTACAAATGGAACGAGCATCTTATATTCTGCGATTCCAAGGTGTCCCAGAGCAAAAAACAGAGAATTTAAAATAAATCCTCAGTGAAGCTTTGGCTCCAATAACAGGTTTGCAAGCAGATTACCTTCAAAGCGATATGGATATTGTCTATAGGACATATCCTGATTTTGTAAAGAAAAATAACCTGCCTGGAGAAATCGTGGTGAAATTCTCTAAGATGACAACAAGGGACGTGGTGCTCAAGGCCCCCAGTGGGACACCCCCTTGAAAATCAAGGAAGTGAAGGTTCTAAAAGACATTCCATAAGAGATAAAAAAAAGAAGGAGGCAATATAAAAATTTGATAAAGTTCCTGCAAAAGAACTCCACCCCTTATAAATGGATTTATCCAGAAGGTTTGGTTTTCAATTACAACGGGAAGAAAGAAAAGATTACATCTCTTAAAGGAGCAGAGACTTTTTTTGGATGTTTACCCAAAAATAGCAAAAGAGAAGAAGACAGCAGAGGAGGAAGAAGAGGAAGAAGGCATCATACACGACTTGGATGGGTCATCAAGCTCATCTAGTAGCACTTCTGAGGACTCTGATTCAGTGAAGGGGGCAGCGGCCCCTAAATATCTGGCACCCCAAAGAGAAATGACTAGACCAAAAAGAAGAGGGAGGAGGGGAAAATAAACTTTAATGTGTAGATGATGTTAAGGGGAAAGTTTTAGTTACTTTAACCACACGCAGGTAGTTGTAATTTGCATAGCCAGTATTTTTCTAAAAGTTTGTTCACTTTCTTATAGACAACTGGATTTAAGGAGTATTTCATTATTATATGTATTTGTATTGGGATTGTATATTCTCTGATATTGGTAGGGATAGTTTTTTTTTTATTATGGGTAGTTTTTTATAGTTGTAGAAATTTAACAAATATATATATATAAAAACAAAGCCTGTGACCAGTGTGCCACATGAACTAATTGTATCCCTTTAACCATGATCACAAATTCTCTGCCAGAATGTAGATGTTCCATGACAGATGAGTAAGGGTAAAGGATTCCACAAAGTGAGTAAAGGTAAAGAGAAAAAAAATTGACTGGGGGCATAGATTTGTGTACACAAAACAAAGTAGAAATCACACTTTTAGGTCTGAACTTCCATCTAATCCATAGGAATGGATTTCTGTTTCAGTATGGACAGCTACAAATATCAAGACATTCTGCTGGGGAGTAGTGAGGTGTTGCAGCAACCCCCCCCCCCCCCCAAGGAACACTCTTTTTAAATTGCTTCATTTACTTCTTTTCCTTCTAAATCCGTCTGAGAGATGTTTTAAAACATACCTACCTTTTAAATTGGCTCTCAGAGAGCCTAAGGTGTTCTTCTGCAGCTTGTCGCCTATTCCTCTCTTCTGAGAGCGTTTCTGTGAGTTGTGACATAGTTTGTTGCAGTGAATCATGTTGCAACTCCATCTCTGCAAGCCTAGAGCAAAACCAGATTCTAAATAAATTCAAAGCAAAGCAAAACTGGCTCAGCATCCTCACTCAAGCTAAAAATAAATACTGGTAGATAAAATTTAAATACACAAAGTAAGTTCTTCCTGAAGTGTATCATACCAAAAAAAGTGTGCTGCATTTCATAGCACAGTCAACAACAGAAAAAGAGCTGTCAACAAAAAATTCTGACCTTTTCCTGAGTTCACAGAGTTCCACATTATCTATTTCAACAAGGAGAGCAGCTTTCTCCTGGGGAGCTCCTGGGGGAACTTCTGCTTGAACTTCACCCTAAATACAGCAAATATCAATATGCTTAAGATAAAAATGTTCACGAACAATAGTTTGATTTCTTAGTAGAATTAACTTGTCTTACACTATACATACGCGCACCCCCCCCCCCCCCGACCTTTTTATTAAGATAAAAAAGAAACTGACTGCGAAAGGTGGATGCATACATAGTTTCAAAACAATTATTATGAACAGGTCTTCCAAGAGTAAAAGAACTTTCACCAACATGCACATATTCAGAACCAATGTGAGTAACTCACCACTTCTTGCCTCTCTTGCATGAATTTCCTCTACCTGGCTTAACCATGGTTAAGGTTAAGCACTGATATCAGTCACAGTTAATGTCAACTAGACTCCCACTTAACCAAGGTTTACTAACTACCTGAAAACCTGAGGGGTTGGATTAGCCTTAACTATGGATAACTGTGCTGATTAAAGTAGGTGTAGGAGATTCTCAAATACATTACAAAAATATCAAGGATATATTACTATAAAAATTAGAAGTCCAACTGTAAAAAGCATTTTTGATCCATCATGACAATGCACAAGATCATAAAAGTCTTCAAATAGATCTTGACACACTTAAAGCAATGGCATTAAATAGCTGGGCACTGAGATAAGCATCTGGCCACACTTCTTAAATTAAAGGAGAACACAGCATTTCAGTCTCTGATGGAGGTATGTGCAATTGTGATTCAGGATTCAATGTTTCCACTGGTGTTGCAGCTGAAGGTCACTGAAGGCCACAATGGTCTGCTTTATGTACTCATACACAAGTTATTTTAACATGACACAGTTTAAACTTTTCCACCAGCAGCATGTGCAAGTTTTTCCCCAGAGCGTATATAGCATCATCTTGTAGACATAAGCACTGAAAAGAACATTTTTATTCCAGCCTAGAAATGTTCACCCTACTTACATACAGGGTTTTCCTGTTTCTTTATCTCTCCTAGAAAATGACACACATTTTCAGAAGAAATAACCTATCAGAGCATGCGCAAGAGTTTCCAGTTCTGCCTTTTCTGCCTGGAAGCTTCCTGTCTTATGTATCAATCTGATGATCTGGCAAAGATCCTACAGATCTTCAGAAATGGATTCAACCCTGGCTCTGTATCTAAGAGGGCTCCCCATGAAGACGGCCTCACAGAAAACAATACCAAAGTAATTATCTGTGCTTTCTTACCTCAGCAGTACCCCGAGCAGAAATTTGTGTTTGGTATTCCCTTTCAAGCTGTAAGTAACGATTCTGCAGATCAGTGTAATGGAGCTGGTTTTCCCGCAAAGTCTGGGACACCATTTTCAGCTGGGCAGACAATACAGAATTCTCTTCAACTGATTGCGTTACCTGCAACAGTGTGGCTTGGGTAAACACCACCGTGCAACTGCTTTTTCCAAGAAGGTTACTTGACCATTCACTAACAAATTTGTGCATCCACTATGGGGTTGAAATTCTGCTAGGTAAGCATATGTGAATATACCAGTTTGCTTTGTATTGCTTATGAAGCTCCCCAAAGTTGAGCAGCAATACAGAAAGCTCCCTGAAGCACACTGCAAACAATACTTTTGACGGTAGATTCAGGTGGTGTGTTGGTGCGAAGCAACAGAACAAACTTTTGAGTCCAGTGGCACCGTTAAGACCAACAAAGTTTAATTCTGAGTATAAGCTTTTCTGTGCATGCACACTTCTTCAGATACATTGGAACAAAACTTCTTCAACCATTACATATAGGTAGAGGGTGGGGAGTTAGTTTCCAGGAAGCGCTAATTAGACTCAAGATGCTTAAGTAGCTGAGCGATAAGTATAGCTAAGATTGGATTAAAGCAGTTGGCAAGACCTGTGAATAGCAGCAAATTAGCATACAGATAATAAAAGTGTTAACAAACAGATGTGAGAACTAAGTCTGAGTCCAGTGGCACCTTTGAGACCGACAAAGTTTAATTCTGGGTACAGGTGAGAATGGAGTGACAACTTATGTAGTGAGATAAGAACCCAATATCTCTATTAAGCCCTAATAACTTGTAATTCAGCAATCTCCCATTCCAGTCTGTTTCTGAAATTCCTTTGTGATAAAACAGTTACTTTGAGGTCCTCCACTGAGTGCCCTGGGAGGCTGAAACAATCTCCTACAGGTTTCTCAATTTCGTGATGCTTGATGTCAGATTTGTGTCCATTTATCCGTTGGCATAGGGTTTAATCCATCTGCCCTATGTAGAGAACTGAAGGGCATTGTTACGCACAGACAGCCCCCAAATCTTAAACAACTCCTCGCCCACAATAATACAATTAGGGATGGGCATGAATAACATTTTGCGGTTTGGTTTGTGGTTCGTGACTGAACCACGAACCGAACAGATGTACCGATTCGGAACTGAACCATTCATATAGGTTCATGAACCATTTAAAGTTTAAAACCCTGCTTTCTGGTCCCTGCAAACACGGCTTCCCCCGGCCAGCAGATAGAAAGGGGTGAAGTGCCTGCCAGTTTGGTGTAATGGTTAAGAGCACGGACTCAAATCTGGGAGAACTGGGTTTCATTCCACACTCCTCCACATGCAGCTGCTGGTGTGACTTTGGGCCAGTCATAAGTTTTTTCAGAGCTGTTTTCTCAAGGACAGTTCTTGAGAGAGCTCTCTCAGACCCACCTACCTCACAGGGTGTCTGTTTTGGGGAGGGGAAGGGAAAGGGACTGCAATCCACTCTGAGACTCCTTTGGGTAGTGAACCCAATCTCCTCTTCTGCTGTCTTCACCCCATCTTGTTTGCTGGACATGGCCAGAAAACAGGAGGGGGTGAAGTGCCCCCTGGAAGGCAATTAATTTCTTCCTATCTCCTGGCCCAGCTGTCTCAGGGCTTCACCAGGCACTCTGAGAGTGACACATGAGCAGGTGAGGAGACACAGATGAGCAGGTGGGTCGCCTCAGGCTGCTGAGTAACTCCCTTTCACCTTTCTCCTGGCTGCAAATTGCCCTGGGAAGGCACTTCATTCCTTCCATTTAAACCCTCTTTTCTGCTCCCCATAGCCTTTCCCAGGAAGCAGAAAGCAGGGCTATTTAAACCTCCATGTTCTGCTCCCAGTGGATAGTCACAGGGAGCAGAAAGCAAAAGCCATTTAAACCCTTTCTGCTCCAACGAAAAGCCACAGGAAGCTGAAATAAAAGGTAGAGGTAAAGGTTTCCCTTGCTCAAAGAAGGGAGTAAATGGCTCTGAACCATTTAAACTAAACAGCTGAGCAGCAGGGAACTCCCAGCTGCTCAGCTGTTTTTCGTGCAGAAAGCAGGGATAAACCCCTGCTTTCTGCTCTTCATGAACCATCATGAATTGCGCCAAAATTCATGGTAGTTTGTCCCAGTTCTTCCGTTCACAAACTCCAGTTCGCAAACTCTGAACAAGCCTAAATTCATGATGAACTTTGCTTCATCAGGCTGTTCATGCCCATCCCTAAATCTATATATCTAATTCCCAAGGCGCCCCCTGCGTAGGGATATCTAAATCTGCGTGGGGGGGGCACCTGGGGGGCAGGGAGATTTTTCTACACATGTGGGGGACTGCCCATGTGTGCAGAAAAATCTTAAAAATACAGGTTGCTTACCTGTAATTGGAGATCTTCGAGTGGTCATCTGTGCATTCACACCTCTGGGATATAGTGCGCCTGCGCCGATCCCAATCGCTAAACTTGAAAGCCCAACGGATTTTCGCGCCAACTCCCCGGCCGCGCGCCAACTCCACTGCGCATGACCGGGGAGGGGCACGAGGATCCTGCCAGTTTCTTCTGACCGCTGCGATCAGCCACCCAAATAGGTAGAAGGGAGACCGAAAGCAGAGGGGAAGGAGGGCGGGTGGTGTGAATGCACAGATGACCACTTGAAGATCTCCAATTACAGGTAAGCAACCTGTATATCTTCTTCGTGGTCTCTGTGCATCACACCTCTGGGAGAATAGCGAGCAATAAACACACCACATACCTGGAGGTGGGTGCTGGAGGTCTCACATCTGAGCTGCTTGCAGAACCGCACGGCCCACCGCAGTACGTTGATGGACCCGGACATCTAGGGCGTAATGTCTCACAAACGTGTGAGGGGACGCCCATGTTGCAGCATTGCAGATGTCTCCCAGGGGGATGCCTTTGAGGAATGCCGTGGAAGCAGCCACGGCCCAAGTGGAGTGTGCCCGGAGGGACGCCAGTAACGGCTTTTTGGCTAGGAGTTTTATCGTCTCAATTATCCATTTTGAAAGTCTTTGAGACGAGAGTTTCTGTCCCTGCCTGGGCAAGGCATAGGAGATAAAAAGAGCCGGAGACTTACGAAACGATTTCGTCCGGTGTAAATAAAAAGAAAGAGCTCTCTTAACGTCCAGCGTATATAAACTGCGCTGCGTCGGGTCCTGAGGATCAGGGAAAAACACAGGCAGTGTGATGTCTGCCCCTATGTGAAAGTCTGAAACTATTTTGGGCAGGAAGGCTACATCAGGAGCCAGAGTGACGGCCTCATGGTGAAAAACGAGGTACGGTGCATCACAGCGAAGTGCCGATAGTTCACTTACACGCCGTGTAGATGTGATGGCCACTAAAAATGCAACCTTCCATGACAGGAGTTGTAGGCTACAGGAAGCCATAGGTTCAAAGGGTCTACCCATTAATTTGGCAAGCACCAAGGGCAAGTCCCATGCCGGAACCGGGTTCCGCGTGGGTAAGTAGAGTCGACGCATTCCCTTAAGGAATTGTTTCGTAGTCGGGTGGGAAAACACTGTGTAGCCCTCTATCTGAGGGTGGTTAACTGAAATTGCTGACAAATAAACTCGAATAGATGAATGGCATAATCCTCTATCTGAACAAGATAGGAGAAAATCAAAAATGTCATAAAGGGCCGCGGGGATGGACGGACGTCCCACCGAGGCTAGGAAAGCTAGAAATTTGTTCCATTTTGTCGCATAAGAACGACATGTGGAAATCTTGCGGGAGTTTAAAAGGACGTAAACAATACGTGAGTTCACTCCTGTGGTTGAAGTAGCCAAGCTGTCAGCTTCAGCTCGGGCACGTTGTGGTGTAGCACTTGGCCCTTGCACATCCAAAGTAGGTCCGGTTCCGCCGGAAGATGGAGGTAAACTCCCAGGGAGAGGCGGAGAAGTGTGGCGAACCAGGGTTGCCGTGGCCACCATGGTGTGATGAGAACCGCCTGTGGCCGTTCTGTCATCAACTTGTGAACCACTCGTGGTATCAGGGGGATCGGGGGGAACATGTATAGGTTCTTCCCCGACCATTGGAAAAGAAGGCCATCTCCCAGGGAGGTCAGATCCGAGCCGGCCCTGGAACAAAAAAGACGGCATTTTCTGTTCTTGCGAGAGGCGAATACATCGATTTGAGGGTGCCCCCAGTGATTGAAGATCGGGGCCAGATAGAGGGGGTTTAGTTCCCACTCGTGAAAGGATGCTCCTCCCCTGCTCAGAAAGTCTGCTTGGGAGTTTAGGAGTCCGGGTAGGTGAGTTGCCACGAGGTGTATGCTGAGGGACTGACACTCGTCCCATAGCTGGATTGTTAGGCAGCAAAGTCCACGGGAGACCGTCCCGCCCTGTCGATTTATGTAGTACATCATGGTCGTGTTGTCTGTTAAAACTGCCACGGTCTTTCCTGACAGGGATAGGCGGAAGGATCGCACCGCATAGAGGACCGCCAATAATTCCAGAAAATGAATGTGGTTGTGGGCCACTGCCAAATTCCATCTGCCGCCCACACCTACACCGTCCAGATGGGCTCCCCATCCCCATAAAGAGGCGTCCGTGGTGATGGCAGCCAAAGGGGGAGGAATCCGGAAAGGTGCACCTGAATGCAAGTTCTGGGGTACAAGCCACCATGCCAGCGTGTCTATGATCTGATCGGAGAGTTGGAAGCACTTGGAGAGGGAGTGAAGGTTGGGACGGAAACGTCGCAGAAACCAAAGTTGCAGTGGTCTCATTCTCAGTTTGGCAAAGGGAATCACTGCTGTAGTAGCGGCCATCAATCCTAACAGATGGAGTAGTTGTCTGGCTGTGGCCTTCCACGCTTCCCGGATGGACAGGAGAAGAGAGACTATGTCCACTGCTTTGTTGGTGGGCAGAAAGGCCCTGCATTGCAGGGAGTCCAGGACGGCCCCAATAAATTGCACTCATTTGGAAGGGGTGAGCATTGACTTTTTTAGATTTATCGTTAACCCTAGAGATTCTAGAGTATGAAGGGTTTTGGTAATGTGATCTCGCAAGGTTGTCTCGGATGGAGCAACTAGGAGCCAGTCGTCCAGATACGGGTAAAGTTGTAGACCTTGAAGTCTGAGATGGGCTGCTACTACTGCCATAAGCTTCGTGAAGACGTGTGGGGCCGTGGAGAGGCCAAAGGGTAGAGCCTTGTACTGGAAGTGACGCGAGCCGACCGCAAAACGGAGGAATGGTCTGTGGGACGGATGTATCGTCATATGGAAATATGTGTCCTTCAAATCCAGTGTCACCATCCAGGTGTCGGCTTCTAAGAGAGGTAGGATGGTTTGCAAGGTGGTCATATGGAACTTCTTGTACGTAATGAATGCATTGAGGTTCCGAAGATCGAGAATAGGACGTAGTCCTCCATCCTTTTTCGGTACCGTGAAATAGCGGGAGTAGAACCCCTGTTGATGGTGGTTGACAGGTACCTGCTCTATGGCGTCTTTGGACAGGAGGGCTTCGACTTCTGATGACAGAGTGTCTGAGGGGGTGGTGGTTACGAAGTAGGAGTTCTTTGGTATCTGGAAGAATTCTATCCGGTATCCATCCGCTACGACCGAAAGGGCCCATTTGTCTGACGTTATGCTCTGCCATGCGTGTAGAAAAGGTGATAGACGAGTGGGGGGGCCGGGTCTGGCACTTAAGTCAAAGGCCCTGTTTAGTTGGCCTGGGAGGTTTGGACTTAGAAGCAGAAGTAGGCGGGAACCATGGCTTGTGAGTATACGGTTTCTGTTGGTAAGAGGAGGGTGAAGGTCTCTGCCATTGGGGTTCAGAGGGGGACCTTTGTGGCTGCTTTTTGGACCAAGACCTCTGCCAAGTTTTCTGCTTCTGCTGTCTTGGTTGGGATACACCCAAGTTACGAGATGTTTTTATGCTTTTGTCCAGCTCGTGTAGGACCGTGTCCGTAGTGGAGCTGAACAAACCGTCACCTTCGAAGGGAAGATCTTCCACCAGAGATTTCGTGTCCTGTGGCAAGGATGTAGATAGGAGCCAAGCATGGCGTCTGAGGGCGACAGCGGATGTGAGCGTCTTTGAAGTGACATCCGCAACATGTTTGGATGCATTAAGTTGATGCTTGGCCAGGACCATGCCTTCTTTTTGGATTTTCCTAGCCACTCGTTGCTTATCTTCTGGTAGATGAGCCAGAAGTGGTGTCATCTGTTCCCATAGGGAATATTGATACCTGCTCATGCAGGCTGTGTAATTTGCTGTTTGTATGCCCAGAGCACCAGCTGAATAAAAACGTCTCCCGAAGGAGTCCAGTTTCCGACCCTCTTTGTCAAGGGGGGAGGAATGGCCACTGCGACCTCTAGCTGATGGGGTTACCACAACCGAATTAGGTTTGGGATGTATGAAAAGAAATTCTGCACCCGGCTCCTGGAGCCTGTACATATGGTCCAGTCTTTTACTGGATATAGGGGTGGAAGAGGGATGGTTCCAGGATTCCTTAGCGGTGCTCATGAGCACTGATATGAGTGGGAGGGCCACCGCCGTGGAAGTGTCCATCTGTACGATGTCAAAGATGGCATCGGTAGCGGTAGGGGTCAGTTGGACCGTGGCTAACGCTAAGGAGTGTGCCATCCTCTTGATGAGCTCTCCATAGGATTTTACGTCTTCTGACGGAGAGATGGGAAGATTGTCTGCAACGTCAGGTGATGGCAACGGATGTGTAGGTGATTCGTCATCGGAGGCTGAGGAAGCGGAAGAGCCCAGTGCCGGTTGGTCGGAGAGCTCAGGAGACATAGGGGCCGATGGATCCTGATGAGCAGGGGAAAGATTAATGTCGGGTAGATCTGTCGATACCGGCCTCGATATTTGTTTCGGTATCGGTATGTGCCTCGGTATCGAAGGTTCTTGGGGTCGGGAGACCCTGGATGAGACGAATTGGCAGTCCCACTCAGGTGGGTACCATTGTGGTGGTGGAGGGTAGGCGGAGCTGTACAGGTATCGCCACTGACGGACATCCCATGGTATCGAGTCCGGTGGCATGCGCCAGTCCCTTTCGTCTCTCGGTGTCAGAGATGGTTCGGGTTCGATGTCGGGGCTACTCCGAGGAACCTGGGTCATTTCGATGTCCAGTTCCGAATCGGTAAGTTGGATGGGTCGCGCCATCGGGGAGGTGGAACTACCCCGGGAGCGGGCGCGTCCTGAAGGGTCAAGCTGTGGGGACCCAGACTGGGTCATGTTGGGCGCGGGGCGCTTCGACAAAGCACTTGGAGTCTTTTTGTGCTTCAGCTTGCCCTTAACCTCCTTGCCCTCTCTGCATTTCTTTGCAGGAGTGTGTGGCAGCGGGAGGGATCTTTTCGGTGCCGACTTTTCGGTACCGGTGGCACTCGGTACTGGAGACGCCGTCGGTCCCGATGTGGACGGTGCCGGAGCATCAGTCGTCGACATTTTCGGTGACAAAGCCGATTCCAATAGAGCTACCCTGAGCCTTGCCGCACGGTTCTTGCGGGTCTGCTTGGAGAAAGCTGCGCAGCTTGAACAGGAGTCCATGCGGTGAGATTCTCCCAGGCACAGCAGGGAAAGCGAGTGTTTGTCTGGAGGAGCGATTTTGCTTCCACAGTTTAGGCAGCGTTTAAAGAAGCCCCACCGCTGGGCCATAGGCCGAACGGGGGGTCCCGCGAGAGAAAAGCGAGGAAATGAAGGGAATTTCCGAAGGCTAGTCCAAGAAACAGTCCGTAGTCAGATAAGGAGAAAAAACAGTCCGAAAGGCTTTCTATAGAGAAAAAAGTTAACTACTGACCGGAGCAAAGGGAGAGGTGATCCTCACGACGCGGCGGTCAGAAGAGAACTGGCGGGATCCTCATGCCCCTCCCCGGTCATGCGCAGTGGAGTTGGCACGCGGCCGGGGAGTTGGCGCGAAAATCCGTTGGGCTTTGAAGTTTACCGATCGGGATTGGCGCAGGCGCACTATATCCCAGAGGTGTGATGCACAGAGACCACGAAGAAGATCTTTAAAAAAAACTTTCGGGAGATATTGAAATCCCCCCAAAGGTAAAAGAGCGTCCCCTACGCATGCACAGGAAACACTCGGAACTGCGGCGGTTGGGAGGTTTTCAAGCCTCACTGCCAGTGCTAGGGGGCGGGAGGGAGGCCTCACCGGTGCCCGGGGGTGGGAGGAGAAGCAGTGGGCCTGGCAAAAGCCGCTCAGGCTCGCCGGAGCCTTGGGGGGAGGGGGAAAGTGGTGGGCCCAGCAAGAGTAGCCCAGGCTTCACCGGTGCCCGGGGGGGAGACGAGTTGTGCTGGCTCCATCCAGTCGAGGGCAGGGACCATGGAGGTGGCAGCAAGAGGAGGAGCAAGCCATCAAAGGAGAGGGAATGAAGGGGAGGGAATGAAGGGGAGCGGCTGGGGAGCCGGAGCACTGCAGTGGGAGCCCAACAAGCAGCGTCCGCTGGGGGAGCCTGGGAGTGAATCCCCCCAGGGGACACCAGTGCATCCAAACTCACCTCGCACAGCTTGAGCCGCCTGCCCGGGTCAGGAGGATAAGCCCCTGTGGGCTTGGCCACTAGCCCAGCCACGGGGTGCATGGCACAGCCATGGAGGTGGTGGATGAGATGGAGGCTCTGCAGAGCTCCTTTGAAGGTAGGGGGAGTGCGGAGCCGGCACATGTTGCGTGGGGGAGGAGCGGGGCGTGCACGCCCCCCTTCCTCAGCCCTTCCAGGCTGCTTTCCCTCCGGCAGCGCCGCTAATTCGAGGCTGAGATGCTGCTCTTCGGCGGAGGAGAAAGCGCCCCAATGGGTCGTGCACATCCTGCAGAGAACCGGGGCGAGGCCGGGGAGGGGGGGAGAAGCGAGTTAGATGGCTTTTGTGATGTGGGGAGCAGTGTTAGAAACCGCTTTCACCAGTACGACAAGGGGAGCTTGACAAGGGGAAAACGCAGGCTCAATCCTTTGTCATTCTATTTCTCACATACGAAACTACTCTCAAGTCTCAGGCAGCTTTGACAAGCCAGAGAAGCCTGCTTTTCATAGGGCTGCCAACCTCCAGTTCTTCCAGAACTGATCTCAATGAGACATCAGTTCCCCTGGAGTGAATAGCTGCTCTGGAGGCTGGATTGTATGGCGTTGTGCCCTTCTGATGTCCCTCTCCTTCCCAAACCCTGCCCATTCCAAGCCCCTCTCCCCAAACTCCAGAAATTTCCCAAATTGGATCTGGTAATCCTGAGTTACCTGCCCAATATCTTGGCTGCCTTAAAGTACTACTAGGGATGTTGGCTATTATTCTACCCCCCCCCCCCCAATATCTGTGAGAAAGCATGTACTTGACACTTAAATCGATGTCATTAGACAGCAAATGGAAGGTGTCAACATCCATTAAAATTGAGGGTTTAAAAAAAATGGCCAAAAAAGTCCAAAAACTCAATACAGAACACTTAATAATAATATATACTTTATTGTCATTTATTGACTCACAACATATAATCATGCGCACTCACACAGACATTCACGACTGCTTCTCCCTTGTGATTTACATAGCAACCAAACCACTATTTCCCCCAGATTTCAGTATCATACAGCATTCAGGGCAATAATAGCTCTTGAGTAAAAACTGTTTTTTAGTCTATTTGTCCTTGTTTTGATTGTCCTATATCTTCTGCCCGAAGGCAGCAGTTCAAACAAGGAATATGCAGGATGTGACAAATCCTGTAGGATGTTCTTCACTTTTTTCAGACATCAAGAACTATACAGTTCCTCCAGAAGTGGGAGAGGACAGCCAATTATCTTCTGGGCTGTGGTGATGACTCTCTGGAGTGCTTTCCTATCTGCAACCGTACAACTAGCAAACCAGGCACAGATACAGTATATTAAAATGCTCTCTATTGAGCAACGATAGAAAGACATCAATATTTTCTCATTCAAATTATTTTTCTTTAAAAGTCTGAGAAAATAAAGCCTCTGCTGGGCCTTCTTCACCAGAGCAGTGGTATTTGCACTCCAGGTCAGATTTTGTTCAATAGTCACTCCCAAAAACTTGAAAGTAGCCACCCTTTCCACACATTCTCCACCAATAAACAGTGGCTTAATGTCCGTTTTGTTCCTCCTGTAGTCCACTACCAATTCCTTGGTCTTGGTGGTATTAAGAATCAGATTATTTTCCCTACACCACACACAAAGCCGTTCCCCACCTCATCCCGATAAGCAGACTCATCATTCCCGGAGATGAGCCCCACCACAGTGGTGTCATCAGCAAACTTGATGATAGTATTGCTGGGGTGAGTGGGGATACAGTCCTGCGTATAGAGGGTATAGAGCAGGGGACTCAACACACAGCCTTGTGGGGAGCCGGTGTTAAGGGTAAGGGCTGTGGACATATGAGACCCTACTCTAACCCTCTGAGGGCAGGCTGTCAGGAAGTCCAAGATCCAGGAACATATGGAGCTGGAAAGTCCAAGACCCTCCAATTTGGGCACTAATCTATGTGGGAGGATGGTATTGAAGGCAGAACTAAAATCCACAAACAACAGCCTCACATAACTCCCCGGCTGCTCCAGATGTGACAGAGCAGTATGGAGAGTGGTAGTGATAGCATCCTCTGTGGATCTATTTGCCTTGTATGCAAACTGGTGACTATCCAGTGTGGATGGAAGGCATGAAACAATATGACTCCGTACCAATTTCTCAAAACACTTCATCACAACCGGAGTAAGTGCAACTGGTCTATAATCCTTTAAGCTACTGACTGTGGATTTTTTGGGCAGGGGAACAATAATAGAGGACTTTAGGCAAGACGGAACGATAGACTGGTGTAAGGACCGGTTAAAGATCTTAGTGAGAACCCCCGCCAACTGGTCTGCACATTCTTTCAACACCCATCCAGTAATGCCATCAGGTCCAGCTGCCTTCCTCGGATTCACAGACCTCAGCGTACGCCTCACCTCATGCTCTTCCACCCTGAGGGAGGGGCCACCATGGACTGATGGCTGTAATGTTGCTGTCCCCGGTGACTCCACTTCAAAACGGGCAAAGAAGAGGTTAAGTTCCTCCGCCAATGAAGGATCTCCATCCACGGCAGCAAAAGTTGGTTTGTAATTAGTTATATTCTAGATCCCTTGCCATACCTGCTGCATATCATTTGTGTTGAAATTATCCTCAATCCTCTGCCTATAGTCCAACTTAGCCTGTCGAATACCTCTCTTCAGGTTAGCTCTGGCAGAGCTATAAAGGATCGTGTCTCCAGACCTAAGGGCCATGTTCCTCTCCCTCAATAGTCGCTGTACTTCAGACCTCTGCACACTGGAGTCATTCTCACACAGCTAAAGCAGGAGCCTTAGAGTAAATAAAACCAAACCAATGTCTCTTAAGCTTAATCTTCCCTACCCCCGCCCCCAATATGTATCTTTTTAGATGGGGAAAGGGTAACCAAAGGAATCTGGGTTTAGCTCAAGTAATAGTGAGCTGACTTCCTATGGAAACAGATGACTAAAATGTAACAGGGTGGTTGTGAGGAAAAAAACAGATGAAAGTTGCAACTTTGACTTCCCTCTTTCTTGCCCTCAAAACAAGTTTATCAGAAGTAGAACACAACAGCTACCCCTACCAGGTCAGAGAATAGTCAACAGCAGGTGCAAAGGTACAGAAAGAGTGATGAGTTGGGGAGGCAGAAAAACAAAGAGAATGATGATGGGTCAGAAAGAGAGAGGAAGTAACATACGTGGAAGAGAGAGAGAGAGAATAAGGAAGGGGGGGCAGAAGGGAGAAAGTGTGTGAGAGAGGTAGGGGGAGAAGGGAGGAAGCAAAGGTGTGAGGAATGAGATAACCATCCCACAAGTTTCTTGCGGGTCTCCACTTGTAGAACATCTCATTTGAACATGGACACTGGGACCAGAGCTTGCAATAAACCCACATGCCAACTTTGCTGTCACAGACACCCAGACAACACAATCACTGGACCTAACAACATCAACTACATCATCTCAGGAACATTTACTTGCTCATCTTCTAACGTATGTGCCATTAAATGCCAACAGTGCCCTTTAGTTCTCTACATAGGTCAAACCCTATGCCAACGGATAAATGGACACAAATCTGACATCAAAAATCATGAAACTGAGAAACCTGTAGGAGACTGTTTCAGCCTCCCTGGGCACTCAATGGGGGACCTCAAAGTAACTGTTTTTTGGCAAAGGAATTTCAGAAATAATCTGGAACGGGCGACTGCAGTATTGCAAGTTATTATGACACTCAGGTCAATGGAACCCACAGGTTCTTATCTCACTGCACTAGCTAAGTCACTCAGTTCTTGCTTATACCCAGAATTAAACTTTGTTGGCCTTAAAGGTGCCACTGGACTCAAACTTAGTTCTCACATCTGTTTGTTAATTCTTATTATCTGTATGCTAATTTGCTGCTATTCACAGGTCTTGCCAACTGCTTCAATCCAATCTTAGCTATACTTATTGCTCAGTTACTTAAGCATCTTGAGTCTAATTAGCCCTTCCTGGCAATTAACCCCACACCCTCTACATATCATGATTCTTGTATCAATGTATCTGAAGAAGTGTGAATGCACACAAAAGCTTATACCCAGAATTAAATGTTGCTGGTCTTAAAGGTGTCACTGGACTCAAACTTTGTTCTAATCCTTTTGATTGTTAATTTTAAAAAGCCTTACCCTCTGTTGTACTACAAAATATTTTTGAAACTGTCCCAAGTTTAGAAAGCATTTTCTCCTGTGGCAAAGAAAAACAGTGATGGGCATACAGAGTTAAATCACATTTCAGGCTTTCAAGGGGCCAAAACTCCCATGGAAATGAGGGACAGAACAGGAAAATGATGTGGTAAGGTGGGAAATAAGAAGGGAGGGTGGATGTCCATAGTACTACCTCCCTTGTATTAGGGAGATAAGGAACAGTGGGTACAGTAATGGAACAGGAAGCATATCCTGAAGTGCCAGTCTGACTAACAGTATCTTCAGAGGCCTGAACCTTCCAACAGACTCTGACCCTATTTCCAAGCTTTGCCACTTCATAAGATTTCATACATATGAGGAAAACCAGCAGACCAGCAGAATATATACATTTATAATGTAATAATACAATTTTAATGCCCTTTTAAGGCTTTGAGCATGCCTCAGATACACATTCACTTGTCATAAACAGGTAATCAATATTTTCAAATGTCTCATAATCAAAGTTTATGATGCCAACATACTGTACCATTTAAGTTCACTGATTTTTGTCTTAATAAATGGGTAACATATTGAAGTATTTTAAGTACTAGATGTTAATATCTACAGAATACTATTTATCTAGAAATCACTTCTTCTGTACCTTTGAATTTATTTGCTGGAATCGTATTTCCAATGCAGTGTTATTTTAAAGGCAATTTTTCTAATTCTTAGTTTCATCCTTGGTAACAAACAAGGGACTTTAATACAGAGTGTACACTGTAAAGTAATGCTCACTGTTATTTTCCCTCCCAAAAGAGCATGCACAGAACAGTGGGGGCTATTTGTGCAGATCCACTTTAAAAATGCTGAAATCCCACTGACTGGCAGGACACTGAGAGCATGAAGGAACAGAATTCTGTTTCTTCTACTACTCAGTGGATAGGTAAATATTTTTAAAGTTAACTTTGCATGCCCAACCTTGGATGCTGGATGGGAGGGAGGAATTAGATGTCCAGGACCATTTACAAGGGTGGTTTCCTATCCTGCTGGGGTTAGGCATGTGGAAACCTGTTTCTACCCTCTTAGAGCTCCTAATTTATGTGGACCTAAAGAAGAAACATCTCATTTTATTTGTTTATTTAAACTACATCAGGGGTGTCAAACATGCAGCCCGGGGGCCAGATCAGGCCCCCGGAGGGCTTCTATCAGGCCTGCACTGGAACTGGCCATCTCCTGCTTCCAGTTTTGTTGCTGCTGCTGCATCATAGCTTACTTCACCAGACTTTCTCAATCGCTCAGCCATTTCATGTTTTTCCCCTGGGTCCTAGACTCAGAACTCTGAGCAAGAGACTTCTGTGGTGAATGTCAATAAATCAAAGGTAGGTTTGCAGCTTACAGAGACACACTTGAACAGCATACTCAAGATTGCAACAGCACAGACATTTTGATGCAATAATTGAGAGCAAGAGGTATCCGATACTGTTAAATAAACAAAATATTGCAAGAGTGCAAATGTTTTAAGCATGTTTTTATTTTAGGTTAAAAAAATCTTTGTGTTTGTGTCCCTTATAGTTTATATCTCCTCTTTCTGGCACTCCATTTTATGACACACATGGCCCGGCCCAACGAGGTCTCATTTATGTCAGATCCGGCCCTCATAACAAATGAGTTCGACACCCCTGATCTATATCCTACCCTTCTGTTAAAAAAGAGAAAACTCTGAGATGGCTTGCAAACATTTTAGCTACAGTGTGAAAACTGCAGATGATGATGGAAACAATGAAACAGGTCTCTCATTTTTCAAAAGAATCCTTTTTTTGCATACCTTAAATCAAGTTCTCATCTCCCCCTTTCTTACTGAACCCCCTGTCTCTTTTGTTTGAGAAGAGAATGAGTGCCATATAAGTCATCCTTATTTTCTCAAAGTGCTTCTTGTTAGTTCCTCACTCCATTCCAATACTGTAGCTGGAATGGGATTGGAAGTAGGCCTTCGATTCAACACTCACTCTGTTCCTTTCACCGAGGGTTGAGTGAGTATACTCTGAAAAACTGAATGCAAGGGGGATGCTTAAATCCCCAGAATTTCATAGGGCCAGAGAAGATCCCATGTTTATGAAGGATCTTCCAGTGTGCCATTAACTTCTCCCTGTAATGAGAGGAGGAAGAAAGGGGAAGAAGAAAAGAAGCAGAGCAAGGAGTGTGTGAAACCCTGGATCACTTCCAGTCTCTTCCTCTGTATAATCTTGGAGTAATATCCCATTTGAACAGGCTGATAAGGCTTAAGCCTTTTATTTGGAGGAGTTCACTGTGTCAAAGCAACATAAAGCAATACTTCATTCTGTGACCTGAGTTTGGTTGGTGACTCTCTTTCACTGTATCTGAAGAAGTATGCATGCACACAAAAGCTTAACCCCCAGAATAAAACTCTGTTGGTCTAAAGGTGCCACAGACCAACATGGCTACCCACAAGAATCTGAGTTCAGTTTGTGTGTGTTGTTGACAAAGGAAAACTTTAAATTTTTCTTAGCCGAATTGACTTGTTCCCATTGTAATCCTGGTACCAGATTATAACACTACTTTTCATTCTTCTCCCACAAGATCAATATATCTCAATGTTTGTCTACAAAGACATTTATTTAAAATATTTATATACCCACCTTTCTCTCAGGCATCCCAGTACCCAAGGCGGGTAACCACAATGTAAAATTTCTAGCCTAAGTCTATGGAAGAATATGGGGTACTGATAGAACAAAACATTGGAACTTACGTGAAGGTTTCTTCTCTTCCATGGGGTGAAGTCATCCAAGCTGGTTAGGTCACGCCTCCACTCGCTCAGGCAGGGCTATGCAAATTTTGTGTGAGCCCCTACTGCAGAGATCATAGGCTGATCCCCCAGTCATGTCCAAGCCCTGCTGCAAATGTTCACTGTGTATGTCTTTCATGTCTCTCATGTCAAGATCTTATTACTCTGATTCCTTCCCTTTATCTACTTTTTCCTTGTTAAAATCTTTTTTGGGGGGGGTGGGGGGGGAAGTGGATAACTTCACCCCACTGAAGAGAAGAAACCTTCAGGTAAGTGCCAATGTTTCATTCACCTTCAGTGGGGGAAAGTAATCCAAGCTGGTTAGCTTTACCCAAGCTGTACTTCTGGGTTGGGTTCTTCCCATGGTCTACAGCTCCATCCTCTGCCACAGGACCCTTCTGACAAAGGCTGCTTCTGCTGAGGCCACTTGGGTCAATTCTATAGTGTTTGAAGAAGGTTAAGAAGGATGCCCATGTGGCAGCTCTGCAAATCTCCCCAACCAAAACTCTTGTGGAGAAGGCTGCTATGACCACTGCTGCTCTTGTTGAGTGCACAGTGATCCTGCTTGGTGGCGCCAAACCCTGTGTTTCATACACTTTGAATATGCACTGCTTTAATCCAGAAGGCGATGGAAGATTTTGGACCCTTTTCTCCAGATTTTGGCCACTGTATGAGACAAACAAGGAGTCTGAGAGTCTGATTGCCATTGTTCTGTCCAAATAAATGCATGTCTGGGTTGTGCCAAGCCTTTTCTTTCAAATGCTTTGGTTTGGGGCCAAAGGATGACAGTATTAGCATCTGATTTAGGTGGAATGCTGAGTTAACCTTGGGCACAAAGGAAGGGTTTATTCTTAGTGCCACTGAGTTGTTCTGGAAGATGCATAGTTCCTTTCTGGAGAATAATGCTGCCATTTCTGACACCCTCCTGGCAGACATCATTACTACCAGAAAGGCCACCTTCCATGACAGGAACTTGAGCTCAACCGATTTTAATGGTTCAAAGGGTGATTTTCTTTTTTTTTGTACATTTTTTTATTGCTTTTTTTCCTATACTACTACTACATGCTAAAAACCTACGCTAATCTATATTATACAGAGAATACAGTTTGTAATGTTACAAAATAAGAGTATTATTATATTGAAAAGCAATGTTAAATCTTGGTATCATCTGTTACATCTATTTTGTTGTCTAGATTAAAATTAAAAGCTAGATAACTGGATTGCATACAGACATAGAAGTATCTAAAATCTAGGTTTAAATCATTATCTGACATAGTGCGTCACGATATTAAAAAACTATTCAACATTATTTTTTCTTCGGTCCTCTTCTTTTCTTCTTTCTTTCTTCCTGAGGCTTAGGAGCCGTGGCCCCTTTTTCAGAATCCGACTGTTCTTCAAGTTCTCTGCTTTCTGAGCCATTAAATCCATACATACTCTCCTGCGATTCCAGTGAGTCGTCTGACTCAGTCTCTGCTTTTTTCTTCTTACGTTTTTCCAAAAAAAATTTCGCCTTTTTGATAGAGTCAATTTTGTATTTCTTGGCTTTGTAGCTGAAGATCAGTCCCTTTGGAATGTCCCAACGATAGGAAATAGACTCCGATTGTAACCATGCCGTCAAGCTCCTGTAGGCTTTTCTTCTTTTTTGAATTTCAAATGGAATATCTTTTAACACTTTGATCTCTTCTTCCTGAATCTTCAGAACTGTTCTATTTGTGGCTTTTAACACCAAATCTCTTGTTGATCTTCTGGAGAACCTTATCACAATTTCACCTGGCAGGTTTTTCTTTTTTACAAATTCTGGATAAGTCCTGTAGACTAAATCCATATCGCTTTGTATTTTCTCTGCTTCCCAACCTGTCACAGGCGCCAATGCATCGCTTAACAGCTGTTTAATGTTCTCTCCTTTTTGTTCAGGAACATTCTGAAATCTCAAGTAGAAATTTGAGCGGTCCATTTGAAGTTTTAAGACGCTGTCTCCTTGCAGAGCTTTATCTTTTTCTATTTTTTGCAATCTAGAGTCATTTTTTTCAACTACTTTTTTGACTTCCAAGAGTTCCTGCTGCAGCTTTTCTAATCTCTTTCCAGACTCAGTCATTTCTTTCTGTATAGCATCCATTTTAGTATTGAGAATAGCCAGCTGATCCACTAGAGGTCGCAGCATCGCTGACAACACTGTATTCAGCTCTGTGATATCGCCCTTTGAACTCGGAACGGAACTTCCAACTTTAGGGGAGGGTTTTCTCCCCGCCATTCTTGCTTACTTTCTCAGTTGTTTACAATTAGATAAGGAGTCCCGAAGAAAACAATGGCTTTTTGTCACACTAATGCCTTTGCAAAGCTCTCTTCTTAGTCTGCGCGATCCTGCCCTCCAGCACTCAGATTACACTCCGTAGTCGCAACAAAGCCGTGGGAAAGTCTCGCGCTGTAAATTACATTGAGGGGGAGGGGGGGATTTCATCCCTCCAACCCATCCCTGCCACTTCCACTATTTGAGACTCACAGTTTTGCCATTGCGTATCGGGAATTACGTTGCTTTTCTGCCTTGCATTCTCTGCTGCTTCTCGGTTGCGCTTTTGTAGCCATGCGGCTTCTGCGGCGGGCGAACCTACAGGGGTAAAAAGGAGCCTCGATCCTGCGGTCACCACCGCTAGGAGAGGCTGCCTTCAGGCACCCCAGGCAGAGCCCCTTCGCTAGGGTCTTTGAGGGTCCGGACTAGTCCAGGACCCTTTCTAACCCGCCGAGAGGGGATCGCCTCTCCCGCAGATGCAGAGAGAGGCGTCCTCCATTAAGCGCATAATTTACCGGAAGTCCAAAGGGTGATTTTCTGATTGCTAACAGGACTGTTGGGAGGCTCCAAGTGATAAACCTATGTCTGAAGGGAGGAGCCAGTGGTCTTGTTCCCATTAGGAAGTATTTTATATGTTTGCTCGTGGATAGGTTCTTGAATCTCCAGTGAATTGAGGGCTGTGACCTGCCTCTTTAATGTGTCGGGCTTGAGACCTTGCTTCCAACTGTCATAGAGGAATGTCCTTGTAGGAGGGAACCTGTGAGTGATCTGAATGAATATCTCTCGATTCAGGCTCCATTTTCATGGGTCTAAGTCCTCCCTTCTTAGCCAGTCTGCTTTCACGTTGGCTAGGCCTTTGAGATGTTCTGCCTTTAGGCTGGCTAGGTTCCTTTCCACCCATACTAGCAGGCTCTTGATGCCAGTTGATGCTGTGCGCCTCTTCTAGTGGGCGTCTCTTCTGAGTGGTCCCATCTTCCTTGCAATGGGCTCCCCAACTTCTCTTGCTTGCATCCGTGGTTATGACAATTTGATACAGCTGAGTGAAGCTGATCCTTTTGGTCAGGTTCTTGCGCACTGTCCACCACTTTAGGTCCTTCTTTAGCTTGTCTGAGATCTTGATCTGCTTGTGTCTGCACCTTGATATGTCCCTTTGGAAGGGAAGGAGGCTCCATTGTAGGGCTCTGAAGTGGAACCATAAACACTGCATCAAGTCTATGGTTGATCATGCGGCCCTGTATTGCTGAAAGTTGCATGAGATCTGTGGAGCTGCTGCTCCTGTGCCAAGGACCTGATATTTTGTTGTTTTTCCACTGGGAGAAAGACTTTTGCTAGATGTGTGCAAATCCTGCCCCCCAGGTGTATTACGTCCCTTGAGGAGGATGTGTGGCTCTCCGGGGCATTGATGAGAAAACCATGCACTTGTAGGACTTCCACTGTCTTTTCTGTGAATTTCATAGATGTCAGCAAGACCTTTGCCCTTATAAGAATATAGTCTAGATAGGGGAACACATGGATCCCCGTTATAGATTTGCCACCAAGTTACTGCCTCGTTACAGTTTTGCATGCACACTTTTTCATATACAGTAAAATGGCAGGCAAGGTTCAGACTTATAGCCAGAGAATGAACAGCAGATTAACATGCAACATGATGCAACAGTAAATATGTCAAACTTGCAGATATGACATGATAAAGGACATATTTATTGCTTTACAACTGTTGACCTTATAACCTTACCTTGTTACTTACTGTCACTTTGCATAACTTGATCGTCATCATGTTGCATGTTAATCTGCTGTTCATTCTCTGGTTATAACTTTAAACTTTGCCTAACTGTAAGTTTGAACCTTGCCATTCTAGCGTATTTGATAAAATGTGCATGCACACGAGAGCTCATACCTTGAATAAACCTTTGTTGGTGTTAAAGGTGCCAGTGGACTCTAAATTTGTTCTACTGATTCAGACCAACATGACTTACCGACTGGATCAATTGCCTGTCAAAAAGCTCTCTGTCTGATTACCTGATTGTAGACCAGCTCCAGTTCTTGGAGGCCTGGAGCTCTTCAGCATCAGACAAATGGGTGCTATCAATTATTACAGAAGGCTATAGGATAGAATTTATTTCTCCCCCCCTCCCCCCACCAGTTCGTACTAGTCCCAAGATCTCAGGAAAGGCGCTGCCTGTTAAGGCTAGGCTGATGACCACTAGGACCAGGGCCTTCTCAGTGGTGGCTCTTCACTGGTGGAATGAGCTCCCGGATGACATCAGAGCCCTGCGGGACCTTATGCAGTTCCGCAGGGCCTGCAAAGCGGAGCTCTTCCGCCAGGCTTTTAATTAGGAGCCGCCGCTGGGGGGGGAAGGGGGGGTCCCTGGATAGCGCCAAAATAAATCTATTGGCGCAAGTTTCTGTGGTCGCAGGCCTGGAATTTGCTGTGCTTCACTTTGGAAGTAATGATGGTCGCCAAATTTGGTGGAATCTTGTGATTCTTGCTTTTCGATATTTTAGCTGTGATTTTATATGTATATGATTAATGTTGTGAGCTGCCTAGAGCCAGCTAACTTTGGCTAAACGGGATATAAATCCCAATAAATAAATAAATAAATAAGTCAAGCAATCCAGCACTTGACTCAAATAGGCGCAATAGAAGTGGTCCTTGCAAATCAACAGTTCAAGGGGGTCTACTCAGTCCTCTTCATGATTCCCAAGAGACTGGGGACTGGAGAGCAGTATTAAACCTAAAAGGTCTCAACAACTGGGTGAAAAGACAAAAGTTCCAGATGTAATCCCTATGGTGCATCCTGCAAATATTGCAAAAAGAACATGTACTGATCTCCCTAGATCTCAGGGAGGCCTACCTCTATATCCCTGTGCATCTGGATTCCAGGCAATTCCTCAGTTTCTACCACCTAAGACACCACTTCCAATACAGAGTCATGCCCTTTGGCCTATCCTCAGCCCCAAAAGTGTTCACCAAGGTCATGGTGGCCTTGGTGGCAAAACTGTAACAGGGATCCATGTGTTCCCCTATCTAGATTATATTCTTATAAGGGCAAAGGACTTGCTGGCATCTATGAAATTCACAGAAAAGACAGTGGAAGT
Organism: Lepidodactylus listeri; assembly: GCA_029233225.1. Taxonomy (NCBI): domain Eukaryota; kingdom Metazoa; phylum Chordata; class Lepidosauria; order Squamata; family Gekkonidae; genus Lepidodactylus; species Lepidodactylus listeri. Next base: position 146,241 of record JARCFY010000131.1, read on the forward strand.
CCTACAAGTGCATGGTTTTCTCATCAATGCCCCAAAGAGCCACACATCCTCCTCAAGGGACGTAATACACCTGGGGGGCAGGATTTGCACACATCTAGCAAAAGTCTTTCTCCCAGTGGAAAAACAACAAAATATCAGGTCCTTGGCTCAGGAGCAGCAGCTCCACAGATCTCATGCAACTCTCAGCAGTACAGGGCCTCATGATCAACCATAGACTTGATGCAGTGTTTATGGTTCCACTTCAGAGCCCTACAATGGAGCCTCCTTCTCTTCCACAGGGACATATCAAGGTGCAGACACAAGCAGATCAAGATCTCAGACAAGCTAAAGAAGGACCTAAAGTGGTGGACAGTGCGCAAGAACCTGACCAAAAGGGTCAGCTTCACTCAGCTGTATCAAATCGTTGTAACCACGGATGCAAGCAAGAGAGGTTGGGGAGCCCATTGCAAGGAAGATGGGACCACTCAGAAGAGACGCCCACTAGAAGAGGCGCACAGCATCAACTGGCATCAAGAGCCTGCTAGTATGGGTGGAAAGGAACCTAGCCAGTCTAAAGGCAGAACATCTCAAAGGCCTAGCCAACGTGGAAGCAGACTGGCTAAGAAGGGAGGACTTAGACCCAGGAAAATGGCAGGAAAGTTCTTGTCCTGCCTGAAGGGTGCTGGCTGTCTCTGATGGGTCCTGGAGCAGTATCTGAAGGATCAAAACCCTCTGTAGTCTTTTGAGTCTCTTCCTCATTCTGATGACCTGAAGCTGCGAAAGGACTTTTGTGACCCAGCCTCTGGGTCCTTATCTTGGTTAGTTGAGGATGAAGGCATGGCCCTCTTCTTTTCTTTTGTCTTGACAAGGACTTTCTCTAGATTAGATTCTCCGAAGAGGAGTCTGCCTGAGAATTTTTCTGATGAGAGGTTGCTTTTGGACAAGGGATCCACATTCCAGTGTTTCAACTAGATGCTCCTTCTTATTATTATCTTTGCCACCTGCACCCTGGTGCAGAACTGGATGGCATCCTGGGATGTGTCAGAGGCAAATTCTGCTGCCCTCTTCATCTTGAGCAGGGACCTCTTAAAATCTATTGGGTTTATGTCCAGGTTCTGCAACAGATCATGTGCCCAGATGACTATGGCACGTGTAAAATCTGAGAGCACTGCCGATGCCGAATGCCAGAGATGATGCCTCATGCAATTTCTTTAACACTGCCTCATTCTTCCTGTCCACTGAGTCTTTCAGTGGATTCTCCCTGTCCTTGGGTAGCATGGCTTCAGAGTGCAAGGCCACCACCAGTACATCCACCAGAGACACCTTAAGGCCACTGCCGCTGCCTACCAGGGCTCATTCCCCTTTGATGACATCCTCAAAGAAATCCGGGAAGGTGAAGTGGTCGTACTCTGGCAGGTCTTTTGAACCCTCTGCTGGTCAGGTTGGAAGAGTCTGATGACTATGGTTTTCTGGCACCTCAAGCTGGTAGTTAAGAGTGCTAATCACCTCATTTAGACGGCATTGGAAATGCTCAGCTTGAGAGCCTGGAGAAGCTTTCTTGGACCCCTGCCTCCTCCCCTAACCACCTGCCCGCAGAAGCTACCATTGAGGAAGACTCCCCATATTCTGAGACTGGGGAAGGTGGATGCCTTATCTGCCTTCTGGATTGGTTTGCCACCTCCTGGGCTCTGGGTTTGCTATGCAGGTTTGGGTGTCCTCAGAAGCTTCCAAGGAATGTGGGTCTATGTGCCTCAGTGCCACTGTCAGCTTGGACTGCTTGGGGGGGGGGGGCTCTGACTCGGATATGCTGGGGGGTTGGGTAAGGAAGTGGAAGCCCTCCTGTGGCAGACCTGCCAGCTTGCCTATCCTCTTCCAGCCACCGCTTCGTGTCCCCCTGTGGCCATGCTGTAAACAGGCAGGCTGGAGGAGCTGCGCTGCCTGCTTGGCTGTTAATGGGAGCTTCCCAAGCCAATGGGAAAGGGCACGAACCTCTAAGGGCCTGCCACATCCACTCTGGGCCCGATGCATACAACCCTGGGTAAAAGGGACCCAGTGCCATGTCGGGGTCTGCCCACATGGTCAGCACCATATTGGGGTCTGTCCGCATGCTGCAAATCCATTTTTAGAGCTTCCTAAAGTTTTCTCAATTTTTAAAAAATTTGGCTTGGAGCAGAGCTCTAGCCTCCAACCTGAGCAATAGGGGTATCCAAACTGGAGGGTCGGCCCACACAAAATTTGAATAGTGCCACCTGAGCGAGTGGAGGTGTGACCTAATCAGCTTGGATGAAGGAAAAAGTTAAATAAAAAGCCCAAGTCTATGGAAGAATGTGGGGGACTGATAGAAGACCTTGCTGGGGTCAGCTTCCTAATCAGATGTAGCTGGAAAAAGCATGTTTTTGTTGTTCTCATGGACACACGTTTCTGGTTCTAAAAAGACTCCAAATCTCTTAACAGAGTTGTTCAACAAAAGTGGTATACTAATAATGGTAGGAAGAATAATCCCTTTTAAAGAACTGGCTCTTCCTGCCAGCATCAACCTCTGTCTTCAACTTCAGTTTGTTAAACTACATAAATGAGGCAGATTAAAAACTACCCAGTTAAACACTGGTAAGAATTATCTGAGTTCTGCTTGACTATCAAAGCTGTTATTAACTTTAAATTTGAAATAGAAAACATCTGTATTGGAAATGTTTAAAAGTTATTGGAGCAAGTTTTTCAGTTGGTTGTTTTACCTTGGTTGAGTGAACGCTGCCAGCAGACCTAGAGCTCTGAGATACCATTTCACAATGCACTCTCTGCAGTTCTGCAGTCTGTCTCTCTTTCTCTGCAATAGTTGCCCAGAACTGATTTTGAAGTGCATGAGATTCTGCCAGCAGATGATTTTTTTCCCTCCTGGATATAAAACATTACAACTATGTTAAATAAAATGCTACATTATTAGTACTCTAACAGGTTTTTTTCAAAATACTAGGGTTTTACTGATAACAGCTTTGAAAAGGGGTCACGTACTGCAACATACAGCTCATCAAAACAACAATAAATCAATTACAATGCAACCCTATACATAAGGAAATGCACATATTTTGGGACTCTGATGTTTTGTTTATATGAGTAAGGGAGAAGATTTTCATTTTTTATTCCAGATTTCATTCCTAAACTGGTGAAGTATTATACCAGGAGCCCCAGAAAGTATAGATTGCCAGGAATACCTGCTGCCCTCTCTTCAGTACTTTTGCCTTATTTATGGTGACATTACAGCAGTGGTGGTAAGACACTGTTCCCTCTTGCCTCCCACAAGATCCCACCTACTTTCCAGAATACAGAGGTTTTAATACAAATCAACATCAAACTTCTGATGAATTCCACAAGCCAACCACAATGAGGCTTATAAAAAAACAAGAAAATGGATACACTCACAAGATCTTTTATTGCCCATACTTAAATATTTTACCGTAATCCAGTTAATTCACTCTGGTATGAGATTCTTTCTTTCTCAGATTCTTCTTGAAAAACTTTTGTCTGGTTCAAGTCTCTCTCGAGGTCATAAACTCTGGATTTTAGATCTGATATCTCAGCTGTGGCAGGATGAGCTCCTTCTTTAGCCTACAGGAGACACAGATTAAGAAAACAAATATGAAAAGGCTTATCTTTATCGTAGAGACTCTATGTAGTTTCGTAAATTGACAGTTCAACAGTAAATAGTTTTCAAACTTAACGTTTGAAGTTGCACACTAAGCAGCTTCAGCTGAGATCCAACAGCTTGCTTGGACCATCCAAAAAGGCTAAGCTAGGGCTCATGGAACCCCACTCAGTGTGGGGTGGGGAGTGGTAAGGACAAGAATTGGGTGAGATTGAATGAAAACATTGGCTGGATCCAACACTTAGTCTTGATGTAGAGATAGTTATTTTGCATGCAATTTTCAAACATTACATTTCCTTAATTAAAAAATTAATCCTTATTACTACTGTAAGACAACACACCTATTAAAACTTACCAGTATTTCCCTATCCATCTGAAGAGTCTCCAAATTATCTTTAAGAGACATAATCTCATTTATGGAGTTAGAAGGTATGGAACTTGAACTCATGCCCTGTTTTGCTTCATGAACTATACTCAGTTTATTAAGTTCCTGCAGAAGTCTGTCTCTGTCATCTTGAAGACTGGCCATAGCCTTGGAAAAGGCATCAATCTGCTGGCTATAATTCTCACACTCAGACGAAAGCCTGTTAACTTCAAGACGTTGAGTATTTAATGCCTTGCACAAGTTTTCAACTTCCTCAGTGAACTGTTCAAGAGTGATTTTGTTTTTAGTTTCTTCTGATGCCTGACTCAAAATGGAATTTTTTTTGAGCAAACTGAAAACATTTGATTTGATACCTTTGAGCTCACTTTCAAGTCTGTCTGCTCTGCTTTTTTCAGACCTGATTTTAGAAGTATATCTGCTTTGAAGTCCCTTGAAGTCCTCAATTAACCAATCTTTGTCACTTTGGAGGGCTGTCATAGTTTTCCTGAAAGACTCTATTTGAGACCTCAGTTCTTCATTCTGACTCTGAACTTCCAATATTCTCTTTTCTGCCAAATCATTCCCTAGTGAACAAGCTTCATGTTCTAAAGATGAAATAGTTGTATGTTGTCTGTCTTCTGGATTGACTGCATTTTTATCCGTTACTTGCTGGAATACTTGTAATTGTTTCTCATGTGTTTCTTCAAGTTGCTGAATGATGATGTGTCCTCTCTTCTGATCAAATCTGTCACCTTCCTGAGGTGGAGATTTCTCTCTGGATTCAGAAGCCAACCTCTCTTTATTCATTGAAGCTATGAGAATTTCTAAGTCATGAGCTTTTGCTGTTAACTTCTCATTTTCCAGCCTTAGAGATTCTATGATCTCATCCTGCACTTCCACTGTCAGCTTCATATCTTTCAGTTTCTTCTGAAGCTCAATTTTTTCCTGTTCAAGGCTCTTAATGCTTTCCAATTTTTGTGCAAGTAATTCTTTCAACTGGTGATCCTTCAGAGATAAAACTTGATTCAGATCTTCCCTATATTTCGTGAGTTGTGCCATTAGCATTGCATTTTCAGAATGAAGATCATCTATTTGATTCAGAAGCTTCCTTATTTCTTGTTTCAGAGCTTGGCTTTCATTCTCATGGTCAGCTACAAGGTTCTCTTTCTCACTTAAAACTGTCTGATGCTCTCGCTCTAAATCTTTCAACTTAGAAAGCAGGGAATCTCGGTTATACTGGAGAGATGACATGGACTTTTTAAAGGTATCAATTTCATTGACCATCTCAGCCCTGTCTTGAACAGCTTTGTCAGCTTTCATCTGAAAAAAATTCAGGTCATCCTGTAGCCTCTGACAAATGTCATCAGATTGTTTTTTGGCTATTTGCAGAACCTTTAGCTGCTGTTCACACTCAACAATTTGCTGTCTGTTCTGAGCTTGTATTTGAGCAAGATAGCCAGAAATTTCTGTGTCCTTGGATGAAATGAGAAGAGAAATTTCTGTATCTTTCTTATTCAGCATGACCTTCATTTGTTCACAAATGGAAACTTGTTTTTGCAATTCAGCTTGGAGCAAACTTTTTTCCAAAAGAAACTGTTGTACTTCCTGTTCTTTCTGTGTCAATCTTTTTTGCAGTGCTCCTGTCTCTTTTTCTATGATATCACTGTTTTTTATGAGATGGTTAAGAAATTTTTTCTCCTTTATCAGTGCTTGAAGAGAATCTTCTTTTGACTGGAGAGCAGTTTCTAGTTCACACTGATTGTTCTGAAGAATGGCATTTTCTTCCTTCATTCTGGAAAGTTCACTGAAATGGTGGCTTTCTATTGAGGCTTGCATCCCACTCTTAGGTTCTTCTAGCACAGAACATTTGCACTCCAGTTCTTGGACCTGAATATCTTTTGCCTTTATTGCTTCTTGTAACAATGCTATTGTTTTATTGCTGGCCTCTATCTGTTGCTGTTTATTTTCAATAGCTTCTTTGAACTGCATTTCCCATGATTTCATTTCATCAATCACCCTGTCCCGGTCATTTTGAAGAGAAGACATACACTTAGCAAAAGCAGCTAATCTAGCTAAGGCATCATTTAGCTTAGCCTGAAGATTCTTGTTCTGAGAGTCCTTCATGCCAAGTTCTTCTTGCAGCTTATGGTGTTCACCACATATCTGTTCCTTCTCTTGTTGAAGGGCATTGTATTTTTCTTCTATGTTTAAAGTTTCTTTTTGCGAAGTTGCTTTCAGCTGTTGAAGACCAATCTCCAATTGTTTGTCATACTCCTTTTGATTTAATATTTGATTCTCTTTCTTTTTAAGTTCAGCAGCTAGCAGCTCTATTTCAGCCCCAGACTCCTCAAGCAACATTTTCTTTGAAGAGAGTTCTTCTGTTAGCTTCAGTACCTCTTCATTTGATTTGGAAAGTTTTTCTGCTGTGTTGTTTAAATCTTTCTCAAACTTTTCACTTTTAGATTGTTGCAGTTTCACTGATTTTTCCAAGTCTAGAATAATCTCCTGGTATTTAATGGAATCTTTTTGCAACTGGTTGATCTCTTGTTGTTTTTCCTTTAAAAGTTCACGCAACTCTTTGGTTTTGTTCTTTGTCCCATTATTGTCTTTCTGAGCAGATTTCACTTTTTCTTCAAATACTTTAACCAGATACAGATGCTGTTCTTCTTTCTCTCTAATCATACTGCTCTTTTCCACTTTTAAATCTTCCAACTGCTGCACCAGCAAACTGTTTTGTACCTGCATTGCTTTCAGTTGGTCGGTTGTCTTGTCTAGTTTTTTGATGTGACTGAGTAACTCTGTCTCCAAAAATTCTCTCTCACTTTTCACTTTGTAAGACGTTTCTTGAACATTTTCCAATTCTTCCTGTAGCAGACATTTGTCATCTTCTAGTATCTTAATTCTCTCACTCAGGCTTACTATGTCCTGATTAAGCTTTTTATCATCATTCTCTAACTTCGATAAAGAGACTTCTTTCTGGTACAGCAATTCCTCCAGATCCTTTAACCTTTCTGAAATAAGTTTGTTCTCTTGTTTTACGATCAGTACACTTTTCTCCTTTCCTGATATCCCTTCAATTAACAAATGGATGTGTTTTAATAATGGCTCTCTCTCACTGAGTATATCACTGAATGCAGATCGCATGTCAAGCTTGTCCAATTCCAGCAGTGTTTGGAGATTCTTCAGAGCAGCTTTTGTCAGATTAAAATCCTTACGAAGAGTCTCATTTTCATTCTGAGTTTTCTCTAATGTTTGCTTTAAGGCCTCAGACATTTCTTTTAATTGCTCATTTTCCTCTGCCAGTTGTTTGTTCTCAACAGCGTTTTCTTGATATGCTTCCAAACACAACTGATGATCAGATGCCCATCTTTCTGATTCAGTCTGCAGTTCATCAATTCTCCTCTGTTTGGATTCAACAAGCTGATTTAGTTGGTCACTAACATGTGCATTTTCAGCAGTTACTTTTTGAAGCAGCTGCTCAAGTTGTTGTTTTTCAGATTGGGTTACACTTGCTCGGTGAAGAGCATCTTGCTTTTCTTTTCTTGTAATATCAATCACTCGCCTCATTTCTGCTATTTTACTACTAATATTCTCATAGGCCTGCAGCAAAGACTCATATTCCTGTTTCAATTCACTATGCTTTGCTTTCCAACCTGTCAATTCGACTGTCTGAGAATCTTTTAGAGAACTCATCTGAAAAGAAAAAGCCTCCTTCTCTTGGACTATAGTCTCCATGGTAGATTTAAGGCTTTCACACGCAGCACTCAAATTTTCATTTTCAACTAACAATCTGGCATTTTCTGTCACAACAGTTTCATTCTCTTTGTACAGTGAAGAAGTAGCAGTCATGTCTTGCTTTTCTCTGCTCAAGTCAGACACCACATTTTCAAGGGCATGAGCCTTATTAACCAATTCTTTGTTTTGTGTCATTAGTAAGTCCACTTCATCTTTCAGTGTTTTATTTTCTTTCAGAACTTCTTTATGCGATATTAAAGCAGCTTGGAGCTTTCTTTGGAGATGGTCCATGTTTTTTTCTTCAGCAGAACACTTCTGCTCTTGGCGTTTTTGGTCATTTCCATTTTTGTGTTTTTCTATCAGTTCCTGGGTGATATCTTGTGATTCACATGAGATGTCTTTTTCTTGAACTCTGTTCTGCATCTGATTACCTGAATGCAAACACAAAGCTTCCATGGTATTTCCTCTTTTACTTTCCACACATACTTCCACATTTTTCCTTTCGTTAAAAACTGGTAAAAGTTTCTCATGCAGCAGATTTAGTTCCATCAATAACTTTTTATTTTCTTCACTGCTGTGTCTTAACTCTTCTTTCATACTTAGTAATTCTGTATTTGATTTCTCTAAGTTTCTGATATAGTCTTCTCTTTCATGTCTCATTTTCTCAAATACCATTTTGAAATGCCTTGATTCTTTCTGGCTTTCCTGTAAACTTTGCTGCAACTGAGAAACTTCTTTCATTATTTCCTTTCCATGACCAAACTTGCCTTTGAGATCTTTAAGAGAATGATGTAAATACTGGATCTCTTCACTCTTCTGTGCAATTTGTGTGTTGGCTTGTTGAATATCATGTTTCAAGCTTTCAGTTTCATCCTTACTGATCAGGTGACCTTCACTTTTTTTAAGGAAAATATCAATTTCATTATTTGCACCTTCAATCACAGTTTCCTTAACTTCCATCAATTCATTTTCATGTGTTTTCTGTTGCTGCTGCAGTTGATCTCTCTCAGTTGGCACACTGCTTTTGTTTTCTTCATAATTCTGGTTCAGATGTTCACTAGTTTTCTTCAGGTTTAACGTATTCTCTAAATTATTCTCACATTCCAACAGCTTCTCTTGTAACTCTTCTTTAAAGTCTCTGTTTTCTTCCACAAGCCTGGTGTACTTACTGTGGAGTTCCTCTTTCACTGCCACCATCTTTTCTGATTTTTCTACCACAGCATGATCCTTCATGTTTTGCTCCACTGAGCCCAGTGCTTTATGTTCCACATTTTCACTGCAGGGAAGAACTGCAACAGTCTCCATCTCTTTCTTCAGAGAGCATAAAAGCAACAAATTGGGGTTAAATTCTTTATACTTCATCTGATGAATCTCCTGGAGTATATTATGTTCTTTTTTTAACAGCTCGATGTCTTTAGTTTGTTGATCAAAATCTGCTAGCAGTTTAGTATGCTCCTCCTTTTCTTTCTGAATTTTTTTAGTGCTCTCCTTATGGGCAACAAGCAATGCCTGAAGTTTCTTTTGCAGGATTTTCTTCTCCCTCTGCAACTGATTAACTTGATTAATTTCAGTAGGAAGATATGTGATGTCAGTACAAGAGCCTTCAGCATTTAAGATCTCTTCTGCCTCATTTGTTTCCCTGAATGTTTCTTCTTTCTTTGCTAGTTCAGCTTTGAGATTTTCTATAGTTGAGACAAGCTGAGAACATTCCATTCTATATGTTCTCTCTCTGTCATTGAGTGCAGACTGCAACTGTTCAATCAGAGCATCTTTCTCCTGTAGAGATATCACATTCTTATCAGACATGCTTTTCTGTTCAGCAATGATATCTTTGAGTTCTGTAACATTCTTCTGGAGCTGCTCCAAAAGTAGTGCCTTAGTAGCCAACATTTCACTTATGTCTTTTATCTTGGCATCTTTCTCTATCAATTGTTCTTTTAGGACTTCAAGTTGGGCTTCAAGACCTTTGTTTTGAACTTCAGCATGTTTACCCTGTTTCATTAATTCATCAATTTGCTCCAGTAAATCTTTTGTTTTTTTATGTTCCCTTTCTATATCTTCTTGCCCATTCTCAAGCTTCCCAATCTTCTGAATTAGATCCTTCCTTATTATCAAAGCTGCCTGAAGTTTCTTTTTTAAATTCTCTTTTTCCTGAAGTACTTTTTCCAGAGTAAAATTTAACTGCTCCTTCTCACTCATTAAATCTTTAATTACAGCATCTTTGTTGGCAAGCACAAACTGAGAGAGTTCAAGTTCTTTTTTACATTCATCAAGCTGCTGTGATAATGTATCTGTCCCTTTGATAGCACTGTCCTGAGTGGCTTCCAGTTGCTGCAGTTTGGAAATAAGTACATTTTTCTCTTCAGAAAATTTTACCATTTCATTAGACATGGACTCCATGACCTGAGTAACTGAGCAATCCTTTTCTTTTAATTGCTGGCTTAGAGAAGAAATTAAATCTTTCTGTTGGTTAGCTTGGGAAGTTAAATTTTTCATCACTTGGTTTTTGTGCTCTACTTCTTCTAAAAGTTCTGTTACTCTTTGACATTCAGTATTTATTACCTTTTGAGCATTTTCAAGTTTTTTTTCTGATTTAACAATCTTTTCTTGAAGAAAAATAACCTCCTCCTTCATGTTTGTTAATGCAGTTTCTCTTTCTTCGCAGACAGACTGCTGCTTCCATAATGCCTCCTTGGCAGTGCACAGTTCTGCTAACAGATGTTCAATCTCAGGCTGGTGAGCATCTTTAGCCTTCTCAAGTTCAATCTGCATCAGTTCTTTCTCTTGATTCAGGGATTGCATGCTTCCCAGCTGATTATTTAGCTCATGTATTTTCTTGGTTCTTTCTAAAAGGGTCTTTTGCAGTGCCATTGCTTCACTTTCTTCGCTGAGAATTCTAGCTATCAGGGGAGATAATTTTTCTAGTAGCGCCTTACTTTCAGTTATTTGCTGATCAGCAATACAATCACTGGCTTTGATGAAATGCCTACTACTTGTTAACACAGACAGGAGTTTAGACAGCTCTTTTTTAATCAGATCCTGTTCTTGGTGTACAGACTGCATCTGATCATTTTTTGATTTTATTTCCCTTTCTAAATTGCTCAGTTGTTTTAGATTAATTGCATTTTCCTGAGTTGCCCTATCGAGTTCTGTCACCCATCTGTTTTCTGACTCATGGAGACTTTGTTCTAGTTTTTCAACCTTAAACTTTAATTCACTAACTTCTTCACCCTTCACACTAACCTGCATCTGCAATTGTTCTTTCTCATTCTTCAGCTGCGAAGTAATGGCATCTATTTGAATCTGTGATTTATTTTCTTTGTCTTCCAATTTTTCTTGAAATTCTTTACATTTCTCCTGCAACTTTTTTTCCAATATAACAAGGTCTTTGTTTTCTATATTCAGTTTTTCAATTCTCTCCTGTAAAAGTGTGTTGTCCTTAATTAAAGAATCCACCTGTTGTTGTAATTTTTCTATTGAAAGTGTGTGGTTGTGGCACTCTTGAGAGGATTTAGAATGTAAAACGCTGAGCTCAGAATTTAAGCACTCAATCTGCTTAGCCTGCCCATTGCATTTTTCCTGTACAACCTGAATAGCTGCATCCCTTTGTTGTACAGTTAACTTCCATAGGGCCACTGCTTCCAATGCTTTCTGGTATTCTGTTTTTGCAGAATCTAGATCAGTTGTCAGAGAGTCCATTTTCTTCTGGCTAAGTGCAATACTTTCATCCTTCTCTTGCGACAGATTTTTTAAGCAAGTGGCATTTTTTTCCAGTTCTTCTCTAAGCAACGCGATCTCATTAGTAAGAGCATGAACATTACTTTCTGTTAGGTGTACACTGACATCTTTCTGATCCAACAAATTAAGTAATTCAGCAATAAACTCTTCTTTTTTATTCAGAGTAACGCTAAGATCATTTTTTTGTTCATACTGAGCAGCAAATTTGTCTTGCAAAGATAAGAAAGCATTTTCTTTCTCTTGTGCTAGTTCTTTTAACTTTTCGATTTCCTGAGTGAGTTCATTAATTTGACTGAGAAGCTGAGAAATCAGCTGTATTTTTTCCTCTTTTATACACAATTCCTCTCTTAGTTTATTAATCAGACTGGTATTATCTAAAAGAAAAACCTTTCCCATCAGTGTCTCACTAATATTGTTTATTAGTTTTTTCTGATCACTTATTTCTTTTTTTAGATTCAAGTTCAGTTCTTCTGCATCTATAGCCTGCTTCCTCAAAGTTTCATACTCAATGTGTGTGTCTTGAAGATCAGTCTTTAATTTACTGTTAAGCAATGAAGTATTATTTAACACCAATTCTTTTTCAAAAACATTTGCTTTCAATTGTTCTATTTCAGAGGTCAATGACTCTACCAGTTTCTGGTGCATGCAGGAAGACTCAGAAATGCGTGCTTGCAAATTAATACATTCTTCTTCCTTCTGTTTTAAGAAGTCATCTTTCTGTATAATTGACTTAGTTAATTTTTCTGTCTTTTCTATCATAGCTTTATGCTGGCTTTGAAGATCAGAAATTATTTCTATATTTTCAGACAGCTGAACTCTAAGCAAACCAGACTCCTCAGATTTATCTTTAAGCAATTTTAATTCTTGTTCTTGCTTTTTAAATTCATGTTCTTTGCCTTGCATTTCTTGCCGAAGCTGACAAGCTTCACAACTTAGAACCTGGACCTGACTCTGCAAATCTGAAATCATCTGCAAATATTGGTTTTCTCCTGCATCTTTGTTCTCTTTCATTTGCTGAATAAAAGCATCCCTCTGAGAAAGGAGAGACTCTTTATCCTGAACGCTACTTTTTAATTTTTCTGTTTCAGTGACCAGAGTATCAATTTGGCCCTTCAAGGCTAAAATACTATGGCCTTGCTGTGACAGCTCTGCATTTAAGGCAGCTGTTTCTTCACATTTTTTCATTAAGGAAGCATTGACAGTTTCAATGTTGGTTTTAATTTTTTCATTTTCCAATTTCAGCATATGAGCATCATGCTTCACAGACAAAATTTCACTCTGATGCTGTGTCAACTGATGCTGAAGAACACCACATTCACTTGTTTTTGTACTGCAAATAGCCAAAACACTGTTCTTTTCACATTTCAAAGCATCTGTTTCTTTGCCTAATAATGCTAGTTGATCATTTAATGCCGCACACTCCTCAGTTTTCTTTGCAATCTGCCTATGAAGATTCTTCAACTCTAGTCCTTGAGACTGCAGAGCAGAATCTTTTTCTTCAACCTGTTGAGACAACAGCATGCCATCACCCTGAAGGCTTTCTATTTGCTTCTCTAACTCTGTCATACTGACTTGCTTTTCTTCTATTTGCTTAAGCAAGGCATCATTAAGCACAGTCTTTTCTTCTAGAGATTTGCATTTTACTTTTAGGTCCATTTCTATGTCTTGAACATGTTTCTCGAGTGAAAAAATTCTCCCTTCTTCCTGACTGAGTTGTTGGACCATTTTATTATATTCTGACTCTTTCTGACTTAGCAACACTTCTTTCTCCAGCTCTCTGTCTTTAGCACTCTTCAGCTGAGTTCTGTGTGACTGAATTTCTACTTCTAATTGCTTTGTCATCTCCCTGCTTTTCAACAGCTTATCAATCACTACGCTATACTCTTTTTCTTTCTCCAGCAACTTCTCAGCAACTGAATTTTCTTTCTGCTTGATAAGGCCCAAGAGTTCTTCAACCTTGTTCCTTAAAGTCTCTTTATCACAGCTGACCTCTGAAAGCCTTTTCTGGAATTCCAGAGCACTGTCAGACATCTTGCTGTCCATCTCTGCCATCAACTGAGCACGCTTCAACAGTTCACATTCTTTAACATCTAGCAGTTTTGACAAACTTTCATTCTCACTGATGAGCTGCTGCTTTTCCTTCTCCATTACATTTATCTCATTTCTAAGAACTTCATTAACTTTGAGTTGATCCACAAAATCTTTTTCTTTCTGATCAAGAACTGCTTGCAACTGCTTACTGGCTAGAAAATTGTTTTCTATTTCTGATTTCATCTTATTAATTATTTCCTGCTTTTTATGTAACTCACAATTAAGTTCTTTCAACTGCTTTTCTTTGGCATCCAGCTCTCCAGCTAACTTTAGTGTTTCCTTTTCCTTTTGCTGTTCCAAACTTTTAATTGCATCTTGCAATGAAATTACAAACTCTGATTTTTCTTGTAAATACTTCTTGGTGATTTCTAGATGCTCAGTATGTTCAGCAAGCTGTCTTGATAAATTAGCTAATTCTTCATCTTTCTTAGCATTTTCTACAGTTAATTGATTATATAAATCCCTCAGAGATTTCAGTTCATTCACAAAACTTTGCTCTTTGTTCTCTCTCTCTTCCAGCAAAGTATGCAGTTTCTCCTTTGCAGAAATATGTTCATCAAGTTGGGATTTTAAATAATCTGTTTCTTCTCTGTATTTTCTCTCAGCTTCTTGCAACTTTAAAGCTGATTTACTTACTTGTTCTTTAAGCAATTTAATTAGTGATTCACATTCCATGAGCTTGCTGTTATATGTTGCATCTCGGGCCTTAATGTCAGAATGAAGATTTTTAACTGTTTTGCTGGTCTCTTGGATTTGCTGAACGAGCTCTTCATTTTCTTTGGTTTTAGCCACGTTCTCAGTTTTCACCTTTGTCAACTCTGATTCTATTGCACTAAACTGTTTGGAAAGTGCTGAAATTTTTGTGCTTGCATCTTTCATGTCTACTGTTTGTACAACTTTCAACAACTGGGCTTCCCTTTCAGCCTTGGTTCGTGCTTCTTCCATCTCTCGTACTTCACTCTCTTTGCACTGGATCTGGGATTTCAGAATATTAATCTGTTCAGAATATTCAGTCATACTGGAAGAAAGAGTAGAAATTTCTTTGTCTTTCTCGAATAGAACTTCTTTAAGATTGTCAATTTCTCTTTCACGTCTCTGGAGGTCTTGAATGAGTTGAGATCTTTCATCTAAATGGCTTGTATTCAATCTGTCGAGTTCTTCATTCGTCTGATCAAGATCAAGCTGTATTGCTTTCATGGCAGCATCCTGTTTCAAGATCTAAACACAAAGATAAATAATGCTTACAAATGCCTAAAAAATCAAAACATTCAACCATTGCTAGGATCTCAATAGAATGTTTGTTTTTTTCTTTTGAACAACTGCTTATCCCCAATGTTATATCACAATCTGCTTCTGAAGGTCACTTAAAATTTAAAATCAATTTGCAATGAGGCAGATGGGGTTGCTGTCCATGAAAAAGAAGTGCCGAGTCCTATTGGGCACAACGTCTTTATTAATCTCTTTTTGTAACAACAAAGAAAAAATAGTTTCCTTTTAATACATTACATATAAATAGGCAATCAGATTTGAAACAATACACACATTTTTCACCTTAAAATTAATTAGATTTTTGTACCTTTTCTTTCAAGGCAGCTATTTTTTCTGTTAGGTCACTGATAACCACTTTTTGTTCTGCGCATTCTACTTCACAAGTACTGTACTTCTTCAAGGTATTTTCCAGCTAGGATCAGAAAAACAATCTTTACTAATTTACGTAATTATGACAAAAAGGCAAAGTTGACACTGCAACATAATGTTGATCTTTATTACATTCTCACCCAAACACATTCTCTTCATGATTAATCATGGCAAACTTTACCTAAAGTGTTTCAAAACAAAAGGAGTATGACCAAATTACATACACTGCCTGTGTGAAAAAATTAGCAGGCACACTGATGAACAAAATCTATTGAGAAAGACTCAGCATGGGTTCTGTAAGGGAAGATCTTGTCTCACTAACCTGTTAAGTGTTCTTTGAGGGAGTAAACAAACATGTGGACAAGGGGGACCCAATAGATGTTGTTTACCTTGACTTCCAGAAAGCTTTTGATAAAGTTCCTCATCAAAGGCTCCTAAGTAAGCTCAATAGTCATGGGACAAAAGGACAAGTGGATCAAAAACTGTGGATCAAAAGTTTTTGATCCTTTTGTGGATCAAAAACTGGCTAATTAAAAGGAAAGAGAGAGTGAGTATAAATGGGCAATTTTCTCAGTGGAGGGAGGTAAGCAATGGGGTATCACAGGGATCAGTACTCGGTCTGATGCTTTTTAACTTGTTTATTAATGATTTGGAGTTGGGAGTAAGCAGTGAAGTGGCTAAAATTGCAGATGACACAAAGTTGTTCAGGGTGGTGAGAACCAGGGAGGATTGTGAGGCACTCCAAACGGATCTGTCGAGGATGGGTGAGTGGGCATCAACGTGGCAAATGGGGTTCAATGTGGCCAAGTGCAAAGTGATGCACACTGGAACCAAAAATCCTAACTATACAAACACATTGATGGGGTCCGAACTGGCAGAGACTGACCAAGAGAGAGATCTTGGAGTCGTAGTAGATAACTCAATGAAAATGTCGAGACAGTGTGCAACTGCAATGAAAAAGGCCAACGCTATGCTGGGGGTTATTAGGAAGGGAACTGAAAACAAATCAGCCAGAATCATAATGCCCCTGTATAAACTGATGGTGCGACATCATTTGGAGTACTGTGTACAGTTCTGGTCGCCACACCTCCAAAAAGATATAGCATTGGAAAAAGTACAGAAAAGGGCAACTAGAATGATGAAAGGGTTGGAACACTTTCCCTATGAAGAAAGGTTGAAGCGCTTGGGGCTCTTTGTGAGAATGTCCCAATGAATATAGTCCACAACAGGTCTTACAAATAAAAGTCCTTTACTTGCAGAAAAAATTATTTGGAGTCATACACTACTTCCGTTAGTAATGAATTGGTTTGGGTTACGTGCATTGATATACTAAACTCATAAATGGCTACAGGTGTTCTGTCAATCAGACTACAGTACTTTAGGTGCGCAACCAGAAAGAGCAGCAGTTCTCACAGAATACGCAGGAAAACCTTTTCTCAGGGAATAATGATGTTGAACATTCTAAAAACCAGTTCACAGAGACCTGAGATCATAACATCAGAATAGTTTCTCTCCACACCAGAGCCTTTCATGTTCAAGGACAAGACATAAGATAACCAGCCAGAAGGG
>JARCFY010000132.1:0-160714 GCA_029233225.1 Lepidodactylus listeri
AAGAAACGGACATGATGTACTGGCACAGCTGTGGAATTTCCAAGGGAGACCCACCAGAGCGCCTGATTGCAAATGCTGTTGTGTGGGGGTGAGGAATAATCCTGAAAGGCATTTTCAAGCTTATGTATTATGGGTCTCTCTCAGCCTTTTGACGTCATTCTCTGTGGGTGCAATGAATGCGTGGGAGGGGATAGTGTAGGGCTGCCAGCCTCCAGGTGGGGCCTGGGGATCTCCTGCTTTTACAACTGATCTCCAGCTGACAGAGGTCAGCTCCCCTGGAGAAAATGGCTGCTTTGAAGGGTAGACTCTATGGCATTGTACTACGCTGAGGCCCCTCCCCTCCCCAAACCCCACCCTCTCCTGGCTCCACCCCCAAAGTCTCCAGGTATTTCCCAACCCAGACGTGGCAACCCCAGGATAGTGGTATCATGGCTGCAAGCTCTGCTAGGGATGCCAGCCTCCAGATGGGACCTGGGGATCCCTTGAAATGACAGATCATCTCCAGACCACAGAGATCAGTTCCCCCTGGAAAAAAAATGGCTGCTTTGGAGGGTGGACTCTATGGCACTGTACCCCACTGAGGTCCCTGTCCTCCCCAGGCTCCATCCCCAAAACTCCAGGAGTTTCCCAACCTGGATCTGGCAACCCTACCCCCACATCCCCCGCCGATGACCGAGGGGGACATGGCAACCCTAGCTCTGCCCCCAACACTGGAATGTAAACCAGGGCCGAAACATGTACAGATGTGGTACTCTAGCCACGCTGTCAGGAAGCTTGAAAAAAGCCAGCGCCTCATTCATAAGAACGTAAGAGAAGCCAATGTTGGATCAGGCCAATGGCCCATCCAGTCCAACACTCAGTCACACAGTGGCCAAAAACACCAGGTGCCATTAGGAGGTCCACCAGTGGGGCCAGGACACCAGAAGCCCTCCCACTGTTGCCCCCACCAAAGCACCAAGAATACAGAGCATCACTTGCCCCAGACTGAGGGTTCCTATCTATATTTTGTGGCTAGAGGTGCTATGTGTACATTCCATTTAATGTATACAGGGCAGGGAGATGGCTTGCCACCAGGATTCTGCTCCTGTGAGTTCCATCTGCATCGATTACCTTCTTCTATATAGCAGTTTTAGGACTGATCATTTATTTGAAATATCAAGATTCCCTCAATGTTGTCTTTTTAAAAATCAACATCAGTAGCAAGGAGAAGTTAAGCAACTGTTTGCTTTTGGTATCTTAGGCTATGTTTTAATAGCTGAGCTTCAGACCGCCGGCCAAACCATAGTTATGGAAGTTTGAGGGAAGGGAGGTTATTTGGGGTTTTACTGTATTTTTTTAAAATTGGGGGTTGTAAGGCATTTTGAAATACTGGGAAAGGTAGGCGGTACATATTTTAATAAATAAACACATCCATGCTTCATTAGCAGAACTGAATCGATGCACGCAATTGTTTTGCGACTGAACCAGAATCAGAAACAGCAACAAAGCTCGCTTGCAAACTATGGTTTGTGCTAGCGACAGTTCAATGTGAGCTCCTCCTTGCCACGCTGTAGTTACAGCTCTCCATCCATCTCTGGAGGCGTGTGCACCGTGGAGACAGGAGCTCTGAGAGGATGAAAAAGAAAAGGAGACTGGCAGCTCTGAACCACAGTTTGCCTGGAAGTTTAATCGGGCAAACTGTGGACTGTGAACCACGGTTTACTCAAACTAGGGCTCAGAGTATAGGCTGAACTGAGCCATTGTGAACATGACCAGGGCTTTTTTTCTGGGGGAACGCGCCGGGATGGAGTTTCGGAACCTGTTTGACAAAATTCTTTTAAAAATGTTTAAAAGTTCATGAGTATACAGACTGAAAACTTCGTTTCCCTCTTGAGAGTTCTGGCACCTCCCCCCCCCCCCCCCCCCAGGCCCTGATCATGATGTTCTTTTACTTCAAGTCCAGCTGCATTTTCTGTGGCGCTTTGAAAGAATTTCCCGGGTTTATTCCATAATGCAGCATGGTGTGTGTGAATAAAAGAATAAATGCTGGTGGGAGATATTTATAAAAGCTTTTCCCCCCTACTCTGAAAATGCCTGAAATGTATTTTGTTAATTTTCCTTGGTACATATAATTTTGGAGCCCCTCTCTCCACTTCGTTAGCTTCCCCGAGAGACAGGAAGTCGAGTGCTGGATGGTTCAAAATTGTACCCACTGCAATTTTCTTTGCGACATGACCCAAATTAAGTGTGATGGCGGCAGTCTGTCTTTAAATGATGGCCAGTCCCATGAGAAGTGGAGGAAGGTCTGTGCGGTGCAGTAGTTAAAGTGTCAGCTTACAACAGGAGCGACCCCAGTTCAAATCCCCCCTCTGCCATGTGATCTTGAGTCACTCTCTCAGCCTAGCCTACATCACAGGGTTGTTGTGAGGATGAAATGGGGAAGACACATAGACCACCCTCCCAGCCAAGCTCACCTCTGACATCATTGCTCAGCTGAGTCTGGTGCACCAATCATGACTTACCATTTCCTTCCAGGCTCCGCCCATAACCCACCAACTCCACCTCGACTCACCAAATTCGACTTTAGCCCCTCCCCCTGACCAATCAGATTCCTCCCAGCTCTTGGAGCCACTCTCTGCCCTGCTTACTTTGACTCAGCTTGGGTAACAAAAGTCAACACAAAGCTTGAAAGCGCTTTTTGAGCAAGCTATGCGACAATGGGAGTTTTGACTCTCAAAAGCTCATACCCTGCAAAAACTTTGTTGGTCTTGTAAGGTGCTACCAGAAACAAATCTTGCTGTTTGGATGCAGATCAAAACAGCTTGCCCTTCTGAGCCTTTTTGAGCAGTTTCAGGAAACTGTCACATCAATGCTCAATATTATTGTTACGGGATCTTCTTATTTGGGGTGCAAGGAGATCAAATCAGTCAATCCTAAAAGAAATCAACCCTGACTATTCCCTGGAAGGCCAGATCCTGAAGCTGAAGCTCAAATACTTTGACCACCAAATGAGAAGGGAGCACTCCCTGGAGAAGACCCTGATGCTGGGAAAGACTGAAGGTCAAAGAAGAGCAAAGGTTGAGACGGTTAGACAGTGTTGTCGATGCAGCAAACATGAAATTAAGCAAACTCCAGAGGACGGCGGAAGGCAAGAGGGCCTGGTGTGATGTGGTCCATGGGGTTGCGAAGAGTCGGACTCGACTGTGTGACTGAACAACAACAACGACAACAGAAAGGGTTTATTTTCTTCTAAAGAGGTTAGGGTTATAAAACTGCCGGGAGGCATCTCATCTAGTTTCATGCATGATATTCCTGCTTCTCACGGGGTGCTTTATCTTCCCTAGGTTCTTTGCAACCGATTCCTTGATGCGAGCCAAATGGGTTGCGGTGGGATCAGAGAGCAGTGCAAGAAAATAGAAACGTCTGTCTTCCAAGCAGGAGGTCTCGCCAACCAAAGCAATACAGGATCCTGGGCCACACCAGCTGGCAACAGTTCCCTCCTTTCATGACTCCAGCTCATATTATATTCATGAACAGCAAAGTGAGCAGGGGGGGCAGTGGCTCTGGTGTGTAGGGGGGGTCTCAGAAGCAAAAAAATTTTTGGGGGTGGGACTGGTATCTGGCTGCTGTCAAAAGCACCTAGACCCCTGAAACAGACCTTCCTGTAGTAGGACAGGATAGATTTTGGAAGGCGTGTGCGTCCTCTCTTCTCCGTCCCCAGTCGGATCTGAGCTGTGCACCTTGTAAAAGCTCGGTTTTGCCCTCCAGGCTGTCCTTGGGTTGCAAAGTCATCCTCTTGTCTCGATGAATGATTGATTGCTGACGCCTACTGATGAGTCCCGAAGGGCCAAGATGCAAAGCGTTTCAATGGGGCTGGATTGTCTGTGACGCTAAAGAACGGTCTCCGCTCTTCCATGATCTGGAGCCCGCCTTTAAGTAGGGTTGCCAGCTCCGGGTTGGGAAATACCTGGAGATTTTGGGGTGGAGCCTTAGGAGGGCGGGGTTAGGGGATTGAAGGGAGCTCAGCTGGGTGTAACACTACAGAGTCCCCATTCCAAAGCAGCCATTTTCTCCAGGTGAATTGGTCTCTGTTGCCTGGAGATTAGTTATGTTAGCGGGAGATCTCCAGCTGCTACCTGGAGGTTGGCAACTCTATCTTCAAGCCCAGTCTCCGATGTGGGACCCAACTTACTGGTGATCCCCGGCCCTAGGGGATCCCCGGCTATCCTCGACCAGGGCCAGGGCCTTTTCGGTCCTGGCCCCAACCTGGTGGAACTCTGCAGAACAACATCAGGGCCCTGTGGGATCTGATACAATTCCGCAGGGCCTGTAAGGCAGAGATGTTCCACCAGACTTTTGATTGAGAACAGCAATGGTTAAAACTGCCACCCTCCTTTTTTACTTTTGGCTCTGTGTCCCCTGCCCTGCTGCACAGAGAGCTCAGAAGCCAGCAAAAAAGCAGTTGATCACCATCTGGATTGGTTGTTGTATTAGTGCATTGTAATAATTTTATCATGTTGATTGTGTTTTATCTGTTTTAATGCTGTAAATCGCCCAGAGCCCGCTTGCAGGGTTGGGCAATTCAGAAATCTAACAAATAATACTATTACCAATAATAATAATAATAACAACAACATATCTCCACCCATCTGTTTTTTCTCCTTCTGTCTCCACACTGCATATTGTTGCAGAATTGGGGTTTACATGAGTCTGGGCCTTTCTGTTCGTCCATCCCATGAAGGTTTTGCTATAACTGACTTTGGTTTCTTGGTTCCGAAGTCCCAGAAGCCTTTGCTTTTTTCGCTGGCCGCTGAGGTGTAAAACCTAAGGCCTTCCCCTGTAAATGCACTCCGGGCTGAATTCGCATCTGACATTCCCTGTTCTCCAAGTGCCAGGCTCCAAAGCCTAAATATGTACCGCTATGGATATGCCGTAGCTGTCTGGGTCTTGCTGACACCACAGTGAATGAAATATATCTAGCCAAAAGTTCACCCTAGCAAAAGTTCATGTTATCACCGTACGGTGGGCTGGCCTAGTACATTCTGGATTGATGCCTCCATCGATTCCAATAGACTGGAAAGAGCATAAAAATGTGGCTTTGTTCTGGGCTGTTCGGGAACTCAGCTGGTGTGTGTAAGGGTTAGGGTTGCCAGCCTCCAGGTGCGGCCTGGGGATCTCCTGCTTTTACAACTGATCTCCAGGTGACAGAGATCAGCTCCCCTGGAGAAAATGGCTGCCTTGAAGGGTGGACTCTATGGCATGGTACCATGCTGAGGCCCCTCCCCTCCCCAAACCTCCCCTTCTTTTGGTTCCACCCCCAAAGTCCCCAGGTATTTCCCAATCTGGACTTGGCAACCCTAGTATGGGTCTTGGTCTGTGTGAGGGTCTTGGTCCTGCAGTCCAGGAACGTTCCTTGGCTTTCTAAAAGTATCACTGTATCAGGTATTGAGACTTTTATATGCTATCGAGTACTACTTGTGTATCGTTTTAAAGAGTTTATAAACAGTTTGAGTTTTACGCTATTGCTCTGGCTAGTTCCTTTCCCTCTGGTGGCCTTTGTTCCCTAGCCTGTCCCCATCCATCCACTGAAAAGAACCCCACGGGGTTTGGGATATTCCCCCCCCCCCCAGATATATTGGGGACCAGCTATTCTGCCTCCCTAGGGACACCTGGGGACTGCAGTTCTGAGGCTGGGTAGCTCCTTCTAATGGGGTCCTTAAGTGAGCCACTGCCTTTTCTATCCCCCCCCCCCACATCTGCCATATGGTGCTGACCTTTAATGTCCTATATGGTTTGGGGCCAACATACCTGAAGGACCACCTACACCCTTATGAACCTAGGTAAAGGTAAAGGTTTCCCTTGCTCGAAAGCCAGTCAAATATGACTATAGGGATGCGGTGCTCATTTCCATTTCCAAGCCGAAGAGCCAGCGCGGTCCAAAAAAGTTCCGTGGTCATGTGGCCAGCATGACTTGACGCTGAGGTGCGCGGGACGCTGTTACCTTCCCACTGAAGCAGTACCTATTTATCTACTTGCAATTTCTTGCGTTTGAACTGCTAGATTGGCAAGAGCTGGGGCCAGAGATGGGAACTCACTTCATCATGCAGCACTCGGGTCTCAAACTGCTGAACTACTGACTTTCCAGTCTGCAGTTCAGCATTTTAACCACTTGAGCCAGTGCAGCCCTTATGAACCTACCTGACCATTATTGGTTATCTTCAGAGGCCCTGCTTTGGATGCTCCCACCTTCTAAAATTAGGCAGGTGGCAACTCAAGAAGGGCGTTCTCCATCCTGCACGACTCACCTGTCTCCTTCTGCTGTCCTCTTCCATCAGCAGGTGAAGGCTCCTTTGTTTTCTCTGGCATTTCCGCACCTCTTTCCTGTCCTGTTTGTAATTGTTTTTTATGTATGTGGATTTTATTTGCATTATATGTGTGTTTGAACTTGGCTTTAATTGTCTGAATGATGTGCTTTGGTTTTACTGGTTTTTAAGATTTGCTTTCGTTATTTATGTTTTCCCATTAATCCATTAATACCTTGGTCACTCTGATGAGGTCGAAAAGGCAGGGTATAAATATAAATAATATCATCAATAATATGGGGATAACAACACTGGCTTACCTTGAAGGGCTGTTCTACAGCCTGCAAGATAATATACATAAACAATTTAATATGCTTATATCATATTTATATCAGTATTACGTCACTGCAGCTGCTCCTGCTCATCAAGGGCAGTCCCTGTTTTCTGGTACCTTCCCAATTTACCTCTCTTAATTTTGTTTTGAGGGGAAATGTGTGAGATTTAAAAAAAACATTTTTAAAGGTACATATGGTTTCCCATCTCCTTGATCATATCTTCACAACAACCATCCAAGGTAGGCTAAGTACTAGGTACAAGTGTTTGCTGTAGTGGTTAAGAGCACGAACTTGATTGATTCCCCACTCCTCCACATGCAGCTGCTGGTGTGACCTTGGGTCAGTCATAAGTTCTTTCAGAGCTGTTCTCTCAAGGGCAGTTCTCGAGAGAGCTCTCTCAGCCCCACCTACTGAACAGGGGGTCTGTTATGGGGAGAGGAAGGGAAAGGAGATTGTAAACCGCTCTGAGACTCCGAGTAGTGAAGGGCGGGGTATAAATCCAGTCTCCTCTTCTTCTATTACTAGAAGAAGTCTGCTTTCAATTTCAGCAGCCTAACCCTAACCCTGGAAGTCCCTACAAATTAAATCTCCACTCCACATCTCTGTACATTCATGCACGTGAGCAGAAAATCATGGAGGAAAGGTCCATCAAAAACTATTAGCCATGGGGAACAAAAGGAACCTCCATATCCAGGGGCAGTCAACCTTTGAAACCCAGTGCTAGGAAGCAACAACAGGGGACAGACCTTGGCCTCTATGCCCAATTTGATGGACTTCCAGGGCAACTGGGCAGCCACTGTGTGAAACGGGATGCTGGTCTGATTCGGCAGGGCTCTTCCTATGTTCTTAGGCAGTAGGTTGCAGCTGACAAATCTAATTTAGAACAAATAATCTGAAGATGTGTTTCATGGCATCTTACTCCCTCAGCAATGTCCAATACAATCTGTATGAAAAAGATAGGCATCCAAGGTGTACAAATAAGAGTGAAGAATATGTCCCTTGTCTCGTCATCTATGAATCTCTCACTTCCTTCTAAGAAGCCGAGAAAGGCACACGTGTTTCCCATCTCCTCAATCTCACCCTCACAATAACCCTGCGAGGTAGGCTGAGTGAGTGGCTCAAAGCCACCAAGTCCACTTCAAGGCACAGAGAGAATATGAACTCAGCTTAGCAAGATGCTATGACCATTGCAGCCCTTATTATTACACACTGAATAATAGCATTTGCAGAGAAGTTTCAGTGCATAAAGAACTTCACATATATCATCACAATAAGTCTCACAACAGCCCTGCAATGTAGGGCAGTATTATGACCCTGTATTATAGATGGGGGGGGGGGTCAGATGAGAGCAGCTTGCCTCGTGAGATTGTGGCCAAGTTTAGACTGGAATCCCTGATTTCCTGAATCAAAGCTCATTCACTTCCGCAATCCTAAAAATAGGTGTGCCCTTTTAAGTCCACTGACTTCAATGGATTCAAAGAACATACCTCTGTTTAGGATTACACCCGTAAGCTACAGCTCCACTCTCCCTCAAATTCCCTTCTCCCACTGTTTTATAACACATTTTTAAAAGAAACGTGTGCAAAATCTTATTGTTACGATGAGAATATATTTGCGAGCATCTGTGATCCTCTGTGGTTCAGGTGCCATAATTTTGGGCTTGGACCCAAGTTCAAATTCTGCCTTTGGTCTAAAACAAGCAAATCTTTCTTGCTGGGCTTCCCAGTCTAGGAAGCAATAGCTGTAAACCTAAATATAGTTACTCGCTTCTCAGCATTCCACAACTAAGGATACATCAATCTCCAATTTAGACATATTTATGTCCTTCACTATGTCCCCCACCCAACACCTGGAATTGAACCCAAACAAATGGTAACCATAAAAACTAAGCTTGTTATTTCCTTAATCTGTTAAACGTCATTATGTCGCATGCTAATTTACCGCTCACCCTCTACCTAGATGTAAGGACTGGTAAATTCCATTTCACTGTATCTGAGGAAGTGTGCATGCATATGACAATTCATACCTTGAATAAAACTTTGTTGGTCTTAAAAGTGCCACTGGACTCAGTCTTTGTTCCCCTTCTCCGTTCAGTAATGGCAATGGGCTTCGAAGGGTACGACTCTGGTTTAAGATTGCACTGCTAGTTCCTTTCAAACCTGCCCCCAACCTTCTCCCACTCCATCTCATGGAATTTCCAGGCCATTTTGGCCATCTCCCATCTTTGTACATGAACTACTGTGAATAATTCAGATCTGGTCAGGCAGGGGGAGGGGCTGGAATAAAAGGGTGCAGCAGAAGCATTATTGGGGTGTGGTCAAAGTGATACCCCTTTCCCCAGGGCAGGACACCAGGTAGAGAGCCAGTCAGGTGTCGTGGTGAAGTGCGCGGACTCTAATCTGGGAGAACCGGGTTTGATTCCCCACTCCTCCACTTGCACCTGGCTGGATGACCTTGGGCGTAGTCCTGGCAGAGCTGTTCTCTCAAGGACAGTCCTCAAAAGAGCTCTCTCAGCTGCGTCTACCTCACAGGGTGTCTGTTGTGGGGAGGGGAAGGGAAAGGAGTTTGTAAGCCACTCTGAGACTCCGAGTGAAGGGCGGGGTATAAATCCAATCATCGTCAAAGCTGCTACCACCATTAGAGCTATTAAGAAGGGTGGCTGGGAGACAGACACAGCAAGGTACAATTTTAAGTTGCTAGACCTCATGATCATAATTACATATTTGGAAAGTATGGGGGGGGGCAGCGCCAGAAGCCGGAAAGGGCTGGCTAGTATTTAAAGTATTAGGGTTCAGTATTTAAAGTCTTGGGCGACTTTGTACTGAATTTCAGTAAACTATGGCATCACAGTTGCCTTTGTTGGGGAAATGCGTGGCTGAGCCAGAATACCAAACCGTTGCTGTGCACTCAATTTCTGAGCATTTGTTTGTCTTATGTGACCATTTGTTTGTCTTATGCACATGGTATGTATATTTGCAGATCGTAAAGTGACTATTCTAAAAGTGAATTTAAATAAAGGACACTGCAGGAGACCAGTAAGATATCAGCGTGCACAGGAAATATATGTTTACGGTAGAGCAATTTTAGGCTTTATCCTTTTTGTATTTTCCAATCTCTAAATATTGGTATCAGATATTATAAAAAGATATCTTTCACCCAAACAGTACATAGAGAAAAATATGTTTCACTCAAACAATGCATCAAGGGCAGGTTTACATTCAAACAGCGACTTATCAGTGTATCAGTATTTGGTATGTCTTCCTATCACTGTGACCCTCAGTTTTTGCATTAGCCTCCGGGTGGGGCTCTTGGCTCCACCCCCAAAGTCTCCAGCTATTTCCCAACCCAGACCTGGCAACCGTAGTTGGGGGGAGGCCGGGGAAAGCCCCTCCCTCTGGGTGTGTGGAGGGGGTTGTCTCCTTCGCACCTCTCTGCGAAACCAGGGGGGTCCCTGCAGCGCCTTCCTCGGGTGTGTGGCTCCCGGCAGGGCAGCTGGGGAAGCTAAATTTCATTAGCAAACAAATACCACTGGACAAATAAATATCATTATCGATATCTGCTTTTACCCCTTTTGTTATTATTTTTGGCACTCTGGTTTAATGTTAATAAAAAGCAAATCTGCATATTTCCCAGTAAAAAAAAGTGTCCTATTTGTTCATGTCTTGCGGCTCTCGAACATCTGACATTTATTCCATGATAGTTCGAGGTGGGTAGCCGTGTTGGCCTGTCTGTAGCAGTGGAAAAGAGAAAGCATCCAGTGGCACCTGAAAGACTAAGAAAATGTGTTTGGCCCTTGAATCTGTTAAACATCTTCATTATGCTGGATGCTGATTTACTGCTCACCCTCTACCAGGGGATGAGCTTTCCTGAGTCACTGAAATGTATGGCTGAGTCTCAGACTTTATAGACTTCATCTCCTAAATCTTTTTTTTTTTGGGGGGGGGGGGGGCCGGGAGGCGTGCCCTGTGACAGTGGAATCAAATCACAACGTCTTGTTTGCTAGTCCCAGATTTCAAGTACCTTATTTCATCTGCCCCCAGGGGTATTTTTAGGCAGGAACGCACAGGAACGGAGTTCCGGCTGGCTTTCAAGTTGGCCATGCCTACAGCCTCCCTCCCCTTGGGTTCCCCGTGCACCTTGCAACATTGATCATTGTTGATCGTAAAGGTGCCACTGGACTCAAACTTTGTTCTGCTGCTTCAGACTAACACCTGGAATCTCTGTTCTCCCAACAGTTCTCCATCTTC
Source organism: Lepidodactylus listeri (assembly GCA_029233225.1). Classification (NCBI taxonomy): domain Eukaryota; kingdom Metazoa; phylum Chordata; class Lepidosauria; order Squamata; family Gekkonidae; genus Lepidodactylus; species Lepidodactylus listeri. Next base: position 10,864 of record JARCFY010000132.1, read on the forward strand.
CACAGCATATCTCTTGTGGACCGGCTTGACTTTAATCAGCTGTTATCTGCAGTCTCTCTAGATGAGACTTTTGCAACAAACAGGCATATGGGAAATGGAGCAGCCAAACCGCCCAGGCTTAAAAAAACATGTTGCTAGGTCTGTTGGCAGTTGAAATCCCCAGGTTTGTAGATCCCATGCTAAGATTCCAGTTTTCCCTCTGCCTGAGTATGCCGTTTATCTTTGCCACTAGATAACCCTGGAAAAAATAAGGCTTCTGGACTACGATGGCACAGTTCAGGCAGCGATGAAGGTGCTCTTACAGCCCACATGCAAAGCAGAGGCTCTTCCACTGAGCCACGGCCCCTCCCCTCCGTATAGTCTCCAAACCACCTTCTGCTCAGTTGTGCAGATGAACCAGCTGGGTTGCTTTGGATGCATTCTAGAGGTTCATTCTCTCCCCCCCACCCCCCAGCTTACCCATGTTTACCCGGTTTAATTAAGGTACTCTTACGGCAGGTGCAGTGTCTTTCTGTTGCTTGGGCTGTGACTCTCTCTTAACGGGGAGCTGTTCAGTAGCCTACAGTATTTCATACGGATGTTTCGCAGGAAGCTGCCTTCTACTGAATCAGACCCCTGGTCCATCAAGGTCAGTATTGTCTACTCAAACTGGCAGCAGCTCTCCAGGGTCACAGGCTGAGGTCTTTCTCAGCACTTACTATCTGGTCCTTTCAACTGGAGATGCCAGGGATTGAACCTGCATGAATATCGGAGGCTCTACCACTAAGCCACAGCCCCTCAAGTTTTGCCGCCCAGCGATTGAGAGAGTCTGGCGAAGCCAGCTATGCAGCAGCAGCAGCAGCAGCAGCAACCGAACTGGAAGCAGGAGATGGCCAGTTCCAGTGTGGGCCCGATGGAAGCCCTCTGAGGGCTTGATCCAGCGCTTGGGCCTGCTGTAGGGTCCTTCCAGTTTTCATCCCCCTGCCCTTACCCAACCAGGCGGGAATGGGAATCCTAGGAAACGTTCCTGCACTCCTAATCTCCCCAACAGTTTGAAAGCAGGTCCTGCCACCACCTATTTGGTACCACTGGGACCTGTGATTTATTTAATCACCCCGGGTCTTAAGCTGATAGGTGTCACAGAGGAGATCAGGTCTTCAGCTTGATCTCAGCCCAGGCACATCACAGCAGTATAGATCACATCCCCTAATGATTTATCCAAGTTAACTTTCTGAATTATTTAGCCCTCTGTAACTCTTTTGCCTGCGAAGAAGACAAGCCCTCTTGAATAGTTCCCTGTTGCAGAGCTTGTGGAAGTGGGAAACACGATATCGTTTCAGATCTCAGGCCTTCCCAACCAGCACCTTGCCTGGGGTAATTTCCCTCTTGTTCACGTTCAGCCATTTGACCCACACCAGTCTGGCTCCATCCCTTTAGGAGAGGCTTACTTAATGGGCTGTTGTCTCCATGCCATGAAAGCCTTCCCCTGCTCATTTCCACATGCGGAGCCTCTATGGAAGGGACAGGACATTTTTCTCCAGGCCAGATGGCAACCTTCATGATCTCTGTCAAGGTCAGTCTGGTCGACTCTGAGGGGCAGCAGCTCTGAACCTGGAACTGTCTGCATGCCGAGCGGACACTTTGCCACTGAGCCACTGCCCCTCTCCACAGTCCCAGTATGCCCGCTTCTCATTTTTGAGAGCCAGATGGAGAACTCTGCCCTTATCCTTGATGGTATAATAGCTATACCCCGTACAGAATTGGAAATGATAATAGGTTCCTTTACTTCCCGGAACACTGGCTTAAGATCGGCTTTATACTCTTTACTGATCAAAACTCTATGTCTTACTCCCCCCAAATATCAGTCTTCTTGGCAGAAAGATTGTGACGCCTCTCTTACAGAGGAAACCTGGTCTCAAATTTGGGCATCCAAAAGACACAACTGAGGTAATGTCAGTACGCTTACAAAATCTGAAAATTATGACAAGATGGTATGCCACACCAGCCAGACTATCCCTTATTGCCTCAAATTACTCCCCATATTGCTGGAAAGGGTGCCGGCAACTTGGCAACTTTGCGCACTGTCGGTGGGGGTGTGAGAAAGTTAAGAAGTTCTGGAAGGAAGCTCTATCTGTTCTAGAAAAAGTCACCTCAATTTCGGTCCCTTTCCTGCCTGAAACCTTAGTTTTGAACTATTGGCCAGAGAAAGTAAGACCTAGAATGCTTGGTTCTACCACAGAGGTTATGTTAGATGCAGCCAAGACTGCTATAGCACCTTACTGGAAAGACGACAAGCCACCAAATATCGAGGTCTGGTTTAGGAAACTTTGGGCACATTATCTTATGGATTCTGTCACAGTTCAATTAAATTCCACGGCTGGATCGTCCCTACACTCAGCCTTTACCGGTAAATGGTTCCCGGTCCTTGAATACCTGTCTCAGCAACAGTTCATTTCAGCGGAATGGTCTCAATACCACAAGGTGTACGTTGATAGTTTGTTCTCCAGAACTTTGAAATGTGGGTTAAACTATTCGTTCAGTGATACAGTAACCCTTAAAACTTTTGTAAGTTAACTTATGGTAAAAAGTTGTTGCTATAAACAACAGATATTTTGAAACTGTATGGTGCTATTATGCACATTATGTTGACTTTATTTTGATTGTTACTGGTTATATAAGCTTTACGTTACGTGTGAATTTTGTATTTTTCAATATAAACAGTCAATAAAATGGTTTAAACGGGGGGGGGGGGGGGGGAGATGCATACCCAACCCCCGCACACCCACGAAGCTGCCTGATAGTGAATCAGACCTTCAGTCCATCGAGGTCAGTGCCTAGATGCCTGTTTGGAGGAGAGGCCTTTCTCTCTCTCTCTCACGTTCCTCTTTTGTGTTATTCCTGCCAGAGGCTTTTCTCCTTCCTAGGCAGGGATCTCCCTCTTTCTCCTTCTGTCTCTGGGGCTGCAGGTGGAGAGTTTCCTCCCTGCGGGACAGAGCAAAAACTTGAAGGGGGGGGGGCGGGGTCCAAATCCAGCCTCCTTTCTCCGAATCCGGGCTCTGTCCCTTCACTCCTGCAAGAAATATTGGTTAAAACTCCCCTTTGGGCACCTTCTGCTCGCATCTGAGGTCCTGCATTTGATCTCCACGGGGCAATAGAGAAAGCCAGTCATCTACACCGGTCCATTTAAAGAACAGCATCATCTAGCAACGTCTGAACCCCTCCCCCAACTGAGTCTTACGGAAACGTCTTCGGACAGCGCTGGCTCCTTCGGCATGGAAATGGAGATGAGCACCGCATCCCTAGAGCCCTATTCGACCGGCTTCCGAGCAAGGGAAACCTTGACCGTTCTTTACCTATAGATGGAGGAATAAATAGCAGTGGGATCCCGCGCGGTGTTGCTCCAGAGCAGCCTCATTAAGCAGCATAAGGCGTCCCTGACGGCAGCCTGACCGAGGGGCCTAATGGAGGGGGCGGGACGCGCTTTCCTTCGGTCTACAGCACTGAAAGGGTTCAACATACAGAGCCGTTTCCTAGAGGGGCCGAACGGAGGGGGGAAAGAAGGCTGGGGGGGCGCGCGCGGAGGGTTCGCTTCTGAATGGGGAGAGAGAACGGGGGGGGGGGCGCTTCCGAGGTGCAACAGCGGGCGGGGGGGGGGGGGAGAAGGAATCGTGCTGGATCCCGGGAAGGTCCACTTGGAAGTCAAAGGCAGGGGATCAGGTTCGAGCTCTTGGAAGGGGGGGCGGGCCTTTGGTGTCCGTCCCTCGCTGGCTTCGCCTCCGGCCTGCCTCGCTCCCCGCCGGAAGTCCCTCCCTGCAGCAGGCCGGCCGGCCGGTCGGGGGAGCGGCCTGAGAGGCAGCGCAGAAATGGAGCCGGAGCGGAGGGGAAGAGGGCAGGAAGGTGCCCAAGGGGTGGTGGGGCTGCCCCTCCCGCCGTCGCCGGCCTCCTAAGGGGCCCCTCTTCCCCCTCTCGCTGCCCCGGCGGACGGGGAGTTGAAGGGCGCGGTCCCGGGGCTGGGGGAGGGCGGGCAACCTTTCGGGCCTGAGCTCCCAGCGGCCGCCAGGGGCGCATTTCGCGGTTCCCGGGGAACGGGCGCCTTCCCAGGCCTGGGGGAGCGGGAGGAACCCCTCGCGTCTGCTCTCCGAACGGCAAAAGCCGTTCGGAGAGCAGACGCGAGGGGCGCATTTTTCCTTTAGGGGTTCAGGGGCGCCGTCCCGGGGCTGGGGGAGGCCGGGAAAGGTTTTGCACCTGTTTGCCCAGCCCCGGCGAGGGGCGCAACTCGCCGTTCGTGGTTAAAGGGCGCCTTCCCGGGCCTGGGGGAGGGGGGGAAACCTTTAAAATGTGGAGGGGAGAGAAGGTGGCAAGATGTAGCCCAGCCTCCTTAGGTCTTAGAAGCTAAGCCGGGTCTGGACTTGGATGGGAGACCATCCCCGGAGGATGCGAAAGAGGAAGGCGAGGGCAAACTGCCTCTGCTTCTCACCTCCTTTGAAAGCCGCTTGTTGGGATTGCCACTTGTGTGCTGCAACTGGACGGCACTTGCATACACACAGTAGAATGTGGGCTGTATCCACACATTGGTGGCTATGGCTCTGTTGTTTTGCAGCTGCCCTGATTTGCACCTGGATCTTCTTGTATGGATAAGCCCCAATTGCCAATGACTGCTAAAGTGCAGTATCCATCGATGTCTGGACTCAGCCATGGGAAACACTGTGCTGGATCCTGTGTCAGAATGAAACTCTCCTGCCACCCTCCTCCCACTTAGCTCCATGAAATGTTGCTTCTGGGGGAAAGGGTATCATGAGGAATGAAGTGAACCGGGAGGTCTGCAGTAGGAAGGAGGAATCAGTGGAAACTAGCCACTGAGTTTGGAATCAGCCCACTACCTATTATTGCCCCAGAGTATTTAAAGTCTTGGGCGACTTTGTACTGAATTTCAGTAAACTATGGCATCACAGTTGCCTTTGTTGGGGAAATGCGTGGCTGAGCCAGAATACCAAACCGTTGCTGTGCACTCAATTTCTGAGCATTTGTTTGTCTTATGTGACCATTTGTTTGTCTTATGCACATGGTATGTATATTTGCAGATCGTAAAGTGACTATTCTAAAAGTGAATTTAAATAAAGGACACTGCAGGAGACCAGTAAGATATCAGCGTGCACAGGAAATATATGTTTACGGTAGAGCAATTTTAGGCTTTATCCTTTTTGTATTTTCCAATCTCTAAATATTGGTATCAGATATTATAAAAAGATATCTTTCACCCAAACAGTACATAGAGAAAAATATGTTTCACTCAAACAATGCATCAAGGGCAGGTTTACATTCAAACAGCGACTTATCAGTGTATCAGTATTTGGTATGTCTTCCTATCACTGTGACCCTCAGTTTTTGCATTAGCCTCCGGGTGGGGCTCTTGGCTCCACCCCCAAAGTCTCCAGCTATTTCCCAACCCAGACCTGGCAACCGTAGTTGGGGGGAGGCCGGGGAAAGCCCCTCCCTCTGGGTGTGTGGAGGGGGTTGTCTCCTTCGCACCTCTCTGCGAAACCAGGGGGGTCCCTGCAGCGCCTTCCTCGGGTGTGTGGCTCCCGGCAGGGCAGCTGGGGAAGCTAAATTTCATTAGCAAACAAATACCACTGGACAAATAAATATCATTATCGATATCTGCTTTTACCCCTTTTGTTATTATTTTTGGCACTCTGGTTTAATGTTAATAAAAAGCAAATCTGCATATTTCCCAGTAAAAAAAAGTGTCCTATTTGTTCATGTCTTGCGGCTCTCGAACATCTGACATTTATTCCATGATAGTTCGAGGTGGGTAGCCGTGTTGGCCTGTCTGTAGCAGTGGAAAAGAGAAAGCATCCAGTGGCACCTGAAAGACTAAGAAAATGTGTTTGGCCCTTGAATCTGTTAAACATCTTCATTATGCTGGATGCTGATTTACTGCTCACCCTCTACCAGGGGATGAGCTTTCCTGAGTCACTGAAATGTATGGCTGAGTCTCAGACTTTATAGACTTCATCTCCTAAATCTTTTTTTTTTTTGGGGGGGGGGGGGGGCCGGGAGGCGTGCCCTGTGACAGTGGAATCAAATCACAACGTCTTGTTTGCTAGTCCCAGATTTCAAGTACCTTATTTCATCTGCCCCCAGGGGTATTTTTAGGCAGGAACGCACAGGAACGGAGTTCCGGCTGGCTTTCAAGTTGGCCTGCCTACAGCCTCCCTCCCCTTGGGTTCCCCGTGCACCTTGCAACATTGATCATTGTTGATCGTAAAGGTGCCACTGGACTCAAACTTTGTTCTGCTGCTTCAGACTAACACCTGGAATCTCTGTTCTCCCAACAGTTCTCCATCTTCCACAGCATATCTCTTGTGGACCGGCTTGACTTTAATCAGCTGTTATCTGCAGTCTCTCTAGATGAGACTTTTGCAACAAACAGGCATATGGGAAATGGAGCAGCCAAACCGCCCAGGTGTGAGAGTCCTGTTCAAAGTAGTCAAGGATCAGATCTCGGTTGGTTAACCACAGTTCTTTATTGCCTATTCCTACATTAGTACAGCGTCTCGGGGTATTGACAGAGATGAGACAAATAATACAAGCGGGTCTATTATACCATTCCAAGGAGTTTGAATTACCCATAGGTAGCCAATCCCCAGGAGGGAAAATTGGCGGGCTAAAAGGTGTCTTGACCGTTTGGCTCACACAGGAAAAAAGTGAGGTGTTAAGCAGTAAATTTCCCTTTCCAAACCAGACCCCTCCGTTCACATAACAATTCATGGCTCCAAGGTTCTTTAGCATAGATAAGAGATGAGAGCCTTCCTCCCCTTGAAGTTACTGCCGGAGCAGCTGGAATGCGGAGGCAGGGATGAGAGGCCTCCTTGTTCTCACCCTAGGGGTTGTCACCCTCCCGACCAAGACAGGAGAAAATACAGGTCCAATACATGAAGAAATAACAGAATACATAATGTGCATGCAAGATTACATTGACAGAATTAACTGATTCTGACACCCTGCCCTCCCCATAATTTCCTTCACCTAGCTTTTTCAGGGAACATTTTATGGAACAGTTTGGTTAACTTGGGGGCATGAACATGTTCAGAACGAATCCATTCATTGTGTTCCGGGCCAAAATCTAACCATCTAACTAAATAATATAAGTGGCCCCTCTTTGTCTTGGAATCCAGGATTTCAGTTATCTCGTAGTGTGGACTCCCCTCCTTCATCAGTGGAGGAGGAACTGGAGGAACTGGATGCCATGCATTCGGCCCAGGATCTTTCTTCAGCAAGCTGAAATGAAACACAGGATGTATAGAACTTAGTGATTTAGGTAGTTCCAGTTCAAAGGAGACATCAGAGATTTTTCGTAGCACTTTATAAGGTCCAACATATTTCCATCCCAATTTTCTGCTGGGCTGCAACCCGTGGATATTTTTGGTAGAGAGATAAACTGAGTCCCCGGGTTGAAGGTCCCATCCTGGTGCTCGGCCACGATCAGCATATTTCTTATAATCCTCCTTGGCATGGTCCAAGGCTTTACCAATCAACGGCCAGGAGTCCTGGAGACTGGACCACCAGTTTTTAAAGTCTGAGGGGGGAGCCTGGGGGTCTTCCTTGAGGGTGGGGAGCGGTTTACCTTCAAAGCCTCCCACTGCCATGAAAGGTGAGACCCCAGTGGAGGAATGCACTGCATTGTTGTAGCTATATTCTGCAAAGGGTAGTAATTCCACCCAATTATCTTGGTGGTAGTTGGTGTAGCATCTTAAGAACTGCTCCAGAATTTGATTAGTTCGCTCGGATTGGCCATCGGTTTCTGGATGGTAACCCGAGCTCAAGGCAGGCTCTATGTCCATTAGCTTCAAAAGCTCCCGCCAGAAGGTGGCAACGAACTGACTTCCGCGATCGGATACCACCCTTCTCGGAAAAGCATGTAATTTTATCACCTGGTTAAAGAAGGCTTTAGCCATCCCTTTGGCGGTGGGTAACTGTTTGAAGGGAGTGAAATGGGCTTGTTTGGAGAAAGTGTCTACCACTACCCAGATCACTGTTTTTCCTTTTGATGGGGGCAAATTGGTAATGAAATCCATGGCTATGTCTTCCCAGGGCCTGGAAGCCGTGGGTAGGGGGTGTAACAATCCCGGGACTTTGCCCCCCCGTTTTTTACACATTAAGCAGGTTTGACATGCCGAGACGAAATCCGAGACGTCTCGACGCATGCGCGGCCACCAGAACTGACGTTGGATTAGGTTAAGAGTTTTTAGGAATCCAAAGTGGCCGGCGAGCTTGGAAGAGTGACAATTTAGCAGGATTTCTTTGCGTTTGGTTTTAGGCACCACTAATTTGTCCCCATGGAGCCAACAATTGTCCTCTCTTTTTTCGCACTCTCCCACCGCTTCCAATTCCTCTATTTCCTCAGGAGCATATTCCTCCCCCCATTGACAGTTCCCAGTGGTTAACTCAGCTTTCTTTGCTTTGCTCCTGGTGACAACCGCTCCTCCCAGCTGCTGGGGGGAGAACATGGAATCGAATACCTCCTCTTTCAGACTCTCGTGTTGGGGTAATCTGGACAACGCGTCTGCCAGGGAATTAGCCTTCCCAGGAAAATGCTTTAATACAAAGTTAAATTTTGAGAAGAAGTCAGCCCAGCGCAGTTGTTTGGCGTTGAGGGATCGCTGTGTGCGCAAAGCTTCTAGGTTCTTATGATCCGTCCATATTTCGAACGGAGTCTGCGCCCCTTCTAACCAGTGGCGCCAGGTAGTGAGCGCCAATCTAATAAGCGCAGCTTCCTTGTCCCACACTGACCAATTCCTCTCCGTTTCATTAAACTTCTTTGAGATGTACGCCAAGGGGTGCAGTTTCCCTTCCGAGTCCTTTTGTAGGATGGCCCCCCCCATTGCTACATCCGAGGCATCAACATGGATTATAAAATCTTTAGTCTCATCCGGGTGCGCCAAAATGGGCTCCGAGGTAAAAAGAGTTTTTAAAGCCTCAAATGCCTTCTGACACTCCCCATTCCACGCCAGTTTCTCTCCCGGCTTTCCCGCCTCGGGACCCCTCCCCTTGGTTTTCAACAAGTCCGTTAAGGGAAGGGTGACTTTGGCAAAGTCCTTGATGAAAGTCCGATAGAAGTTACAAAATCCTAATAGGCTCTGCAGCTGCTTTCTCGTTCGCGGAGCCTCCCATTGCACCACCGCTTCCACCTTCCCCGGGTCCATTTCCAACCCCTTCTGAGAAATGCGGTAGCCCAGGAAGTCCACAGACTCGCGGTGAAACTCGCACTTAGACAGTTTCACAAACAGCTGGTTTTTTAGTAATGTTGACAGTACTTCCCTGACCAAAGTCACATGTTCGTTCTTATCAGTGGAATAGATCAAGATATCATCTATGTAACATAACACGCCCTTAAATAGGTGCTTGTGCAACACTTCATTGATTAAACTCATAAAGACCCCGGGCGCGCCACTTAAGCCGAACGGCATCACGAGATATTCAAACTGCCCCAAGGGGGTGTTAAAAGCAGTCTTGGGTTCATCCCCCTCCCTTATGCGCACCCTGAAGTAGGCATCTCGCAGATCCAACTTGGTGAAAATCTTCCCCTTGGCCGCCTCCGCCAAAAGGTCTTTTATTAACGGGAGGGGGTAAGCATTAGAGGTGGAGACTGCGTTTAGCCCCCGATAATCCGTGCACAATCGTAAGCCGCCATCCTTTTTCTTTCGGAACAGCACGGGCGCCGCAAAAGGGGACTTGGCAGGGCGGATAAACCCCCTAGCCAGATTTTTGTCCAAGAACTTCCGCAGCTCTTCCCGTTCCGCCGGGCTCATGGAATACAATTTGCCCTTTGGGAGTTTCTCGCCTGGGAGGAGCTCTATGGCACAGTCCGACAGCCGATGGGGGGGCAACTCGTCCGCCTCGGTCTCACTGAACACTTCCAGCAAGTCTCTATAATCTTTAGGCACCATGGCAGGGACGAGAGCGAGGGCGGCCGCAGGAGACGGCGGGCTGGGGGGCCCGGGACCCCATCCTGGGTCCCAACGGTGGCTCTGGCAGCGTTCGTCTACCCACGAAATCTTCCCCTCGCTCCATTTTATGTAGGGGTCGTGCGCCCCGAGCCAAGGGCTACCCAACACCATAGGGAATTGGGCATTAGGGGTTATGACGAAAGCTCTCTTCTCCCAGTGGTCCCCCGTTCCCAAAATTAAGCTCTCAGTCTCTGCTATGCACTCCTCCTTCATTTCGGACCCATCCATCTGGGTAAACTTCAGGGGTTCCGCTAACGGGGTGACTTTAGGTCCCAGCCCCTCCACTACCAGGGGGCTGATTAGGTCTCGCGCGCACCCAGAGTCAATTAAAGCGCGGACCCTCATGTGGGTGCCTGATCCTGGGGTCACCACGGTTACTACCATATATAACAAGGGGCCAGGGATGCTCACCGGAGATGGCGCTTCGTTGTGGGGGACCTGCAGCTCTGCGCCGCTCACTGCAGGCCGTTGGAGTTTCCCGACATCTGTGCTTCCATCAGCTCCAGCTCTCCCTGCTCACTTGTCGCCCCTTCCAGCTGCAAAGCCCGGGGTTTCATGGGGGTCTTCCCCCGAGTCGGGGTGCTCGCGGGTCCTGGGGTTGAGGTCTTCGGGCCCTTCCCCCCTCCTCTTGGACACGCTGAGGCGAAGTGGCCACTCTCCCCGCACTTCATACACAACCCTTGTCGGAACCTCGCGTCGCGGACATCTTGCACATTGGACCGGGGCTTCGCTCGTGGGCCTGCTCGGATAGCGGCGGTTGCGGACGCTCCCATCTTGATTAGGGCGAAGCGTTCTTCCATGTCGGTGGCCGCCCTCATCCAGGTGGTCAGCGTGCCCGGGCGGCCTCCTAGCAGCACGGTCTCGTAGATTTCCGGGTTTAGACCCTCCCAATACTTCTCCATGAAGAGTTCCTCCGGCCATCCGTGGATTTTGGCAGCGATGCGCCGGAACTTTTCAGTGTATTCTCTCACTGACGATCTTCCTTGGAACAGCTTTCTCAGTTGATTCCTGGCTTTTTCCTCACCCAGCGGGTCCTCGAACTGGTGCCGAAGAGCCCACATGAAGTTGTTCAAGGAACGCAACTCAGGGCCAGGGTTGTCGTGCAGGCTCACATACCAATCGCTGGCGGTGTCTTTCAGCTTGGATCCGATGTAGCCTATGCGATCCTTCTCGGTAGGATACAGGTGGCCCCAACTGTCCAGGAATCGCCCGATCTCGAGCGTGAAGAAACGTAGCTTCTCGGGGTCCCCATCGAAAGTAGTCGTCAGCGGGTCGGAAGGGGGTGGGCGAGCGGCCGGCGCGGCCGGGACTGGGGCCGGCGCGGGAACGGGCCCCGGAACTGGAGCCGGGACGACCGGCGGAGCTGGCTGCGCCGGTAGAGCGGGCGCCTGCGGCTGAGCCGGAACCCCTCCGGGTGCTGGCTGCTGTTGTGGGGCTCCGACTCCTTGACCGAGGAGGGCGCCTTGCATCGCCACCATAGCGTCTCGAAATTGGTGCTGGAGATCGAGGGCCAACTCGCGGAGCTCGGAGGTGAGTTGCAGCCGCAGGTCTCCCATCATCTGATCCAGCGGGACCGTCTGCTCCTCTCGATACGGATCGGGCCCATACAAATCCAGTGTCTCCTCTTCGGGAGGCGGGCGACGCGGTCCTCCACGGCGACCCGGCTCGCGGTCGTCTCCTAGGTAGCTCGGTCTCCCTCGATCGAGCTGGTCGCCGGTGAGCGGAACTCTCACCCCTTTCCTGTCGTGCACCCACGAAGTCACGGATCGGCCCCCGAAGTGGCTCCAGGTGTACTGGGGGGTCACGCTCTGATGGGTAATCGGGCGGCGCGGAATGTAGTAAGCCCCCTGGCTCGTGGTCACCGGCACTTCGGGACCTCCTCCGCCGCCGCCACCCCCGTTCCCCGGATCCGCCGGGGTAGCAGGGGCCTCCTCTGGAGTGGTAGGTTTGAGGGGGACGAGATCGTCTTCTGACATGGTCAGGAACGATTGAGTCCCAATCAAGGATCTCTGACAATCTGTGAGAGTCCTGTTCAAAGTAGTCAAGGATCAGATCTCGGTTGGTTAACCACAGTTCTTTATTGCCTATTCCTACATTAGTACAGCGTCTCGGGGTATTGACAGAGATGAGACAAATAATACAAGCGGGTCTATTATACCATTCCAAGGAGTTTGAATTACCCATAGGTAGCCAATCCCCAGGAGGGAAAATTGGCGGGCTAAAAGGTGTCTTGACCGTTTGGTTCACACAGGAAAAAAGTGAGGTGTTAAGCAGTAAATTTCCCTTTCCAAACCAGACCCCTCTGTTCACATAACAATTCATGGCTCCAAGGTTCTTTAGCATAGATAAGAGATGAGAGCCTTCCTCCCCTTGAAGTTACTGCCGGAGCAGCTGGAATGCGGAGGCAGGGATGAGAGGCCTCCTTGTTCTCACCCTAGGGGTTGTCACCCTCCCGACCAAGACAGGAGAAAATACAGGTCCAATACATGAAGAAATAACAGAATACATAATGTGCATGCAAGATTACATTGACAGAATTAACTGATTCTGACACCAGGCTTAAAAAAACATGTTGCTAGGTCTGTTGGCAGTTGAAATCCCCAGGTTTGTAGATCCCATGCTAAGATTCCAGTTTTCCCTCTGCCTGAGTATGCCGTTTATCTTTGCCACTAGATAACCCTGGAAAAAATAAGGCTTCTGGACTACGATGGCACAGTTCAGGCAGCGATGAAGGTGCTCTTACAGCCCACATGCAAAGCAGAGGCTCTTCCACTGAGCCACGGCCCCTCCCCTCCGTATAGTCTCCAAACCACCTTCTGCTCAGTTGTGCAGATGAACCAGCTGGGTTGCTTTGGATGCATTCTAGAGGTTCATTCTCTCCCCCCCACCCCCCAGCTTACCCATGTTTACCCGGTTTAATTAAGGTACTCTTACGGCAGGTGCAGTGTCTTTCTGTTGCTTGGGCTGTGACTCTCTCTTAACGGGGAGCTGTTCAGTAGCCTACAGTATTTCATACGGATGTTTCGCAGGAAGCTGCCTTCTACTGAATCAGACCCCTGGTCCATCAAGGTCAGTATTGTCTACTCAAACTGGCAGCAGCTCTCCAGGGTCACAGGCTGAGGTCTTTCTCAGCACTTACTATCTGGTCCTTTCAACTGGAGATGCCAGGGATTGAACCTGCATGAATATCGGAGGCTCTACCACTAAGCCACAGCCCCTCAAGTTTTGCCGCCCAGCGATTGAGAGAGTCTGGCGAAGCCAGCTATGCAGCAGCAGCAGCAGCAGCAGCAACCGAACTGGAAGCAGGAGATGGCCAGTTCCAGTGTGGGCCCGATGGAAGCCCTCTGAGGGCTTGATCCAGCGCTTGGGCCTGCTGTAGGGTCCTTCCAGTTTTCATTCCCCTGCCCTTACCCAACCAGGCGGGAATGGGAATCCTAGGAAACGTTCCTGCACTCCTAATCTCCCCAACAGTTTGAAAGCAGGTCCTGCCACCACCTATTTGGTACCACTGGGACCTGTGATTTATTTAATCACCCCGGGTCTTAAGCTGATAGGTGTCACAGAGGAGATCAGGTCTTCAGCTTGATCTCAGCCCAGGCACATCACAGCAGTATAGATCACATCCCCTAATGATTTATCCAAGTTAACTTTCTGAATTATTTAGCCCTCTGTAACTCTTTTGCCTGCGAAGAAGACAAGCCCTCTTGAATAGTTCCCTGTTGCAGAGCTTGTGGAAGTGGGAAACACGATATCGTTTCAGATCTCAGGCCTTCCCAACCAGCACCTTGCCTGGGGTAATTTCCCTCTTGTTCACGTTCAGCCATTTGACCCACACCAGTCTGGCTCCATCCCTTTAGGAGAGGCTTACTTAATGGGCTGTTGTCTCCATGCCATGAAAGCCTTCCCCTGCTCATTTCCACATGCGGAGCCTCTATGGAAGGGACAGGACATTTTTCTCCAGGCCAGATGGCAACCTTCATGATCTCTGTCAAGGTCAGTCTGGTCGACTCTGAGGGGCAGCAGCTCTGAACCTGGAACTGTCTGCATGCCGAGCGGACACTTTGCCACTGAGCCACTGCCCCTCTCCACAGTCCCAGTATGCCCGCTTCTCATTTTTGAGAGCCAGATGGAGAACTCTGCCCTTATCCTTGATGGTATAATAGCTATACCCCGTACAGAATTGGAAATGATAATAGGTTCCTTTACTTCCCGGAACACTGGCTTAAGATCGGCTTTATACTCTTTACTGATCAAAACTCTATGTCTTACTCCCCCCAAATATCAGTCTTCTTGGCAGAAAGATTGTGACGCCTCTCTTACAGAGGAAACCTGGTCTCAAATTTGGGCATCCAAAAGACACAACTGAGGTAATGTCAGTACGCTTACAAAATCTGAAAATTATGACAAGATGGTATGCCACACCAGCCAGACTATCCCTTATTGCCTCAAATTACTCCCCATATTGCTGGAAAGGGTGCCGGCAACTTGGCAACTTTGCGCACTGTCGGTGGGGGTGTGAGAAAGTTAAGAAGTTCTGGAAGGAAGCTCTATCTGTTCTAGAAAAAGTCACCTCAATTTCGGTCCCTTTCCTGCCTGAAACCTTAGTTTTGAACTATTGGCCAGAGAAAGTAAGACCTAGAATGCTTGGTTCTACCACAGAGGTTATGTTAGATGCAGCCAAGACTGCTATAGCACCTTACTGGAAAGACGACAAGCCACCAAATATCGAGGTCTGGTTTAGGAAACTTTGGGCACATTATCTTATGGATTCTGTCACAGTTCAATTAAATTCCACGGCTGGATCGTCCCTACACTCAGCCTTTACCGGTAAATGGTTCCCGGTCCTTGAATACCTGTCTCAGCAACAGTTCATTTCAGCGGAATGGTCTCAATACCACAAGGTGTACGTTGATAGTTTGTTCTCCAGAACTTTGAAATGTGGGTTAAACTATTCGTTCAGTGATACAGTAACCCTTAAAACTTTTGTAAGTTAACTTATGGTAAAAAGTTGTTGCTATAAACAACAGATATTTTGAAACTGTATGGTGCTATTATGCACATTATGTTGACTTTATTTTGATTGTTACTGGTTATATAAGCTTTACGTTACTTGTGAATTTTGTATTTTTCAATATAAACAGTCAATAAAATGGTTTAAACGGGGGGGGGGGGGGGGAGATGCATACCCAACCCCCGCACACCCACGAAGCTGCCTGATAGTGAATCAGACCTTCAGTCCATCGAGGTCAGTGCCTAGATGCCTGTTTGGAGGAGAGGCCTTTCTCTCTCTCTCTCACGTTCCTCTTTTGTGTTATTCCTGCCAGAGGCTTTTCTCCTTCCTAGGCAGGGATCTCCCTCTTTCTCCTTCTGTCTCTGGGGCTGCAGGTGGAGAGTTTCCTCCCTGCGGGACAGAGCAAAAACTTGAAGGGGGGGGGGCGGGGTCCAAATCCAGCCTCCTTTCTCCGAATCCGGGCTCTGTCCCTTCACTCCTGCAAGAAATATTGGTTAAAACTCCCCTTTGGACACCTTCTGCTCGCATCTGAGGTCCTGCATTTGATCTCCACGGGGCAATAGAGAAAGCCAGTCATCTACACCGGTCCATTTAAAGAACAGCATCATCTAGCAACGTCTGAACCCCTCCCCCAACTGAGTCTTACGGAAACGTCTTCGGACAGCGCTGGCTCTTCGGCATGGAAATGGAGATGAGCACCGCATCCCTAGAGCCCTATTCGACCGGCTTCCGAGCAAGGGAAACCTTGACCGTTCTTTACCTATAGATGGAGGAATAAATAGCAGTGGGATCCCGCGCGGTGTTGCTCCAGAGCAGCCTCATTAAGCAGCATAAGGCGTCCCTGACGGCAGCCTGACCGAGGGGCCTAATGGAGGGGGCGGGACGCGCTTTCCTTCGGTCTACAGCACTGAAAGGGTTCAACATACAGAGCCGTTTCCTAGAGGGGCCGAACGGAGGGGGGAAAGAAGGCTGGGGGGGCGCGCGCGGAGGGTTCGCTTCTGAATGGGGAGAGAGAACGGGGGGGGGGCGCTTCCGAGGTGCAACAGCGGGCGGGGGGGGGGGGGGGAGAAGGAATCGTGCTGGATCCCGGGAAGGTCCACTTGGAAGTCAAAGGCAGGGGATCAGGTTCGAGCTCTTGGAAGGGGGGGCGGGCCTTTGGTGTCCGTCCCTCGCTGGCTTCGCCTCCGGCCTGCCTCGCTCCCCGCCGGAAGTCCCTCCCTGCAGCAGGCCGGCCGGCCGGTCGGGGGAGCGGCCTGAGAGGCAGCGCAGAAATGGAGCCGGAGCGGAGGGGAAGAGGGCAGGAAGGTGCCCAAGGGGTGGTGGGGCTGCCCCTCCCGCCGTCGCCGGCCTCCTAAGGGGCCCCTCTTCCCCCTCTCGCTGCCCCGGCGGACGGGGAGTTGAAGGGCGCGGTCCCGGGGCTGGGGGAGGGCGGGCAACCTTTCGGGCCTGAGCTCCCAGCGGCCGCCAGGGGCGCATTTCGCGGTTCCCGGGGAACGGGCGCCTTCCCAGGCCTGGGGGAGCGGGAGGAACCCCTCGCGTCTGCTCTCCGAACGGCAAAAGCCGTTCGGAGAGCAGACGCGAGGGGCGCATTTTTCCTTTAGGGGTTCAGGGGCGCCGTCCCGGGGCTGGGGGAGGCCGGGAAAGGTTTTGCACCTGTTTGCCCAGCCCCGGCGAGGGGCGCAACTCGCCGTTCGTGGTTAAAGGGCGCCTTCCCGGGCCTGGGGGAGGGGGGGAAACCTTTAAAATGTGGAGGGGAGAGAAGGTGGCAAGATGTAGCCCAGCCTCCTTAGGTCTTAGAAGCTAAGCCGGGTCTGGACTTGGATGGGAGACCATCCCCGGAGGATGCGAAAGAGGAAGGCGAGGGCAAACTGCCTCTGCTTCTCACCTCCTTTGAAAGCCGCTTGTTGGGATTGCCACTTGTGTGCTGCAACTGGACGGCACTTGCATACACACAGTAGAATGTGGGCTGTATCCACACATTGGTGGCTATGGCTCTGTTGTTTTGCAGCTGCCCTGATTTGCACCTGGATCTTCTTGTATGGATAAGCCCCAATTGCCAATGACTGCTAAAGTGCAGTATCCATCGATGTCTGGACTCAGCCATGGGAAACACTGTGCTGGATCCTGTGTCAGAATGAAACTCTCCTGCCACCCTCCTCCCACTTAGCTCCATGAAATGTTGCTTCTGGGGGAAAGGGTATCATGAGGAATGAAGTGAACCGGGAGGTCTGCAGTAGGAAGGAGGAATCAGTGGAAACTAGCCACTGAGTTTGGAATCAGCCCACTACCTATTATTGCCCCAGAGTATTTAAAGTCTTGGGCGACTTTGTACTGAATTTCAGTAAACTATGGCATCACAGTTGCCTTTGTTGGGGAAATGCGTGGCTGAGCCAGAATACCAAACCGTTGCTGTGCACTCAATTTCTGAGCATTTGTTTGTCTTATGTGACCATTTGTTTGTCTTATGCACATGGTATGTATATTTGCAGATCGTAAAGTGACTATTCTAAAAGTGAATTTAAATAAAGGACACTGCAGGAGACCAGTAAGATATCAGCGTGCACAGGAAATATATGTTTACGGTAGAGCAATTTTAGGCTTTATCCTTTTTGTATTTTCCAATCTCTAAATATTGGTATCAGATATTATAAAAAGATATCTTTCACCCAAACAGTACATAGAGAAAAATATGTTTCACTCAAACAATGCATCAAGGGCAGGTTTACATTCAAACAGCGACTTATCAGTGTATCAGTATTTGGTATGTCTTCCTATCACTGTGACCCTCAGTTTTTGCATTAGCCTCCGGGTGGGGCTCTTGGCTCCACCCCCAAAGTCTCCAGCTATTTCCCAACCCAGACCTGGCAACCGTAGTTGGGGGGAGGCCGGGGAAAGCCCCTCCCTCTGGGTGTGTGGAGGGGGTTGTCTCCTTCGCACCTCTCTGCGAAACCAGGGGGGTCCCTGCAGCGCCTTCCTCGGGTGTGTGGCTCCCGGCAGGGCAGCTGGGGAAGCTAAATTTCATTAGCAAACAAATACCACTGGACAAATAAATATCATTATCGATATCTGCTTTTACCCCTTTTGTTATTATTTTTGGCACTCTGGTTTAATGTTAATAAAAAGCAAATCTGCATATTTCCCAGTAAAAAAAAGTGTCCTATTTGTTCATGTCTTGCGGCTCTCGAACATCTGACATTTATTCCATGATAGTTCGAGGTGGGTAGCCGTGTTGGCCTGTCTGTAGCAGTGGAAAAGAGAAAGCATCCAGTGGCACCTGAAAGACTAAGAAAATGTGTTTGGCCCTTGAATCTGTTAAACATCTTCATTATGCTGGATGCTGATTTACTGCTCACCCTCTACCAGGGGATGAGCTTTCCTGAGTCACTGAAATGTATGGCTGAGTCTCAGACTTTATAGACTTCATCTCCTAAATCTTTTTTTTTTGGGGGGGGGGGGGGCCGGGAGGCGTGCCCTGTGACAGTGGAATCAAATCACAACGTCTTGTTTGCTAGTCCCAGATTTCAAGTACCTTATTTCATCTGCCCCCAGGGGTATTTTTAGGCAGGAACGCACAGGAACGGAGTTCCGGCTGGCTTTCAAGTTGGCCATGCCTACAGCCTCCCTCCCCTTGGGTTCCCCGTGCACCTTGCAACATTGATCATTGTTGATCGTAAAGGTGCCACTGGACTCAAACTTTGTTCTGCTGCTTCAGACTAACACCTGGAATCTCTGTTCTCCCAACAGTTCTCCATCTTCCACAGCATATCTCTTGTGGACCGGCTTGACTTTAATCAGCTGTTATCTGCAGTCTCTCTAGATGAGACTTTTGCAACAAACAGGCATATGGGAAATGGAGCAGCCAAACCGCCCAGGCTTAAAAAAACATGTTGCTAGGTCTGTTGGCAGTTGAAATCCCCAGGTTTGTAGATCCCATGCTAAGATTCCAGTTTTCCCTCTGCCTGAGTATGCCGTTTATCTTTGCCACTAGATAACCCTGGAAAAAATAAGGCTTCTGGACTACGATGGCACAGTTCAGGCAGCGATGAAGGTGCTCTTACAGCCCACATGCAAAGCAGAGGCTCTTCCACTGAGCCACGGCCCCTCCCCTCCGTATAGTCTCCAAACCACCTTCTGCTCAGTTGTGCAGATGAACCAGCTGGGTTGCTTTGGATGCATTCTAGAGGTTCATTCTCTCCCCCCCACCCCCCAGCTTACCCATGTTTACCCGGTTTAATTAAGGTACTCTTACGGCAGGTGCAGTGTCTTTCTGTTGCTTGGGCTGTGACTCTCTCTTAACGGGGAGCTGTTCAGTAGCCTACAGTATTTCATACGGATGTTTCGCAGGAAGCTGCCTTCTACTGAATCAGACCCCTGGTCCATCAAGGTCAGTATTGTCTACTCAAACTGGCAGCAGCTCTCCAGGGTCACAGGCTGAGGTCTTTCTCAGCACTTACTATCTGGTCCTTTCAACTGGAGATGCCAGGGATTGAACCTGCATGAATATCGGAGGCTCTACCACTAAGCCACAGCCCCTCAAGTTTTGCCGCCCAGCGATTGAGAGAGTCTGGCGAAGCCAGCTATGCAGCAGCAGCAGCAGCAGCAGCAACCGAACTGGAAGCAGGAGATGGCCAGTTCCAGTGTGGGCCCGATGGAAGCCCTCTGAGGGCTTGATCCAGCGCTTGGGCCTGCTGTAGGGTCCTTCCAGTTTTCATCCCCCTGCCCTTACCCAACCAGGCGGGAATGGGAATCCTAGGAAACGTTCCTGCACTCCTAATCTCCCCAACAGTTTGAAAGCAGGTCCTGCCACCACCTATTTGGTACCACTGGGACCTGTGATTTATTTAATCACCCCGGGTCTTAAGCTGATAGGTGTCACAGAGGAGATCAGGTCTTCAGCTTGATCTCAGCCCAGGCACATCACAGCAGTATAGATCACATCCCCTAATGATTTATCCAAGTTAACTTTCTGAATTATTTAGCCCTCTGTAACTCTTTTGCCTGCGAAGAAGACAAGCCCTCTTGAATAGTTCCCTGTTGCAGAGCTTGTGGAAGTGGGAAACACGATATCGTTTCAGATCTCAGGCCTTCCCAACCAGCACCTTGCCTGGGGTAATTTCCCTCTTGTTCACGTTCAGCCATTTGACCCACACCAGTCTGGCTCCATCCCTTTAGGAGAGGCTTACTTAATGGGCTGTTGTCTCCATGCCATGAAAGCCTTCCCCTGCTCATTTCCACATGCGGAGCCTCTATGGAAGGGACAGGACATTTTTCTCCAGGCCAGATGGCAACCTTCATGATCTCTGTCAAGGTCAGTCTGGTCGACTCTGAGGGGCAGCAGCTCTGAACCTGGAACTGTCTGCAAGCCGAGCGGACACTTTGCCACTGAGCCACTGCCCCTCTCCACAGTCCCAGTATGCCCGCTTCTCATTTTTGAGAGCCAGATGGAGAACTCTGCCCTTATCCTTGATGGTATAATAGCTATACCCCGTACAGAATTGGAAATGATAATAGGTTCCTTTACTTCCCGGAACACTGGCTTAAGATCGGCTTTATACTCTTTACTGATCAAAACTCTATGTCTTACTCCCCCCAAATATCAGTCTTCTTGGCAGAAAGATTGTGACGCCTCTCTTACAGAGGAAACCTGGTCTCAAATTTGGGCATCCAAAAGACACAACTCTGAGGTAATGTCAGTACGCTTACAAAATCTGAAAATTATGACAAGATGGTATGCCACACCAGCCAGACTATCCCTTATTGCCTCAAATTACTCCCCATATTGCTGGAAAGGGTGCCGGCAACTTGGCAACTTTGCGCACTGTCGGTGGGGGTGTGAGAAAGTTAAGAAGTTCTGGAAGGAAGCTCTATCTGTTCTAGAAAAAGTCACCTCAATTTCGGTCCCTTTCCTGCCTGAAACCTTAGTTTTGAACTATTGGCCAGAGAAAGTAAGACCTAGAATGCTTGGTTCTACCACAGAGGTTATGTTAGATGCAGCCAAGACTGCTATAGCACCTTACTGGAAAGACGACAAGCCACCAAATATCGAGGTCTGGTTTAGGAAACTTTGGGCACATTATCTTATGGATTCTGTCACAGTTCAATTAAATTCCACGGCTGGATCGTCCCTACACTCAGCCTTTACCGGTAAATGGTTCCCGGTCCTTGAATACCTGTCTCAGCAACAGTTCATTTCAGCGGAATGGTCTCAATACCACAAGGTGTACGTTGATAGTTTGTTCTCCAGAACTTTGAAATGTGGGTTAAACTATTCGTTCAGTGATACAGTAACCCTTAAAACTTTTGTAAGTTAACTTATGGTAAAAAGTTGTTGCTATAAACAACAGATATTTTGAAACTGTATGGTGCTATTATGCACATTATGTTGACTTTATTTTGATTGTTACTGGTTATATAAGCTTTACGTTACTTGTGAATTTTGTATTTTTCAATATAAACAGTCAATAAAATGGATTAAACGGGGGGGGGGGGGGAGATGCATACCCAACCCCCGCACACCCACGAAGCTGCCTGATAGTGAATCAGACCTTCAGTCCATCGAGGTCAGTGCCTAGATGCCTGTTTGGAGGAGAGGCCTTTCTCTCTCTCTCTCACGTTCCTCTTTTGTGTTATTCCTGCCAGAGGCTTTTCTCCTTCCTAGGCAGGGATCTCCCTCTTTCTCCTTCTGTCTCTGGGGCTGCAGGTGGAGAGTTTCCTCCCTGCGGGACAGAGCAAAAACTTGAAGGGGGGGGGCGGGGTCCAAATCCAGCCTCCTTTCTCCGAATCCGGGCTCTGTCCCTTCACTCCTGCAAGAAATATTGGTTAAAACTCCCCTTTGGGCACCTTCTGCTCGCATCTGAGGTCCTGCATTTGATCTCCACGGGGCAATAGAGAAAGCCAGTCATCTACACCGGTCCATTTAAAGAACAGCATCATCTAGCAACGTCTGAACCCCTCCCCCAACTGAGTCTTACGGAAACGTCTTCGGACAGCGCTGGCTCTTCGGCATGGAAATGGAGATGAGCACCGCATCCCTAGAGCCCTATTCGACCGGCTTCCGAGCAAGGGAAACCTTGACCGTTCTTTACCTATAGATGGAGGAATAAATAGCAGTGGGATCCCGCGCGGTGTTGCTCCAGAGCAGCCTCATTAAGCAGCATAAGGCGTCCCTGACGGCAGCCTGACCGAGGGGCCTAATGGAGGGGGCGGGACGCGCTTTCCTTCGGTCTACAGCACTGAAAGGGTTCAACATACAGAGCCGTTTCCTAGAGGGGCCGAACGGAGGGGGGAAAGAAGGCTGGGGGGGCGCGCGCGGAGGGTTCGCTTCTGAATGGGGAGAGAGAACGGGGGGGGGGCGCTTCCGAGGTGCAACAGCGGGCGGGGGGGGGGGGGGGAGAAGGAATCGTGCTGGATCCCGGGAAGGTCCACTTGGAAGTCAAAGGCAGGGGATCAGGTTCGAGCTCTTGGAAGGGGGGGCGGGCCTTTGGTGTCCGTCCCTCGCTGGCTTCGCCTCCGGCCTGCCTCGCTCCCCGCCGGAAGTCCCTCCCTGCAGCAGGCCGGCCGGCCGGTCGGGGGAGCGGCCTGAGAGGCAGCGCAGAAATGGAGCCGGAGCGGAGGGGAAGAGGGCAGGAAGGTGCCCAAGGGGTGGTGGGGCTGCCCCTCCCGCCGTCGCCGGCCTCCTAAGGGGCCCCTCTTCCCCCTCTCGCTGCCCCGGCGGACGGGGAGTTGAAGGGCGCGGTCCCGGGGCTGGGGGAGGGCGGGCAACCTTTCGGGCCTGAGCTCCCAGCGGCCGCCAGGGGCGCATTTCGCGGTTCCCGGGGAACGGGCGCCTTCCCAGGCCTGGGGGAGCGGGAGGAACCCCTCGCGTCTGCTCTCCGAACGGCAAAAGCCGTTCGGAGAGCAGACGCGAGGGGCGCATTTTTCCTTTAGGGGTTCAGGGGCGCCGTCCCGGGGCTGGGGGAGGCCGGGAAAGGTTTTGCACCTGTTTGCCCAGCCCCGGCGAGGGGCGCAACTCGCCGTTCGTGGTTAAAGGGCGCCTTCCCGGGCCTGGGGGAGGGGGGGAAACCTTTAAAATGTGGAGGGGAGAGAAGGTGGCAAGATGTAGCCCAGCCTCCTTAGGTCTTAGAAGCTAAGCCGGGTCTGGACTTGGATGGGAGACCATCCCCGGAGGATGCGAAAGAGGAAGGCGAGGGCAAACTGCCTCTGCTTCTCACCTCCTTTGAAAGCCGCTTGTTGGGATTGCCACTTGTGTGCTGCAACTGGACGGCACTTGCATACACACAGTAGAATGTGGGCTGTATCCACACATTGGTGGCTATGGCTCTGTTGTTTTGCAGCTGCCCTGATTTGCACCTGGATCTTCTTGTATGGATAAGCCCCAATTGCCAATGACTGCTAAAGTGCAGTATCCATCGATGTCTGGACTCAGCCATGGGAAACACTGTGCTGGATCCTGTGTCAGAATGAAACTCTCCTGCCACCCTCCTCCCACTTAGCTCCATGAAATGTTGCTTCTGGGGGAAAGGGTATCATGAGGAATGAAGTGAACCGGGAGGTCTGCAGTAGGAAGGAGGAATCAGTGGAAACTAGCCACTGAGTTTGGAATCAGCCCACTACCTATTATTGCCCCAGAGTATTTAAAGTCTTGGGCGACTTTGTACTGAATTTCAGTAAACTATGGCATCACAGTTGCCTTTGTTGGGGAAATGCGTGGCTGAGCCAGAATACCAAACCGTTGCTGTGCACTCAATTTCTGAGCATTTGTTTGTCTTATGTGACCATTTGTTTGTCTTATGCACATGGTATGTATATTTGCAGATCGTAAAGTGACTATTCTAAAAGTGAATTTAAATAAAGGACACTGCAGGAGACCAGTAAGATATCAGCGTGCACAGGAAATATATGTTTACGGTAGAGCAATTTTAGGCTTTATCCTTTTTGTATTTTCCAATCTCTAAATATTGGTATCAGATATTATAAAAAGATATCTTTCACCCAAACAGTACATAGAGAAAAATATGTTTCACTCAAACAATGCATCAAGGGCAGGTTTACATTCAAACAGCGACTTATCAGTGTATCAGTATTTGGTATGTCTTCCTATCACTGTGACCCTCAGTTTTTGCATTAGCCTCCGGGTGGGGCTCTTGGCTCCACCCCCAAAGTCTCCAGCTATTTCCCAACCCAGACCTGGCAACCGTAGTTGGGGGGAGGCCGGGGAAAGCCCCTCCCTCTGGGTGTGTGGAGGGGGTTGTCTCCTTCGCACCTCTCTGCGAAACCAGGGGGGTCCCTGCAGCGCCTTCCTCGGGTGTGTGGCTCCCGGCAGGGCAGCTGGGGAAGCTAAATTTCATTAGCAAACAAATACCACTGGACAAATAAATATCATTATCGATATCTGCTTTTACCCCTTTTGTTATTATTTTTGGCACTCTGGTTTAATGTTAATAAAAAGCAAATCTGCATATTTCCCAGTAAAAAAAAGTGTCCTATTTGTTCATGTCTTGCGGCTCTCGAACATCTGACATTTATTCCATGATAGTTCGAGGTGGGTAGCCGTGTTGGCCTGTCTGTAGCAGTGGAAAAGAGAAAGCATCCAGTGGCACCTGAAAGACTAAGAAAATGTGTTTGGCCCTTGAATCTGTTAAACATCTTCATTATGCTGGATGCTGATTTACTGCTCACCCTCTACCAGGGGATGAGCTTTCCTGAGTCACTGAAATGTATGGCTGAGTCTCAGACTTTATAGACTTCATCTCCTAAATCTTTTTTTTTTGGGGGGGGGGGGGCCGGGAGGCGTGCCCTGTGACAGTGGAATCAAATCACAACGTCTTGTTTGCTAGTCCCAGATTTCAAGTACCTTATTTCATCTGCCCCCAGGGGTATTTTTAGGCAGGAACGCACAGGAACGGAGTTCCGGCTGGCTTTCAAGTTGGCCATGCCTACAGCCTCCCTCCCCTTGGGTTCCCCGTGCACCTTGCAACATTGATCATTGTTGATCGTAAAGGTGCCACTGGACTCAAACTTTGTTCTGCTGCTTCAGACTAACACCTGGAATCTCTGTTCTCCCAACAGTTCTCCATCTTCCACAGCATATCTCTTGTGGACCGGCTTGACTTTAATCAGCTGTTATCTGCAGTCTCTCTAGATGAGACTTTTGCAACAAACAGGCATATGGGAAATGGAGCAGCCAAACCGCCCAGGCTTAAAAAAACATGTTGCTAGGTCTGTTGGCAGTTGAAATCCCCAGGTTTGTAGATCCCATGCTAAGATTCCAGTTTTCCCTCTGCCTGAGTATGCCGTTTATCTTTGCCTGGGGGAGGGACGGACACCAAAGGCCCGCCCCCCCTTCCAAGAGCTCGAACCTGATCCCCTGCCTTTGACTTCCAAGTGGACCTTCCCGGGATCCTGGGGGTGTGGCCTAATATGCTAATACACTGTGCTGTCAGGAGTGTGGCCTAATATGCTAATGAGTTTCTGTTGTTGGGTGTGGCGTACTATGCTAATGAGTTCCTGCTGGGCTTTTTCTACAAAAGCAACACCATTTCCCCGTAAAACACGACTGATCGGTAGAATTGTCTGCAGTTACCAACTAGTCTGAGATTTTATCCGTCACTACCAAGTCTGGGGGAAACAATTTTTCTAAAGAATGCTTGAACACACATTCTGAGTCTTTTCAGCTCTAGCCTGCATGGTAAAAACCTGTCAGATGGAAGGGGGGGGGGGGAGGGGAAGAAACGGACATGATGTACTGGCACAGCTGTGGAATTTCCAAGGGAGACCCACCAGAGCGCCTGATTGCAAATGCTGTTGTGTGGGGGTGAGGAATAATCCTGAAAGGCATTTTCAAGCTTATGTATTATGGGTCTCTCTCAGCCTTTTGACGTCATTCTCTGTGGGTGCAATGAATGCGTGGGAGGGGATAGTGTAGGGCTGCCAGCCTCCAGGTGGGGCCTGGGGATCTCCTGCTTTTACAACTGATCTCCAGCTGACAGAGGTCAGCTCCCCTGGAGAAAATGGCTGCTTTGAAGGGTAGACTCTATGGCATTGTACTACGCTGAGGCCCCTCCCCTCCCCAAACCCCACCCTCTCCTGGCTCCACCCCCAAAGTCTCCAGGTATTTCCCAACCCAGACGTGGCAACCCCAGGATAGTGGTATCATGGCTGCAAGCTCTGCTAGGGATGCCAGCCTCCAGATGGGACCTGGGGATCCCTTGAAATGACAGATCATCTCCAGACCACAGAGATCAGTTCCCCCTGGGAAAAAAATGGCTGCTTTGGAGGGTGGACTCTATGGCACTGTACCCCACTGAGGTCCCTGTCCTCCCCAGGCTCCATCCCCAAAACTCCAGGAGTTTCCCAACCTGGATCTGGCAACCCTACCCCCACATCCCCCGCCGATGACCGAGGGGGACATGGCAACCCTAGCTCTGCCCCCAACACTGGAATGTAAACCAGGGCCGAAACATGTACAGATGTGGTACTCTAGCCACGCTGTCAGGAAGCTTGAAAAAAGCCAGCGCCTCATTCATAAGAACGTAAGAGAAGCCAATGTTGGATCAGGCCAATGGCCCATCCAGTCCAACACTCAGTCACACAGTGGCCAAAAACACCAGGTGCCATTAGGAGGTCCACCAGTGGGGCCAGGACACCAGAAGCCCTCCCACTGTTGCCCCCACCAAAGCACCAAGAATACAGAGCATCACTTGCCCCAGACTGAGGGTTCCTATCTATATTTTGTGGCTAGAGGTGCTATGTGTACATTCCATTTAATGTATACAGGGCAGGGAGATGGCTTGCCACCAGGATTCTGCTCCTGTGAGTTCCATCTGCATCGATTACCTTCTTCTATATAGCAGTTTTAGGACTGATCATTTATTTGAAATATCAAGATTCCCTCAATGTTGTCTTTTTAAAAATCAACATCAGTAGCAAGGAGAAGTTAAGCAACTGTTTGCTTTTGGTATCTTAGGCTATGTTTTAATAGCTGAGCTTCAGACCGCCGGCCAAACCATAGTTATGGAAGTTTGAGGGAAGGGAGGTTATTTGGGGTTTTACTGTATTTTTTTAAAATTGGGGGTTGTAAGGCATTTTGAAATACTGGGAAAGGTAGGCGGTACATATTTTAATAAATAAACACATCCATGCTTCATTAGCAGAACTGAATCGATGCACGCAATTGTTTTGCGACTGAACCAGAATCAGAAACAGCAACAAAGCTCGCTTGCAAACTATGGTTTGTGCTAGCGACAGTTCAATGTGAGCTCCTCCTTGCCACGCTGTAGTTACAGCTCTCCATCCATCTCTGGAGGCGTGTGCACCGTGGAGACAGGAGCTCTGAGAGGATGAAAAAGAAAAGGAGACTGGCAGCTCTGAACCACAGTTTGCCTGGAAGTTTAATCGGGCAAACTGTGGACTGTGAACCACGGTTTACTCAAACTAGGGCTCAGAGTATAGGCTGAACTGAGCCATTGTGAACATGACCAGGGCTTTTTTTCTGGGGGAACGCGCCGGGATGGAGTTTCGGAACCTGTTTGACAAAATTCTTTTAAAAATGTTTAAAAGTTCATGAGTATACAGACTGAAAACTTCGTTTCCCTCTTGAGAGTTCTGGCACCTCCCCCCCCCCCCCCCCAGGCCCTGATCATGATGTTCTTTTACTTCAAGTCCAGCTGCATTTTCTGTGGCGCTTTGAAAGAATTTCCCGGGTTTATTCCATAATGCAGCATGGTGTGTGTGAATAAAAGAATAAATGCTGGTGGGAGATATTTATAAAAGCTTTTCCCCCCTACTCTGAAAATGCCTGAAATGTATTTTGTTAATTTTCCTTGGTACATATAATTTTGGAGCCCCTCTCTCCACTTCGTTAGCTTCCCCGAGAGACAGGAAGTCGAGTGCTGGATGGTTCAAAATTGTACCCACTGCAATTTTCTTTGCGACATGACCCAAATTAAGTGTGATGGCGGCAGTCTGTCTTTAAATGATGGCCAGTCCCATGAGAAGTGGAGGAAGGTCTGTGCGGTGCAGTAGTTAAAGTGTCAGCTTACAACAGGAGCGACCCCAGTTCAAATCCCCCCTCTGCCATGTGATCTTGAGTCACTCTCTCAGCCTAGCCTACATCACAGGGTTGTTGTGAGGATGAAATGGGGAAGACACATAGACCACCCTCCCAGCCAAGCTCACCTCTGACATCATTGCTCAGCTGAGTCTGGTGCACCAATCATGACTTACCATTTCCTTCCAGGCTCCGCCCATAACCCACCAACTCCACCTCGACTCACCAAATTCGACTTTAGCCCCTCCCCCTGACCAATCAGATTCCTCCCAGCTCTTGGAGCCACTCTCTGCCCTGCTTACTTTGACTCAGCTTGGGTAACAAAAGTCAACACAAAGCTTGAAAGCGCTTTTTGAGCAAGCTATGCGACAATGGGAGTTTTGACTCTCAAAAGCTCATACCCTGCAAAAACTTTGTTGGTCTTGTAAGGTGCTACCAGAAACAAATCTTGCTGTTTGGATGCAGATCAAAACAGCTTGCCCTTCTGAGCCTTTTTGAGCAGTTTCAGGAAACTGTCACATCAATGCTCAATATTATTGTTACGGGATCTTCTTATTTGGGGTGCAAGGAGATCAAATCAGTCAATCCTAAAAGAAATCAACCCTGACTATTCCCTGGAAGGCCAGATCCTGAAGCTGAAGCTCAAATACTTTGACCACCAAATGAGAAGGGAGCACTCCCTGGAGAAGACCCTGATGCTGGGAAAGACTGAAGGTCAAAGAAGAGCAAAGGTTGAGACGGTTAGACAGTGTTGTCGATGCAGCAAACATGAAATTAAGCAAACTCCAGAGGACGGCGGAAGGCAAGAGGGCCTGGTGTGATGTGGTCCATGGGGTTGCGAAGAGTCGGACTCGACTGTGTGACTGAACAACAACAACGACAACAGAAAGGGTTTATTTTCTTCTAAAGAGGTTAGGGTTATAAAACTGCCGGGAGGCATCTCATCTAGTTTCATGCATGATATTCCTGCTTCTCACGGGGTGCTTTATCTTCCCTAGGTTCTTTGCAACCGATTCCTTGATGCGAGCCAAATGGGTTGCGGTGGGATCAGAGAGCAGTGCAAGAAAATAGAAACGTCTGTCTTCCAAGCAGGAGGTCTCGCCAACCAAAGCAATACAGGATCCTGGGCCACACCAGCTGGCAACAGTTCCCTCCTTTCATGACTCCAGCTCATATTATATTCATGAACAGCAAAGTGAGCAGGGGGGGCAGTGGCTCTGGTGTGTAGGGGGGGTCTCAGAAGCAAAAAAATTTTTGGGGGTGGGACTGGTATCTGGCTGCTGTCAAAAGCACCTAGACCCCTGAAACAGACCTTCCTGTAGTAGGACAGGATAGATTTTGGAAGGCGTGTGCGTCCTCTCTTCTCCGTCCCCAGTCGGATCTGAGCTGTGCACCTTGTAAAAGCTCGGTTTTGCCCTCCAGGCTGTCCTTGGGTTGCAAAGTCATCCTCTTGTCTCGATGAATGATTGATTGCTGACGCCTACTGATGAGTCCCGAAGGGCCAAGATGCAAAGCGTTTCAATGGGGCTGGATTGTCTGTGACGCTAAAGAACGGTCTCCGCTCTTCCATGATCTGGAGCCCGCCTTTAAGTAGGGTTGCCAGCTCCGGGTTGGGAAATACCTGGAGATTTTGGGGTGGAGCCTTAGGAGGGCGGGGTTAGGGGATTGAAGGGAGCTCAGCTGGGTGTAACACTACAGAGTCCCCATTCCAAAGCAGCCATTTTCTCCAGGTGAATTGGTCTCTGTTGCCTGGAGATTAGTTATGTTAGCGGGAGATCTCCAGCTGCTACCTGGAGGTTGGCAACTCTATCTTCAAGCCCAGTCTCCGATGTGGGACCCAACTTACTGGTGATCCCCGGCCCTAGGGGATCCCCGGCTATCCTCGACCAGGGCCAGGGCCTTTTCGGTCCTGGCCCCAACCTGGTGGAACTCTGCAGAACAACATCAGGGCCCTGTGGGATCTGATACAATTCCGCAGGGCCTGTAAGGCAGAGATGTTCCACCAGACTTTTGATTGAGAACAGCAATGGTTAAAACTGCCACCCTCCTTTTTTACTTTTGGCTCTGTGTCCCCTGCCCTGCTGCACAGAGAGCTCAGAAGCCAGCAAAAAAGCAGTTGATCACCATCTGGATTGGTTGTTGTATTAGTGCATTGTAATAATTTTATCATGTTGATTGTGTTTTATCTGTTTTAATGCTGTAAATCGCCCAGAGCCCGCTTGCAGGGTTGGGCAATTCAGAAATCTAACAAATAATACTATTACCAATAATAATAATAATAACAACAACATATCTCCACCCATCTGTTTTTTCTCCTTCTGTCTCCACACTGCATATTGTTGCAGAATTGGGGTTTACATGAGTCTGGGCCTTTCTGTTCGTCCATCCCATGAAGGTTTTGCTATAACTGACTTTGGTTTCTTGGTTCCGAAGTCCCAGAAGCCTTTGCTTTTTTCGCTGGCCGCTGAGGTGTAAAACCTAAGGCCTTCCCCTGTAAATGCACTCCGGGCTGAATTCGCATCTGACATTCCCTGTTCTCCAAGTGCCAGGCTCCAAAGCCTAAATATGTACCGCTATGGATATGCCGTAGCTGTCTGGGTCTTGCTGACACCACAGTGAATGAAATATATCTAGCCAAAAGTTCACCCTAGCAAAAGTTCATGTTATCACCGTACGGTGGGCTGGCCAAGTACATTCTGGATTGATGCCTCCATCGATTCCAATAGACTGGAAAGAGCATAAAAATGTGGCTTTGTTCTGGGCTGTTCGGGAACTCAGCTGGTGTGTGTAAGGGTTAGGGTTGCCAGCCTCCAGGTGCGGCCTGGGGATCTCCTGCTTTTACAACTGATCTCCAGGTGACAGAGATCAGCTCCCCTGGAGAAAATGGCTGCCTTGAAGGGTGGACTCTATGGCATGGTACCATGCTGAGGCCCCTCCCCTCCCCAAACCTCCCCTTCTTTTGGTTCCACCCCCAAAGTCCCCAGGTATTTCCCAATCTGGACTTGGCAACCCTAGTAAGGGTCTTGGTCTGTGTGAGGGTCTTGGTCCTGCAGTCCAGGAACGTTCCTTGGCTTTCTAAAAGTATCACTGTATCAGGTATTGAGACTTTTATATGCTATCGAGTACTACTTGTGTATCGTTTTAAAGAGTTTATAAACAGTTTGAGTTTTACGCTATTGCTCTGGCTAGTTCCTTTCCCTCTGGTGGCCTTTGTTCCCTAGCCTGTCCCCATCCATCCACTGAAAAGAACCCCACGGGGTTTGGGATATTCCCCCCCCCCAGATATATTGGGGACCAGCTATTCTGCCTCCCTAGGGACACCTGGGGACTGCAGTTCTGAGGCTGGGTAGCTCCTTCTAATGGGGTCCTTAAGTGAGCCACTGCCTTTTCTATCCCCCCCCCCCCCACATCTGCCATATGGTGCTGACCTTTAATGTCCTATATGGTTTGGGGCCAACATACCTGAAGGACCACCTACACCCTTATGAACCTAGGTAAAGGTAAAGGTTTCCCTTGCTCGAAAGCCAGTCAAATATGACTATAGGGATGCGGTGCTCATTTCCATTTCCAAGCCGAAGAGCCAGCGCGGTCCAAAAAAGTTCCGTGGTCATGTGGCCAGCATGACTTGACGCTGAGGTGCGCGGGACGCTGTTACCTTCCCACTGAAGCAGTACCTATTTATCTACTTGCAATTTCTTGCGTTTGAACTGCTAGATTGGCAAGAGCTGGGGCCAGAGATGGGAACTCACTTCATCATGCAGCACTCGGGTCTCAAACTGCTGAACTACTGACTTTCCAGTCTGCAGTTCAGCATTTTAACCACTTGAGCCAGTGCAGCCCTTATGAACCTACCTGACCATTATTGGTTATCTTCAGAGGCCCTGCTTTGGATGCTCCCACCTTCTAAAATTAGGCAGGTGGCAACTCAAGAAGGGCGTTCTCCATCCTGCACGACTCACCTGTCTCCTTCTGCTGTCCTCTTCCATCAGCAGGTGAAGGCTCCTTTGTTTTCTCTGGCATTTCCGCACCTCTTTCCTGTCCTGTTTGTAATTGTTTTTTATGTATGTGGATTTTATTTGCATTATATGTGTGTTTGAACTTGGCTTTAATTGTCTGAATGATGTGCTTTGGTTTTACTGGTTTTTAAGATTTGCTTTCGTTATTTATGTTTTCCCATTAATCCATTAATACCTTGGTCACTCTGATGAGGTCGAAAAGGCAGGGTATAAATATAAATAATATCATCAATAATATGGGGATAACAACACTGGCTTACCTTGAAGGGCTGTTCTACAGCCTGCAAGATAATATACATAAACAATTTAATATGCTTATATCATATTTATATCAGTATTACGTCACTGCAGCTGCTCCTGCTCATCAAGGGCAGTCCCTGTTTTCTGGTACCTTCCCAATTTACCTCTCTTAATTTTGTTTTGAGGGGAAATGTGTGAGATTTAAAAAAAACATTTTTAAAGGTACATATGGTTTCCCATCTCCTTGATCATATCTTCACAACAACCATCCAAGGTAGGCTAAGTACTAGGTACAAGTGTTTGCTGTAGTGGTTAAGAGCACGAACTTGATTGATTCCCCACTCCTCCACATGCAGCTGCTGGTGTGACCTTGGGTCAGTCATAAGTTCTTTCAGAGCTGTTCTCTCAAGGGCAGTTCTCGAGAGAGCTCTCTCAGCCCCACCTACTGAACAGGGGGTCTGTTATGGGGAGAGGAAGGGAAAGGAGATTGTAAACCGCTCTGAGACTCCGAGTAGTGAAGGGCGGGGTATAAATCCAGTCTCCTCTTCTTCTATTACTAGAAGAAGTCTGCTTTCAATTTCAGCAGCCTAACCCTAACCCTGGAAGTCCCTACAAATTAAATCTCCACTCCACATCTCTGTACATTCATGCACGTGAGCAGAAAATCATGGAGGAAAGGTCCATCAAAAACTATTAGCCATGGGGAACAAAAGGAACCTCCATATCCAGGGGCAGTCAACCTTTGAAACCCAGTGCTAGGAAGCAACAACAGGGGACAGACCTTGGCCTCTATGCCCAATTTGATGGACTTCCAGGGCAACTGGGCAGCCACTGTGTGAAACGGGATGCTGGTCTGATTCGGCAGGGCTCTTCCTATGTTCTTAGGCAGTAGGTTGCAGCTGACAAATCTAATTTAGAACAAATAATCTGAAGATGTGTTTCATGGCATCTTACTCCCTCAGCAATGTCCAATACAATCTGTATGAAAAAGATAGGCATCCAAGGTGTACAAATAAGAGTGAAGAATATGTCCCTTGTCTCGTCATCTATGAATCTCTCACTTCCTTCTAAGAAGCCGAGAAAGGCACACGTGTTTCCCATCTCCTCAATCTCACCCTCACAATAACCCTGCGAGGTAGGCTGAGTGAGTGGCTCAAAGCCACCAAGTCCACTTCAAGGCACAGAGAGAATATGAACTCAGCTTAGCAAGATGCTATGACCATTGCAGCCCTTATTATTACGCACTGAATAATAGCATTTGCAGAGAAGTTTCAGTGCATAAAGAACTTCACATATATCATCACAATAAGTCTCACAACAGCCCTGCAATGTAGGGCAGTATTATGACCCTGTATTATAGATGGGGGGGGGGGTCAGATGAGAGCAGCTTGCCTCGTGAGATTGTGGCCAAGTTTAGACTGGAATCCCTGATTTCCTGAATCAAAGCTCATTCACTTCCGCAATCCTAAAAATAGGTGTGCCCTTTTAAGTCCACTGACTTCAATGGATTCAAAGAACATACCTCTGTTTAGGATTACACCCGTAAGCTACAGCTCCACTCTCCCTCAAATTCCCTTCTCCCACTGTTTTATAACACATTTTTAAAAGAAACGTGTGCAAAATCTTATTGTTACGATGAGAATATATTTGCGAGCATCTGTGATCCTCTGTGGTTCAGGTGCCATAATTTTGGGCTTGGACCCAAGTTCAAATTCTGCCTTTGGTCTAAAACAAGCAAATCTTTCTTGCTGGGCTTCCCAGTCTAGGAAGCAATAGCTGTAAACCTAAATATAGTTACTCGCTTCTCAGCATTCCACAACTAAGGATACATCAATCTCCAATTTAGACATATTTATGTCCTTCACTATGTCCCCCACCCAACACCTGGAATTGAACCCAAACAAATGGTAACCATAAAAACTAAGCTTGTTATTTCCTTAATCTGTTAAACGTCATTATGTCGCATGCTAATTTACCGCTCACCCTCTACCTAGATGTAAGGACTGGTAAATTCCATTTCACTGTATCTGAGGAAGTGTGCATGCATATGACAATTCATACCTTGAATAAAACTTTGTTGGTCTTAAAAGTGCCACTGGACTCAGTCTTTGTTCCCCTTCTCCGTTCAGTAATGGCAATGGGCTTCGAAGGGTACGACTCTGGTTTAAGATTGCACTGCTAGTTCCTTTCAAACCTGCCCCCAACCTTCTCCCACTCCATCTCATGGAATTTCCAGGCCATTTTGGCCATCTCCCATCTTTGTACATGAACTACTGTGAATAATTCAGATCTGGTCAGGCAGGGGGAGGGGCTGGAATAAAAGGGTGCAGCAGAAGCATTATTGGGGTGTGGTCAAAGTGATACCCCTTTCCCCAGGGCAGGACACCAGGTAGAGAGCCAGTCAGGTGTCGTGGTGAAGTGCGCGGACTCTAATCTGGGAGAACCGGGTTTGATTCCCCACTCCTCCACTTGCACCTGGCTGGATGACCTTGGGCGTAGTCCTGGCAGAGCTGTTCTCTCAAGGACAGTCCTCAAAAGAGCTCTCTCAGCTGCGTCTACCTCACAGGGTGTCTGTTGTGGGGAGGGGAAGGGAAAGGAGTTTGTAAGCCACTCTGAGACTCCGAGTGAAGGGCGGGGTATAAATCCAATCATCGTCAAAGCTGCTACCACCATTAGAGCTATTAAGAAGGGTGGCTGGGAGACAGACACAGCAAGGTACAATTTTAAGTTGCTAGACCTCATGATCATAATTACATATTTGGAAAGTATGGGGGGGGGCAGCGCCAGAAGCCGGAAAGGGCTGGCTAGTATTTAAAGTATTAGGGTTCAGTATTTAAAGTCTTGGGCGACTTTGTACTGAATTTCAGTAAACTATGGCATCACAGTTGCCTTTGTTGGGGAAATGCGTGGCTGAGCCAGAATACCAAACCGTTGCTGTGCACTCAATTTCTGAGCATTTGTTTGTCTTATGTGACCATTTGTTTGTCTTATGCACATGGTATGTATATTTGCAGATCGTAAAGTGACTATTCTAAAAGTGAATTTAAATAAAGGACACTGCAGGAGACCAGTAAGATATCAGCGTGCACAGGAAATATATGTTTACGGTAGAGCAATTTTAGGCTTTATCCTTTTTGTATTTTCCAATCTCTAAATATTGGTATCAGATATTATAAAAAGATATCTTTCACCCAAACAGTACATAGAGAAAAATATGTTTCACTCAAACAATGCATCAAGGGCAGGTTTACATTCAAACAGCGACTTATCAGTGTATCAGTATTTGGTATGTCTTCCTATCACTGTGACCCTCAGTTTTTGCATTAGCCTCCGGGTGGGGCTCTTGGCTCCACCCCCAAAGTCTCCAGCTATTTCCCAACCCAGACCTGGCAACCGTAGTTGGGGGGAGGCCGGGGAAAGCCCCTCCCTCTGGGTGTGTGGAGGGGGTTGTCTCCTTCGCACCTCTCTGCGAAACCAGGGGGGTCCCTGCAGCGCCTTCCTCGGGTGTGTGGCTCCCGGCAGGGCAGCTGGGGAAGCTAAATTTCATTAGCAAACAAATACCACTGGACAAATAAATATCATTATCGATATCTGCTTTTACCCCTTTTGTTATTATTTTTGGCACTCTGGTTTAATGTTAATAAAAAGCAAATCTGCATATTTCCCAGTAAAAAAAAGTGTCCTATTTGTTCATGTCTTGCGGCTCTCGAACATCTGACATTTATTCCATGATAGTTCGAGGTGGGTAGCCGTGTTGGCCTGTCTGTAGCAGTGGAAAAGAGAAAGCATCCAGTGGCACCTGAAAGACTAAGAAAATGTGTTTGGCCCTTGAATCTGTTAAACATCTTCATTATGCTGGATGCTGATTTACTGCTCACCCTCTACCAGGGGATGAGCTTTCCTGAGTCACTGAAATGTATGGCTGAGTCTCAGACTTTATAGACTTCATCTCCTAAATCTTTTTTTTTGGGGGGGGGGGGGGGGGCCGGGAGGCGTGCCCTGTGACAGTGGAATCAAATCACAACGTCTTGTTTGCTAGTCCCAGATTTCAAGTACCTTATTTCATCTGCCCCCAGGGGTATTTTTAGGCAGGAACGCACAGGAACGGAGTTCCGGCTGGCTTTCAAGTTGGCCATGCCTACAGCCTCCCTCCCCTTGGGTTCCCCGTGCACCTTGCAACATTGATCATTGTTGATCGTAAAGGTGCCACTGGACTCAAACTTTGTTCTGCTGCTTCAGACTAACACCTGGAATCTCTGTTCTCCCAACAGTTCTCCATCTTCCACAGCATATCTCTTGTGGACCGGCTTGACTTTAATCAGCTGTTATCTGCAGTCTCTCTAGATGAGACTTTTGCAACAAACAGGCATATGGGAAATGGAGCAGCCAAACCGCCCAGGCTTAAAAAAACATGTTGCTAGGTCTGTTGGCAGTTGAAATCCCCAGGTTTGTAGATCCCATGCTAAGATTCCAGTTTTCCCTCTGCCTGAGTATGCCGTTTATCTTTGCCACTAGATAACCCTGGAAAAAATAAGGCTTCTGGACTACGATGGCACAGTTCAGGCAGCGATGAAGGTGCTCTTACAGCCCACATGCAAAGCAGAGGCTCTTCCACTGAGCCACGGCCCCTCCCCTCCGTATAGTCTCCAAACCACCTTCTGCTCAGTTGTGCAGATGAACCAGCTGGGTTGCTTTGGATGCATTCTAGAGGTTCATTCTCTCCCCCCCACCCCCCAGCTTACCCATGTTTACCCGGTTTAATTAAGGTACTCTTACGGCAGGTGCAGTGTCTTTCTGTTGCTTGGGCTGTGACTCTCTCTTAACGGGGAGCTGTTCAGTAGCCTACAGTATTTCATACGGATGTTTCGCAGGAAGCTGCCTTCTACTGAATCAGACCCCTGGTCCATCAAGGTCAGTATTGTCTACTCAAACTGGCAGCAGCTCTCCAGGGTCACAGGCTGAGGTCTTTCTCAGCACTTACTATCTGGTCCTTTCAACTGGAGATGCCAGGGATTGAACCTGCATGAATATCGGAGGCTCTACCACTAAGCCACAGCCCCTCAAGTTTTGCCGCCCAGCGATTGAGAGAGTCTGGCGAAGCCAGCTATGCAGCAGCAGCAGCAGCAGCAGCAACCGAACTGGAAGCAGGAGATGGCCAGTTCCAGTGTGGGCCCGATGGAAGCCCTCTGAGGGCTTGATCCAGCGCTTGGGCCTGCTGTAGGGTCCTTCCAGTTTTCATCCCCCTGCCCTTACCCAACCAGGCGGGAATGGGAATCCTAGGAAACGTTCCTGCACTCCTAATCTCCCCAACAGTTTGAAAGCAGGTCCTGCCACCACCTATTTGGTACCACTGGGACCTGTGATTTATTTAATCACCCCGGGTCTTAAGCTGATAGGTGTCACAGAGGAGATCAGGTCTTCAGCTTGATCTCAGCCCAGGCACATCACAGCAGTATAGATCACATCCCCTAATGATTTATCCAAGTTAACTTTCTGAATTATTTAGCCCTCTGTAACTCTTTGGCCTGCGAAGAAGACAAGCCCTCTTGAATAGTTCCCTGTTGCAGAGCTTGTGGAAGTGGGAAACACGATATCGTTTCAGATCTCAGGCCTTCCCAACCAGCACCTTGCCTGGGGTAATTTCCCTCTTGTTCACGTTCAGCCATTTGACCCACACCAGTCTGGCTCCATCCCTTTAGGAGAGGCTTACTTAATGGGCTGTTGTCTCCATGCCATGAAAGCCTTCCCCTGCTCATTTCCACATGCGGAGCCTCTATGGAAGGGACAGGACATTTTTCTCCAGGCCAGATGGCAACCTTCATGATCTCTGTCAAGGTCAGTCTGGTCGACTCTGAGGGGCAGCAGCTCTGAACCTGGAACTGTCTGCATGCCGAGCGGACACTTTGCCACTGAGCCACTGCCCCTCTCCACAGTCCCAGTATGCCCGCTTCTCATTTTTGAGAGCCAGATGGAGAACTCTGCCCTTATCCTTGATGGTATAATAGCTATACCCCGTACAGAATTGGAAATGATAATAGGTTCCTTTACTTCCCGGAACACTGGCTTAAGATCGGCTTTATACTCTTTACTGATCAAAACTCTATGTCTTACTCCCCCCAAATATCAGTCTTCTTGGCAGAAAGATTGTGACGCCTCTCTTACAGAGGAAACCTGGTCTCAAATTTGGGCATCCAAAAGACACAACTCTGAGGTAATGTCAGTACGCTTACAAAATCTGAAAATTATGACAAGATGGTATGCCACACCAGCCAGACTATCCCTTATTGCCTCAAATTACTCCCCATATTGCTGGAAAGGGTGCCGGCAACTTGGCAACTTTGCGCACTGTCGGTGGGGGTGTGAGAAAGTTAAGAAGTTCTGGAAGGAAGCTCTATCTGTTCTAGAAAAAGTCACCTCAATTTCGGTCCCTTTCCTGCCTGAAACCTTAGTTTTGAACTATTGGCCAGAGAAAGTAAGACCTAGAATGCTTGGTTCTACCACAGAGGTTATGTTAGATGCAGCCAAGACTGCTATAGCACCTTACTGGAAAGACGACAAGCCACCAAATATCGAGGTCTGGTTTAGGAAACTTTGGGCACATTATCTTATGGATTCTGTCACAGTTCAATTAAATTCCACGGCTGGATCGTCCCTACACTCAGCCTTTACCGGTAAATGGTTCCCGGTCCTTGAATACCTGTCTCAGCAACAGTTCATTTCAGCGGAATGGTCTCAATACCACAAGGTGTACGTTGATAGTTTGTTCTCCAGAACTTTGAAATGTGGGTTAAACTATTCGTTCAGTGATACAGTAACCCTTAAAACTTTTGTAAGTTAACTTATGGTAAAAAGTTGTTGCTATAAACAACAGATATTTTGAAACTGTATGGTGCTATTATGCACATTATGTTGACTTTATTTTGATTGTTACTGGTTATATAAGCTTTACGTTACTTGTGAATTTTGTATTTTTCAATATAAACAGTCAATAAAATGGTTTAAACGGGGGGGGGGGGGGAGATGCATACCCAACCCCCGCACACCCACGAAGCTGCCTGATAGTGAATCAGACCTTCAGTCCATCGAGGTCAGTGCCTAGATGCCTGTTTGGAGGAGAGGCCTTTCTCTCTCTCTCTCACGTTCCTCTTTTGTGTTATTCCTGCCAGAGGCTTTTCTCCTTCCTAGGCAGGGATCTCCCTCTTTCTCCTTCTGTCTCTGGGGCTGCAGGTGGAGAGTTTCCTCCCTGCGGGACAGAGCAAAAACTTGAAGGGGGGGGGGGGCGGGGTCCAAATCCAGCCTCCTTTCTCCGAATCCGGGCTCTGTCCCTTCACTCCTGCAAGAAATATTGGTTAAAACTCCCCTTTGGGCACCTTCTGCTCGCATCTGAGGTCCTGCATTTGATCTCCACGGGGCAATTGAGAAAGCCAGTCATCTACACCGGTCCATTTAAAGAACAGCATCATCTAGCAACGTCTGAACCCCTCCCCCAACTGAGTCTTACGGAAACGTCTTCGGACAGCGCTGGCTCTTCGGCATGGAAATGGAGATGAGCACCGCATCCCTAGAGCCCTATTCGACCGGCTTCCGAGCAAGGGAAACCTTGACCGTTCTTTACCTATAGATGGAGGAATAAATAGCAGTGGGATCCCGCGCGGTGTTGCTCCAGAGCAGCCTCATTAAGCAGCATAAGGCGTCCCTGACGGCAGCCTGACCGAGGGGCCTAATGGAGGGGGCGGGACGCGCTTTCCTTCGGTCTACAGCACTGAAAGGGTTCAACATACAGAGCCGTTTCCTAGAGGGGCCGAACGGAGGGGGGAAAGAAGGCTGGGGGGGCGCGCGCGGAGGGTTCGCTTCTGAATGGGGAGAGAGAACGGGGGGGGGGGGCGCTTCCGAGGTGCAACAGCGGGCGGGGGGGGGGGGGAGAAGGAATCGTGCTGGATCCCGGGAAGGTCCACTTGGAAGTCAAAGGCAGGGGATCAGGTTCGAGCTCTTGGAAGGGGGGGCGGGCCTTTGGTGTCCGTCCCTCGCTGGCTTCGCCTCCGGCCTGCCTCGCTCCCCGCCGGAAGTCCCTCCCTGCAGCAGGCCGGCCGGCCGGTCGGGGGAGCGGCCTGAGAGGCAGCGCAGAAATGGAGCCGGAGCGGAGGGGAAGAGGGCAGGAAGGTGCCCAAGGGGTGGTGGGGCTGCCCCTCCCGCCGTCGCCGGCCTCCTAAGGGGCCCCTCTTCCCCCTCTCGCTGCCCCGGCGGACGGGGAGTTGAAGGGCGCGGTCCCGGGGCTGGGGGAGGGCGGGCAACCTTTCGGGCCTGAGCTCCCAGCGGCCGCCAGGGGCGCATTTCGCGGTTCCCGGGGAACGGGCGCCTTCCCAGGCCTGGGGGAGCGGGAGGAACCCCTCGCGTCTGCTCTCCGAACGGCAAAAGCCGTTCGGAGAGCAGACGCGAGGGGCGCATTTTTCCTTTAGGGGTTCAGGGGCGCCGTCCCGGGGCTGGGGGAGGCCGGGAAAGGTTTTGCACCTGTTTGCCCAGCCCCGGCGAGGGGCGCAACTCGCCGTTCGTGGTTAAAGGGCGCCTTCCCGGGCCTGGGGGAGGGGGGGAAACCTTTAAAATGTGGAGGGGAGAGAAGGTGGCAAGATGTAGCCCAGCCTCCTTAGGTCTTAGAAGCTAAGCCGGGTCTGGACTTGGATGGGAGACCATCCCCGGAGGATGCGAAAGAGGAAGGCGAGGGCAAACTGCCTCTGCTTCTCACCTCCTTTGAAAGCCGCTTGTTGGGATTGCCACTTGTGTGCTGCAACTGGACGGCACTTGCATACACACAGTAGAATGTGGGCTGTATCCACACATTGGTGGCTATGGCTCTGTTGTTTTGCAGCTGCCCTGATTTGCACCTGGATCTTCTTGTATGGATAAGCCCCAATTGCCAATGACTGCTAAAGTGCAGTATCCATCGATGTCTGGACTCAGCCATGGGAAACACTGTGCTGGATCCTGTGTCAGAATGAAACTCTCCTGCCACCCTCCTCCCACTTAGCTCCATGAAATGTTGCTTCTGGGGGAAAGGGTATCATGAGGAATGAAGTGAACCGGGAGGTCTGCAGTAGGAAGGAGGAATCAGTGGAAACTAGCCACTGAGTTTGGAATCAGCCCACTACCTATTATTGCCCCAGAGTATTTAAAGTCTTGGGCGACTTTGTACTGAATTTCAGTAAACTATGGCATCACAGTTGCCTTTGTTGGGGAAATGCGTGGCTGAGCCAGAATACCAAACCGTTGCTGTGCACTCAATTTCTGAGCATTTGTTTGTCTTATGTGACCATTTGTTTGTCTTATGCACATGGTATGTATATTTGCAGATCGTAAAGTGACTATTCTAAAAGTGAATTTAAATAAAGGACACTGCAGGAGACCAGTAAGATATCAGCGTGCACAGGAAATATATGTTTACGGTAGAGCAATTTTAGGCTTTATCCTTTTTGTATTTTCCAATCTCTAAATATTGGTATCAGATATTATAAAAAGATATCTTTCACCCAAACAGTACATAGAGAAAAATATGTTTCACTCAAACAATGCATCAAGGGCAGGTTTACATTCAAACAGCGACTTATCAGTGTATCAGTATTTGGTATGTCTTCCTATCACTGTGACCCTCAGTTTTTGCATTAGCCTCCGGGTGGGGCTCTTGGCTCCACCCCCAAAGTCTCCAGCTATTTCCCAACCCAGACCTGGCAACCGTAGTTGGGGGGAGGCCGGGGAAAGCCCCTCCCTCTGGGTGTGTGGAGGGGGTTGTCTCCTTCGCACCTCTCTGCGAAACCAGGGGGGTCCCTGCAGCGCCTTCCTCGGGTGTGTGGCTCCCGGCAGGGCAGCTGGGGAAGCTAAATTTCATTAGCAAACAAATACCACTGGACAAATAAATATCATTATCGATATCTGCTTTTACCCCTTTTGTTATTATTTTTGGCACTCTGGTTTAATGTTAATAAAAAGCAAATCTGCATATTTCCCAGTAAAAAAAAGTGTCCTATTTGTTCATGTCTTGCGGCTCTCGAACATCTGACATTTATTCCATGATAGTTCGAGGTGGGTAGCCGTGTTGGCCTGTCTGTAGCAGTGGAAAAGAGAAAGCATCCAGTGGCACCTGAAAGACTAAGAAAATGTGTTTGGCCCTTGAATCTGTTAAACATCTTCATTATGCTGGATGCTGATTTACTGCTCACCCTCTACCAGGGGATGAGCTTTCCTGAGTCACTGAAATGTATGGCTGAGTCTCAGACTTTATAGACTTCATCTCCTAAATCTTTTTTTTTTGGGGGGGGGGGGGGCGGGAGGCGTGCCCTGTGACAGTGGAATCAAATCACAACGTCTTGTTTGCTAGTCCCAGATTTCAAGTACCTTATTTCATCTGCCCCCAGGGGTATTTTTAGGCAGGAACGCACAGGAACGGAGTTCCGGCTGGCTTTCAAGTTGGCCATGCCTACAGCCTCCCTCCCCTTGGGTTCCCCGTGCACCTTGCAACATTGATCATTGTTGATCGTAAAGGTGCCACTGGACTCAAACTTTGTTCTGCTGCTTCAGACTAACACCTGGAATCTCTGTTCTCCCAACAGTTCTCCATCTTCCACAGCATATCTCTTGTGGACCGGCTTGACTTTAATCAGCTGTTATCTGCAGTCTCTCTAGATGAGACTTTTGCAACAAACAGGCATATGGGAAATGGAGCAGCCAAACCGCCCAGGCTTAAAAAAACATGTTGCTAGGTCTGTTGGCAGTTGAAATCCCCAGGTTTGTAGATCCCATGCTAAGATTCCAGTTTTCCCTCTGCCTGAGTATGCCGTTTATCTTTGCCACTAGATAACCCTGGAAAAAATAAGGCTTCTGGACTACGATGGCACAGTTCAGGCAGCGATGAAGGTGCTCTTACAGCCCACATGCAAAGCAGAGGCTCTTCCACTGAGCCACGGCCCCTCCCCTCCGTATAGTCTCCAAACCACCTTCTGCTCAGTTGTGCAGATGAACCAGCTGGGTTGCTTTGGATGCATTCTAGAGGTTCATTCTCTCCCCCCCACCCCCCAGCTTACCCATGTTTACCCGGTTTAATTAAGGTACTCTTACGGCAGGTGCAGTGTCTTTCTGTTGCTTGGGCTGTGACTCTCTCTTAACGGGGAGCTGTTCAGTAGCCTACAGTATTTCATACGGATGTTTCGCAGGAAGCTGCCTTCTACTGAATCAGACCCCTGGTCCATCAAGGTCAGTATTGTCTACTCAAACTGGCAGCAGCTCTCCAGGGTCACAGGCTGAGGTCTTTCTCAGCACTTACTATCTGGTCCTTTCAACTGGAGATGCCAGGGATTGAACCTGCATGAATATCGGAGGCTCTACCACTAAGCCACAGCCCCTCAAGTTTTGCCGCCCAGCGATTGAGAGAGTCTGGCGAAGCCAGCTATGCAGCAGCAGCAGCAG
Organism: Lepidodactylus listeri; assembly: GCA_029233225.1. Taxonomy (NCBI): domain Eukaryota; kingdom Metazoa; phylum Chordata; class Lepidosauria; order Squamata; family Gekkonidae; genus Lepidodactylus; species Lepidodactylus listeri. Next base: position 54,619 of record JARCFY010000132.1, read on the forward strand.
CAGCAGCAACCGAACTGGAAGCAGGAGATGGCCAGTTCCAGTGTGGGCCCGATGGAAGCCCTCTGAGGGCTTGATCCAGCGCTTGGGCCTGCTGTAGGGTCCTTCCAGTTTTCATCCCCCTGCCCTTACCCAACCAGGCGGGAATGGGAATCCTAGGAAACGTTCCTGCACTCCTAATCTCCCCAACAGTTTGAAAGCAGGTCCTGCCACCACCTATTTGGTACCACTGAGACCTGTGATTTATTTAATCACCCCGGGTCTTAAGCTGATAGGTGTCACAGAGGAGATCAGGTCTTCAGCTTGATCTCAGCCCAGGCACATCACAGCAGTATAGATCACATCCCCTAATGATTTATCCAAGTTAACTTTCTGAATTATTTAGCCCTCTGTAACTCTTTTGCCTGCGAAGAAGACAAGCCCTCTTGAATAGTTCCCTGTTGCAGAGCTTGTGGAAGTGGGAAACACGATATCGTTTCAGATCTCAGGCCTTCCCAACCAGCACCTTGCCTGGGGTAATTTCCCTCTTGTTCACGTTCAGCCATTTGACCCACACCAGTCTGGCTCCATCCCTTTAGGAGAGGCTTACTTAATGGGCTGTTGTCTCCATGCCATGAAAGCCTTCCCCTGCTCATTTCCACATGCGGAGCCTCTATGGAAGGGACAGGACATTTTTCTCCAGGCCAGATGGCAACCTTCATGATCTCTGTCAAGGTCAGTCTGGTCGACTCTGAGGGGCAGCAGCTCTGAACCTGGAACTGTCTGCATGCCGAGCGGACACTTTGCCACTGAGCCACTGCCCCTCTCCACAGTCCCAGTATGCCCGCTTCTCATTTTTGAGAGCCAGATGGAGAACTCTGCCCTTATCCTTGATGGTATAATAGCTATACCCCGTACAGAATTGGAAATGATAATAGGTTCCTTTACTTCCCGGAACACTGGCTTAAGATCGGCTTTATACTCTTTACTGATCAAAACTCTATGTCTTACTCCCCCCAAATATCAGTCTTCTTGGCAGAAAGATTGTGACGCCTCTCTTACAGAGGAAACCTGGTCTCAAATTTGGGCATCCAAAAGACACAACTCTGAGGTAATGTCAGTACGCTTACAAAATCTGAAAATTATGACAAGATGGTATGCCACACCAGCCAGACTATCCCTTATTGCCTCAAATTACTCCCCATATTGCTGGAAAGGGTGCCGGCAACTTGGCAACTTTGCGCACTGTCGGTGGGGGTGTGAGAAAGTTAAGAAGTTCTGGAAGGAAGCTCTATCTGTTCTAGAAAAAGTCACCTCAATTTCGGTCCCTTTCCTGCCTGAAACCTTAGTTTTGAACTATTGGCCAGAGAAAGTAAGACCTAGAATGCTTGGTTCTACCACAGAGGTTATGTTAGATGCAGCCAAGACTGCTATAGCACCTTACTGGAAAGACGACAAGCCACCAAATATCGAGGTCTGGTTTAGGAAACTTTGGGCACATTATCTTATGGATTCTGTCACAGTTCAATTAAATTCCACGGCTGGATCGTCCCTACACTCAGCCTTTACCGGTAAATGGTTCCCGGTCCTTGAATACCTGTCTCAGCAACAGTTCATTTCAGCGGAATGGTCTCAATACCACAAGGTGTACGTTGATAGTTTGTTCCCCAGAACTTTGAAATGTGGGTTAAACTATTCGTTCAGTGATACAGTAACCCTTAAAACTTTTGTAAGTTAACTTATGGTAAAAAGTTGTTGCTATAAACAACAGATATTTTGAAACTGTATGGTGCTATTATGCACATTATGTTGACTTTATTTTGATTGTTACTGGTTATATAAGCTTTACGTTACTTGTGAATTTTGTATTTTTCAATATAAACAGTCAATAAAATGGTTTAAACGGGGGGGGGGGGGAGATGCATACCCAACCCCCGCACACCCACGAAGCTGCCTGATAGTGAATCAGACCTTCAGTCCATCGAGGTCAGTGCCTAGATGCCTGTTTGGAGGAGAGGCCTTTCTCTCTCTCTCTCACGTTCCTCTTTTGTGTTATTCCTGCCAGAGGCTTTTCTCCTTCCTAGGCAGGGATCTCCCTCTTTCTCCTTCTGTCTCTGGGGCTGCAGGTGGAGAGTTTCCTCCCTGCGGGACAGAGCAAAAACTTGAAGGGGGGGGGGGGGGGGCGGGGTCCAAATCCAGCCTCCTTTCTCCGAATCCGGGCTCTGTCCCTTCACTCCTGCAAGAAATATTGGTTAAAACTCCCCTTTGGGCACCTTCTGCTCGCATCTGAGGTCCTGCATTTGATCTCCACGGGGCAATAGAGAAAGCCAGTCATCTACACCGGTCCATTTAAAGAACAGCATCATCTAGCAACGTCTGAACCCCTCCCCCAACTGAGTCTTACGGAAACGTCTTCGGACAGCGCTGGCTCTTCGGCATGGAAATGGAGATGAGCACCGCATCCCTAGAGCCCTATTCGACCGGCTTCCGAGCAAGGGAAACCTTGACCGTTCTTTACCTATAGATGGAGGAATAAATAGCAGTGGGATCCCGCGCGGTGTTGCTCCAGAGCAGCCTCATTAAGCAGCATAAGGCGTCCCTGACGGCAGCCTGACCGAGGGGCCTAATGGAGGGGGCGGGACGCGCTTTCCTTCGGTCTACAGCACTGAAAGGGTTCAACATACAGAGCCGTTTCCTAGAGGGGCCGAACGGAGGGGGGAAAGAAGGCTGGGGGGGCGCGCGCGGAGGGTTCGCTTCTGAATGGGGAGAGAGAACGGGGGGGGGCGCTTCCGAGGTGCAACGGCGGGGGGGGGGGGGGGAGAAGGAATCGTGCTGGATCCCGGGAAGGTCCACTTGGAAGTCAAAGGCAGGGGATCAGGTTCGAGCTCTTGGAAGGGGGGGCGGGCCTTTGGTGTCCGTCCCTCGCTGGCTTCGCCTCCGGCCTGCCTCGCTCCCCGCCGGAAGTCCCTCCCTGCAGCAGGCCGGCCGGCCGGTCGGGGGAGCGGCCTGAGAGGCAGCGCAGAAATGGAGCCGGAGCGGAGGGGAAGAGGGCAGGAAGGTGCCCAAGGGGTGGTGGGGCTGCCCCTCCCGCCGTCGCCGGCCTCCTAAGGGGCCCCTCTTCCCCCTCTCGCTGCCCCGGCGGACGGGGAGTTGAAGGGCGCGGTCCCGGGGCTGGGGGAGGGCGGGCAACCTTTCGGGCCTGAGCTCCCAGCGGCCGCCAGGGGCGCATTTCGCGGTTCCCGGGGAACGGGCGCCTTCCCAGGCCTGGGGGAGCGGGAGGAACCCCTCGCGTCTGCTCTCCGAACGGCAAAAGCCGTTCGGAGAGCAGACGCGAGGGGCGCATTTTTCCTTTAGGGGTTCAGGGGCGCCGTCCCGGGGCTGGGGGAGGCCGGGAAAGGTTTTGCACCTGTTTGCCCAGCCCCGGCGAGGGGCGCAACTCGCCGTTCGTGGTTAAAGGGCGCCTTCCCGGGCCTGGGGGAGGGGGGGAAACCTTTAAAATGTGGAGGGGAGAGAAGGTGGCAAGATGTAGCCCAGCCTCCTTAGGTCTTAGAAGCTAAGCCGGGTCTGGACTTGGATGGGAGACCATCCCCGGAGGATGCGAAAGAGGAAGGCGAGGGCAAACTGCCTCTGCTTCTCACCTCCTTTGAAAGCCGCTTGTTGGGATTGCCACTTGTGTGCTGCAACTGGACGGCACTTGCATACACACAGTAGAATGTGGGCTGTATCCACACATTGGTGGCTATGGCTCTGTTGTTTTGCAGCTGCCCTGATTTGCACCTGGATCTTCTTGTATGGATAAGCCCCAATTGCCAATGACTGCTAAAGTGCAGTATCCATCGATGTCTGGACTCAGCCATGGGAAACACTGTGCTGGATCCTGTGTCAGAATGAAACTCTCCTGCCACCCTCCTCCCACTTAGCTCCATGAAATGTTGCTTCTGGGGGAAAGGGTATCATGAGGAATGAAGTGAACCGGGAGGTCTGCAGTAGGAAGGAGGAATCAGTGGAAACTAGCCACTGAGTTTGGAATCAGCCCACTACCTATTATTGCCCCAGAGTATTTAAAGTCTTGGGCGACTTTGTACTGAATTTCAGTAAACTATGGCATCACAGTTGCCTTTGTTGGGGAAATGCGTGGCTGAGCCAGAATACCAAACCGTTGCTGTGCACTCAATTTCTGAGCATTTGTTTGTCTTATGTGACCATTTGTTTGTCTTATGCACATGGTATGTATATTTGCAGATCGTAAAGTGACTATTCTAAAAGTGAATTTAAATAAAGGACACTGCAGGAGACCAGTAAGATATCAGCGTGCACAGGAAATATATGTTTACGGTAGAGCAATTTTAGGCTTTATCCTTTTTGTATTTTCCAATCTCTAAATATTGGTATCAGATATTATAAAAAGATATCTTTCACCCAAACAGTACATAGAGAAAAATATGTTTCACTCAAACAATGCATCAAGGGCAGGTTTACATTCAAACAGCGACTTATCAGTGTATCAGTATTTGGTATGTCTTCCTATCACTGTGACCCTCAGTTTTTGCATTAGCCTCCGGGTGGGGCTCTTGGCTCCACCCCCAAAGTCTCCAGCTATTTCCCAACCCAGACCTGGCAACCGTAGTTGGGGGGAGGCCGGGGAAAGCCCCTCCCTCTGGGTGTGTGGAGGGGGTTGTCTCCTTCGCACCTCTCTGCGAAACCAGGGGGGTCCCTGCAGCGCCTTCCTCGGGTGTGTGGCTCCCGGCAGGGCAGCTGGGGAAGCTAAATTTCATTAGCAAACAAATACCACTGGACAAATAAATATCATTATCGATATCTGCTTTTACCCCTTTTGTTATTATTTTTGGCACTCTGGTTTAATGTTAATAAAAAGCAAATCTGCATATTTCCCAGTAAAAAAAAGTGTCCTATTTGTTCATGTCTTGCGGCTCTCGAACATCTGACATTTATTCCATGATAGTTCGAGGTGGGTAGCCGTGTTGGCCTGTCTGTAGCAGTGGAAAAGAGAAAGCATCCAGTGGCACCTGAAAGACTAAGAAAATGTGTTTGGCCCTTGAATCTGTTAAACATCTTCATTATGCTGGATGCTGATTTACTGCTCACCCTCTACCAGGGGATGAGCTTTCCTGAGTCACTGAAATGTATGGCTGAGTCTCAGACTTTATAGACTTCATCTCCTAAATCTTTTTTTTTGGGGGGGGGGGGGGCGGGAGGCGTGCCCTGTGACAGTGGAATCAAATCACAACGTCTTGTTTGCTAGTCCCAGATTTCAAGTACCTTATTTCATCTGCCCCCAGGGGTATTTTTAGGCAGGAACGCACAGGAACGGAGTTCCGGCTGGCTTTCAAGTTGGCCATGCCTACAGCCTCCCTCCCCTTGGGTTCCCCGTGCACCTTGCAACATTGATCATTGTTGATCGTAAAGGTGCCACTGGACTCAAACTTTGTTCTGCTGCTTCAGACTAACACCTGGAATCTCTGTTCTCCCAACAGTTCTCCATCTTCCACAGCATATCTCTTGTGGACCGGCTTGACTTTAATCAGCTGTTATCTGCAGTCTCTCTAGATGAGACTTTTGCAACAAACAGGCATATGGGAAATGGAGCAGCCAAACCGCCCAGGCTTAAAAAAACATGTTGCTAGGTCTGTTGGCAGTTGAAATCCCCAGGTTTGTAGATCCCATGCTAAGATTCCAGTTTTCCCTCTGCCTGAGTATGCCGTTTATCTTTGCCACTAGATAACCCTGGAAAAAATAAGGCTTCTGGACTACGATGGCACAGTTCAGGCAGCGATGAAGGTGCTCTTACAGCCCACATGCAAAGCAGAGGCTCTTCCACTGAGCCACGGCCCCTCCCCTCCGTATAGTCTCCAAACCACCTTCTGCTCAGTTGTGCAGATGAACCAGCTGGGTTGCTTTGGATGCATTCTAGAGGTTCATTCTCTCCCCCCCACCCCCCAGCTTACCCATGTTTACCCGGTTTAATTAAGGTACTCTTACGGCAGGTGCAGTGTCTTTCTGTTGCTTGGGCTGTGACTCTCTCTTAACGGGGAGCTGTTCAGTAGCCTACAGTATTTCATACGGATGTTTCGCAGGAAGCTGCCTTCTACTGAATCAGACCCCTGGTCCATCAAGGTCAGTATTGTCTACTCAAACTGGCAGCAGCTCTCCAGGGTCACAGGCTGAGGTCTTTCTCAGCACTTACTATCTGGTCCTTTCAACTGGAGATGCCAGGGATTGAACCTGCATGAATATCGGAGGCTCTACCACTAAGCCACAGCCCCTCAAGTTTTGCCGCCCAGCGATTGAGAGAGTCTGGCGAAGCCAGCTATGCAGCAGCAGCAGCAGCAGCAGCAACCGAACTGGAAGCAGGAGATGGCCAGTTCCAGTGTGGGCCCGATGGAAGCCCTCTGAGGGCTTGATCCAGCGCTTGGGCCTGCTGTAGGGTCCTTCCAGTTTTCATCCCCCTGCCCTTACCCAACCAGGCGGGAATGGGAATCCTAGGAAACGTTCCTGCACTCCTAATCTCCCCAACAGTTTGAAAGCAGGTCCTGCCACCACCTATTTGGTACCACTGAGACCTGTGATTTATTTAATCACCCCGGGTCTTAAGCTGATAGGTGTCACAGAGGAGATCAGGTCTTCAGCTTGATCTCAGCCCAGGCACATCACAGCAGTATAGATCACATCCCCTAATGATTTATCCAAGTTAACTTTCTGAATTATTTAGCCCTCTGTAACTCTTTTGCCTGCGAAGAAGACAAGCCCTCTTGAATAGTTCCCTGTTGCAGAGCTTGTGGAAGTGGGAAACACGATATCGTTTCAGATCTCAGGCCTTCCCAACCAGCACCTTGCCTGGGGTAATTTCCCTCTTGTTCACGTTCAGCCATTTGACCCACACCAGTCTGGCTCCATCCCTTTAGGAGAGGCTTACTTAATGGGCTGTTGTCTCCATGCCATGAAAGCCTTCCCCTGCTCATTTCCACATGCGGAGCCTCTATGGAAGGGACAGGACATTTTTCTCCAGGCCAGATGGCAACCTTCATGATCTCTGTCAAGGTCAGTCTGGTCGACTCTGAGGGGCAGCAGCTCTGAACCTGGAACTGTCTGCATGCCGAGCGGACACTTTGCCACTGAGCCACTGCCCCTCTCCACAGTCCCAGTATGCCCGCTTCTCATTTTTGAGAGCCAGATGGAGAACTCTGCCCTTATCCTTGATGGTATAATAGCTATACCCCGTACAGAATTGGAAATGATAATAGGTTCCTTTACTTCCCGGAACACTGGCTTAAGATCGGCTTTATACTCTTTACTGATCAAAACTCTATGTCTTACTCCCCCCAAATATCAGTCTTCTTGGCAGAAAGATTGTGACGCCTCTCTTACAGAGGAAACCTGGTCTCAAATTTGGGCATCCAAAAGACACAACTCTGAGGTAATGTCAGTACGCTTACAAAATCTGAAAATTATGACAAGATGGTATGCCACACCAGCCAGACTATCCCTTATTGCCTCAAATTACTCCCCATATTGCTGGAAAGGGTGCCGGCAACTTGGCAACTTTGCGCACTGTCGGTGGGGGTGTGAGAAAGTTAAGAAGTTCTGGAAGGAAGCTCTATCTGTTCTAGAAAAAGTCACCTCAATTTCGGTCCCTTTCCTGCCTGAAACCTTAGTTTTGAACTATTGGCCAGAGAAAGTAAGACCTAGAATGCTTGGTTCTACCACAGAGGTTATGTTAGATGCAGCCAAGACTGCTATAGCACCTTACTGGAAAGACGACAAGCCACCAAATATCGAGGTCTGGTTTAGGAAACTTTGGGCACATTATCTTATGGATTCTGTCACAGTTCAATTAAATTCCACGGCTGGATCGTCCCTACACTCAGCCTTTACCGGTAAATGGTTCCCGGTCCTTGAATACCTGTCTCAGCAACAGTTCATTTCAGCGGAATGGTCTCAATACCACAAGGTGTACGTTGATAGTTTGTTCCCCAGAACTTTGAAATGTGGGTTAAACTATTCGTTCAGTGATACAGTAACCCTTAAAACTTTTGTAAGTTAACTTATGGTAAAAAGTTGTTGCTATAAACAACAGATATTTTGAAACTGTATGGTGCTATTATGCACATTATGTTGACTTTATTTTGATTGTTACTGGTTATATAAGCTTTACGTTACTTGTGAATTTTGTATTTTTCAATATAAACAGTCAATAAAATGGTTTAAACGGGGGGGGGGGGAGATGCATACCCAACCCCCGCACACCCACGAAGCTGCCTGATAGTGAATCAGACCTTCAGTCCATCGAGGTCAGTGCCTAGATGCCTGTTTGGAGGAGAGGCCTTTCTCTCTCTCTCTCACGTTCCTCTTTTGTGTTATTCCTGCCAGAGGCTTTTCTCCTTCCTAGGCAGGGATCTCCCTCTTTCTCCTTCTGTCTCTGGGGCTGCAGGTGGAGAGTTTCCTCCCTGCGGGACAGAGCAAAAACTTGAAGGGGGGGGGGGGGCGGGGTCCAAATCCAGCCTCCTTTCTCCGAATCCGGGCTCTGTCCCTTCACTCCTGCAAGAAATATTGGTTAAAACTCCCCTTTGGGCACCTTCTGCTCGCATCTGAGGTCCTGCATTTGATCTCCACGGGGCAATAGAGAAAGCCAGTCATCTACACCGGTCCATTTAAAGAACAGCATCATCTAGCAACGTCTGAACCCCTCCCCCAACTGAGTCTTACGGAAACGTCTTCGGACAGCGCTGGCTCTTCGGCATGGAAATGGAGATGAGCACCGCATCCCTAGAGCCCTATTCGACCGGCTTCCGAGCAAGGGAAACCTTGACCGTTCTTTACCTATAGATGGAGGAATAAATAGCAGTGGGATCCCGCGCGGTGTTGCTCCAGAGCAGCCTCATTAAGCAGCATAAGGCGTCCCTGACGGCAGCCTGACCGAGGGGCCTAATGGAGGGGGCGGGACGCGCTTTCCTTCGGTCTACAGCACTGAAAGGGTTCAACATACAGAGCCGTTTCCTAGAGGGGCCGAACGGAGGGGGGAAAGAAGGCTGGGGGGGCGCGCGCGGAGGGTTCGCTTCTGAATGGGGAGAGAGAACGGGGGGGGGGGGCGCTTCCGAGGTGCAACAGCGGGCGGGGGGGGGGGGGAGAAGGAATCGTGCTGGATCCCGGGAAGGTCCACTTGGAAGTCAAAGGCAGGGGATCAGGTTCGAGCTCTTGGAAGGGGGGCGGCCCCCCCCTTTGGTGTCCGTCCCTCGCTGGCTTCGCCTCCGGCCTGCCTCGCTCCCCGCCGGAAGTCCCTCCCTGCAGCAGGCCGGCCGGCCGGTCGGGGGAGCGGCCTGAGAGGCAGCGCAGAAATGGAGCCGGAGCGGAGGGGAAGAGGGCAGGAAGGTGCCCAAGGGGTGGTGGGGCTGCCCCTCCCGCCGTCGCCGGCCTCCTAAGGGGCCCCTCTTCCCCCTCTCGCTGCCCCGGCGGACGGGGAGTTGAAGGGCGCGGTCCCGGGGCTGGGGGAGGGCGGGCAACCTTTCGGGCCTGAGCTCCCAGCGGCCGCCAGGGGCGCATTTCGCGGTTCCCGGGGAACGGGCGCCTTCCCAGGCCTGGGGGAGCGGGAGGAACCCCTCGCGTCTGCTCTCCGAACGGCAAAAGCCGTTCGGAGAGCAGACGCGAGGGGCGCATTTTTCCTTTAGGGGTTCAGGGGCGCCGTCCCGGGGCTGGGGGAGGCCGGGAAAGGTTTTGCACCTGTTTGCCCAGCCCCGGCGAGGGGCGCAACTCGCCGTTCGTGGTTAAAGGGCGCCTTCCCGGGCCTGGGGGAGGGGGGGAAACCTTTAAAATGTGGAGGGGAGAGAAGGTGGCAAGATGTAGCCCAGCCTCCTTAGGTCTTAGAACCTAAGCCGGGTCTGGACTTGGATGGGAGACCATCCCCGGAGGATGCGAAAGAGGAAGGCGAGGGCAAACTGCCTCTGCTTCTCACCTCCTTTGAAAGCCGCTTGTTGGGATTGCCACTTGTGTGCTGCAACTGGACGGCACTTGCATACACACAGTAGAATGTGGGCTGTATCCACACATTGGTGGCTATGGCTCTGTTGTTTTGCAGCTGCCCTGATTTGCACCTGGATCTTCTTGTATGGATAAGCCCCAATTGCCAATGACTGCTAAAGTGCAGTATCCATCGATGTCTGGACTCAGCCATGGGAAACACTGTGCTGGATCCTGTGTCAGAATGAAACTCTCCTGCCACCCTCCTCCCACTTAGCTCCATGAAATGTTGCTTCTGGGGGAAAGGGTATCATGAGGAATGAAGTGAACCGGGAGGTCTGCAGTAGGAAGGAGGAATCAGTGGAAACTAGCCACTGAGTTTGGAATCAGCCCACTACCTATTATTGCCCCAGAGTATTTAAAGTCTTGGGCGACTTTGTACTGAATTTCAGTAAACTATGGCATCACAGTTGCCTTTGTTGGGGAAATGCGTGGCTGAGCCAGAATACCAAACCGTTGCTGTGCACTCAATTTCTGAGCATTTGTTTGTCTTATGTGACCATTTGTTTGTCTTATGCACATGGTATGTATATTTGCAGATCGTAAAGTGACTATTCTAAAAGTGAATTTAAATAAAGGACACTGCAGGAGACCAGTAAGATATCAGCGTGCACAGGAAATATATGTTTACGGTAGAGCAATTTTAGGCTTTATCCTTTTTGTATTTTCCAATCTCTAAATATTGGTATCAGATATTATAAAAAGATATCTTTCACCCAAACAGTACATAGAGAAAAATATGTTTCACTCAAACAATGCATCAAGGGCAGGTTTACATTCAAACAGCGACTTATCAGTGTATCAGTATTTGGTATGTCTTCCTATCACTGTGACCCTCAGTTTTTGCATTAGCCTCCGGGTGGGGCTCTTGGCTCCACCCCCAAAGTCTCCAGCTATTTCCCAACCCAGACCTGGCAACCGTAGTTGGGGGGAGGCCGGGGAAAGCCCCTCCCTCTGGGTGTGTGGAGGGGGTTGTCTCCTTCGCACCTCTCTGCGAAACCAGGGGGGTCCCTGCAGCGCCTTCCTCGGGTGTGTGGCTCCCGGCAGGGCAGCTGGGGAAGCTAAATTTCATTAGCAAACAAATACCACTGGACAAATAAATATCATTATCGATATCTGCTTTTACCCCTTTTGTTATTATTTTTGGCACTCTGGTTTAATGTTAATAAAAAGCAAATCTGCATATTTCCCAGTAAAAAAAAGTGTCCTATTTGTTCATGTCTTGCGGCTCTCGAACATCTGACATTTATTCCATGATAGTTCGAGGTGGGTAGCCGTGTTGGCCTGTCTGTAGCAGTGGAAAAGAGAAAGCATCCAGTGGCACCTGAAAGACTAAGAAAATGTGTTTGGCCCTTGAATCTGTTAAACATCTTCATTATGCTGGATGCTGATTTACTGCTCACCCTCTACCAGGGGATGAGCTTTCCTGAGTCACTGAAATGTATGGCTGAGTCTCAGACTTTATAGACTTCATCTCCTAAATCTTTTTTTTTGGGGGGGGGGGGGGGGGCGGGAGGCGTGCCCTGTGACAGTGGAATCAAATCACAACGTCTTGTTTGCTAGTCCCAGATTTCAAGTACCTTATTTCATCTGCCCCCAGGGGTATTTTTAGGCAGGAACGCACAGGAACGGAGTTCCGGCTGGCTTTCAAGTTGGCCATGCCTACAGCCTCCCTCCCCTTGGGTTCCCCGTGCACCTTGCAACATTGATCATTGTTGATCGTAAAGGTGCCACTGGACTCAAACTTTGTTCTGCTGCTTCAGACTAACACCTGGAATCTCTGTTCTCCCAACAGTTCTCCATCTTCCACAGCATATCTCTTGTGGACCGGCTTGACTTTAATCAGCTGTTATCTGCAGTCTCTCTAGATGAGACTTTTGCAACAAACAGGCATATGGGAAATGGAGCAGCCAAACCGCCCAGGCTTAAAAAAACATGTTGCTAGGTCTGTTGGCAGTTGAAATCCCCAGGTTTGTAGATCCCATGCTAAGATTCCAGTTTTCCCTCTGCCTGAGTATGCCGTTTATCTTTGCCACTAGATAACCCTGGAAAAAATAAGGCTTCTGGACTACGATGGCACAGTTCAGGCAGCGATGAAGGTGCTCTTACAGCCCACATGCAAAGCAGAGGCTCTTCCACTGAGCCACGGCCCCTCCCCTCCGTATAGTCTCCAAACCACCTTCTGCTCAGTTGTGCAGATGAACCAGCTGGGTTGCTTTGGATGCATTCTAGAGGTTCATTCTCTCCCCCCCACCCCCCAGCTTACCCATGTTTACCCGGTTTAATTAAGGTACTCTTACGGCAGGTGCAGTGTCTTTCTGTTGCTTGGGCTGTGACTCTCTCTTAACGGGGAGCTGTTCAGTAGCCTACAGTATTTCATACGGATGTTTCGCAGGAAGCTGCCTTCTACTGAATCAGACCCCTGGTCCATCAAGGTCAGTATTGTCTACTCAAACTGGCAGCAGCTCTCCAGGGTCACAGGCTGAGGTCTTTCTCAGCACTTACTATCTGGTCCTTTCAACTGGAGATGCCAGGGATTGAACCTGCATGAATATCGGAGGCTCTACCACTAAGCCACAGCCCCTCAAGTTTTGCCGCCCAGCGATTGAGAGAGTCTGGCGAAGCCAGCTATGCAGCAGCAGCAGCAGCAGCAGCAACCGAACTGGAAGCAGGAGATGGCCAGTTCCAGTGTGGGCCCGATGGAAGCCCTCTGAGGGCTTGATCCAGCGCTTGGGCCTGCTGTAGGGTCCTTCCAGTTTTCATCCCCCTGCCCTTACCCAACCAGGCGGGAATGGGAATCCTAGGAAACGTTCCTGCACTCCTAATCTCCCCAACAGTTTGAAAGCAGGTCCTGCCACCACCTATTTGGTACCACTGGGACCTGTGATTTATTTAATCACCCCGGGTCTTAAGCTGATAGGTGTCACAGAGGAGATCAGGTCTTCAGCTTGATCTCAGCCCAGGCACATCACAGCAGTATAGATCACATCCCCTAATGATTTATCCAAGTTAACTTTCTGAATTATTTAGCCCTCTGTAACTCTTTTGCCTGCGAAGAAGACAAGCCCTCTTGAATAGTTCCCTGTTGCAGAGCTTGTGGAAGTGGGAAACACGATATCGTTTCAGATCTCAGGCCTTCCCAACCAGCACCTTGCCTGGGGTAATTTCCCTCTTGTTCACGTTCAGCCATTTGACCCACACCAGTCTGGCTCCATCCCTTTAGGAGAGGCTTACTTAATGGGCTGTTGTCTCCATGCCATGAAAGCCTTCCCCTGCTCATTTCCACATGCGGAGCCTCTATGGAAGGGACAGGACATTTTTCTCCAGGCCAGATGGCAACCTTCATGATCTCTGTCAAGGTCAGTCTGGTCGACTCTGAGGGGCAGCAGCTCTGAACCTGGAACTGTCTGCATGCCGAGCGGACACTTTGCCACTGAGCCACTGCCCCTCTCCACAGTCCCAGTATGCCCGCTTCTCATTTTTGAGAGCCAGATGGAGAACTCTGCCCTTATCCTTGATGGTATAATAGCTATACCCCGTACAGAATTGGAAATGATAATAGGTTCCTTTACTTCCCGGAACACTGGCTTAAGATCGGCTTTATACTCTTTACTGATCAAAACTCTATGTCTTACTCCCCCCAAATATCAGTCTTCTTGGCAGAAAGATTGTGACGCCTCTCTTACAGAGGAAACCTGGTCTCAAATTTGGGCATCCAAAAGACACAACTCTGAGGTAATGTCAGTACGCTTACAAAATCTGAAAATTATGACAAGATGGTATGCCACACCAGCCAGACTATCCCTTATTGCCTCAAATTACTCCCCATATTGCTGGAAAGGGTGCCGGCAACTTGGCAACTTTGCGCACTGTCGGTGGGGGTGTGAGAAAGTTAAGAAGTTCTGGAAGGAAGCTCTATCTGTTCTAGAAAAAGTCACCTCAATTTCGGTCCCTTTCCTGCCTGAAACCTTAGTTTTGAACTATTGGCCAGAGAAAGTAAGACCTAGAATGCTTGGTTCTACCACAGAGGTTATGTTAGATGCAGCCAAGACTGCTATAGCACCTTACTGGAAAGACGACAAGCCACCAAATATCGAGGTCTGGTTTAGGAAACTTTGGGCACATTATCTTATGGATTCTGTCACAGTTCAATTAAATTCCACGGCTGGATCGTCCCTACACTCAGCCTTTACCGGTAAATGGTTCCCGGTCCTTGAATACCTGTCTCAGCAACAGTTCATTTCAGCGGAATGGTCTCAATACCACAAGGTGTACGTTGATAGTTTGTTCCCCAGAACTTTGAAATGTGGGTTAAACTATTCGTTCAGTGATACAGTAACCCTTAAAACTTTTGTAAGTTAACTTATGGTAAAAAGTTGTTGCTATAAACAACAGATATTTTGAAACTGTATGGTGCTATTATGCACATTATGTTGACTTTATTTTGATTGTTACTGGTTATATAAGCTTTACGTTACTTGTGAATTTTGTATTTTTCAATATAAACAGTCAATAAAATGGTTTAAACGGGGGGGGGGGGGGGAGATGCATACCCAACCCCCGCACACCCACGAAGCTGCCTGATAGTGAATCAGACCTTCAGTCCATCGAGGTCAGTGCCTAGATGCCTGTTTGGAGGAGAGGCCTTTCTCTCTCTCTCTCACGTTCCTCTTTTGTGTTATTCCTGCCAGAGGCTTTTCTCCTTCCTAGGCAGGGATCTCCCTCTTTCTCCTTCTGTCTCTGGGGCTGCAGGTGGAGAGTTTCCTCCCTGCGGGACAGAGCAAAAACTTGAAGGGGGGGGGGGGGGCGGGGTCCAAATCCAGCCTCCTTTCTCCGAATCCGGGCTCTGTCCCTTCACTCCTGCAAGAAATATTGGTTAAAACTCCCCTTTGGGCACCTTCTGCTCGCATCTGAGGTCCTGCATTTGATCTCCACGGGGCAATAGAGAAAGCCAGTCATCTACACCGGTCCATTTAAAGAACAGCATCATCTAGCAACGTCTGAACCCCTCCCCCAACTGAGTCTTACGGAAACGTCTTCGGACAGCGCTGGCTCTTCGGCATGGAAATGGAGATGAGCACCGCATCCCTAGAGCCCTATTCGACCGGCTTCCGAGCAAGGGAAACCTTGACCGTTCTTTACCTATAGATGGAGGAATAAATAGCAGTGGGATCCCGCGCGGTGTTGCTCCAGAGCAGCCTCATTAAGCAGCATAAGGCGTCCCTGACGGCAGCCTGACCGAGGGGCCTAATGGAGGGGGCGGGACGCGCTTTCCTTCGGTCTACAGCACTGAAAGGGTTCAACATACAGAGCCGTTTCCTAGAGGGGCCGAACGGAGGGGGGAAAGAAGGCTGGGGGGGCGCGCGCGGAGGGTTCGCTTCTGAATGGGGAGAGAGAACGGGGGGGGGGGGCGCTTCCGAGGTGCAACAGCGGGCGGGGGGGGGGGGGAGAAGGAATCGTGCTGGATCCCGGGAAGGTCCACTTGGAAGTCAAAGGCAGGGGATCAGGTTCGAGCTCTTGGAAGGGGGGGCGGGCCTTTGGTGTCCGTCCCTCGCTGGCTTCGCCTCCGGCCTGCCTCGCTCCCCGCCGGAAGTCCCTCCCTGCAGCAGGCCGGCCGGCCGGTCGGGGGAGCGGCCTGAGAGGCAGCGCAGAAATGGAGCCGGAGCGGAGGGGAAGAGGGCAGGAAGGTGCCCAAGGGGTGGTGGGGCTGCCCCTCCCGCCGTCGCCGGCCTCCTAAGGGGCCCCTCTTCCCCCTCTCGCTGCCCCGGCGGACGGGGAGTTGAAGGGCGCGGTCCCGGGGCTGGGGGAGGGCGGGCAACCTTTCGGGCCTGAGCTCCCAGCGGCCGCCAGGGGCGCATTTCGCGGTTCCCGGGGAACGGGCGCCTTCCCAGGCCTGGGGGAGCGGGAGGAACCCCTCGCGTCTGCTCTCCGAACGGCAAAAGCCGTTCGGAGAGCAGACGCGAGGGGCGCATTTTTCCTTTAGGGGTTCAGGGGCGCCGTCCCGGGGCTGGGGGAGGCCGGGAAAGGTTTTGCACCTGTTTGCCCAGCCCCGGCGAGGGGCGCAACTCGCCGTTCGTGGTTAAAGGGCGCCTTCCCGGGCCTGGGGGAGGGGGGGAAACCTTTAAAATGTGGAGGGGAGAGAAGGTGGCAAGATGTAGCCCAGCCTCCTTAGGTCTTAGAACCTAAGCCGGGTCTGGACTTGGATGGGAGACCATCCCCGGAGGATGCGAAAGAGGAAGGCGAGGGCAAACTGCCTCTGCTTCTCACCTCCTTTGAAAGCCGCTTGTTGGGATTGCCACTTGTGTGCTGCAACTGGACGGCACTTGCATACACACAGTAGAATGTGGGCTGTATCCACACATTGGTGGCTATGGCTCTGTTGTTTTGCAGCTGCCCTGATTTGCACCTGGATCTTCTTGTATGGATAAGCCCCAATTGCCAATGACTGCTAAAGTGCAGTATCCATCGATGTCTGGACTCAGCCATGGGAAACACTGTGCTGGATCCTGTGTCAGAATGAAACTCTCCTGCCACCCTCCTCCCACTTAGCTCCATGAAATGTTGCTTCTGGGGGAAAGGGTATCATGAGGAATGAAGTGAACCGGGAGGTCTGCAGTAGGAAGGAGGAATCAGTGGAAACTAGCCACTGAGTTTGGAATCAGCCCACTACCTATTATTGCCCCAGAGTATTTAAAGTCTTGGGCGACTTTGTACTGAATTTCAGTAAACTATGGCATCACAGTTGCCTTTGTTGGGGAAATGCGTGGCTGAGCCAGAATACCAAACCGTTGCTGTGCACTCAATTTCTGAGCATTTGTTTGTCTTATGTGACCATTTGTTTGTCTTATGCACATGGTATGTATATTTGCAGATCGTAAAGTGACTATTCTAAAAGTGAATTTAAATAAAGGACACTGCAGGAGACCAGTAAGATATCAGCGTGCACAGGAAATATATGTTTACGGTAGAGCAATTTTAGGCTTTATCCTTTTTGTATTTTCCAATCTCTAAATATTGGTATCAGATATTATAAAAAGATATCTTTCACCCAAACAGTACATAGAGAAAAATATGTTTCACTCAAACAATGCATCAAGGGCAGGTTTACATTCAAACAGCGACTTATCAGTGTATCAGTATTTGGTATGTCTTCCTATCACTGTGACCCTCAGTTTTTGCATTAGCCTCCGGGTGGGGCTCTTGGCTCCACCCCCAAAGTCTCCAGCTATTTCCCAACCCAGACCTGGCAACCGTAGTTGGGGGGAGGCCGGGGAAAGCCCCTCCCTCTGGGTGTGTGGAGGGGGTTGTCTCCTTCGCACCTCTCTGCGAAACCAGGGGGGTCCCTGCAGCGCCTTCCTCGGGTGTGTGGCTCCCGGCAGGGCAGCTGGGGAAGCTAAATTTCATTAGCAAACAAATACCACTGGACAAATAAATATCATTATCGATATCTGCTTTTACCCCTTTTGTTATTATTTTTGGCACTCTGGTTTAATGTTAATAAAAAGCAAATCTGCATATTTCCCAGTAAAAAAAAGTGTCCTATTTGTTCATGTCTTGCGGCTCTCGAACATCTGACATTTATTCCATGATAGTTCGAGGTGGGTAGCCGTGTTGGCCTGTCTGTAGCAGTGGAAAAGAGAAAGCATCCAGTGGCACCTGAAAGACTAAGAAAATGTGTTTGGCCCTTGAATCTGTTAAACATCTTCATTATGCTGGATGCTGATTTACTGCTCACCCTCTACCAGGGGATGAGCTTTCCTGAGTCACTGAAATGTATGGCTGAGTCTCAGACTTTATAGACTTCATCTCCTAAATCTTTTTTTTTTGGGGGGGGGGGGGGGCGGGAGGCGTGCCCTGTGACAGTGGAATCAAATCACAACGTCTTGTTTGCTAGTCCCAGATTTCAAGTACCTTATTTCATCTGCCCCCAGGGGTATTTTTAGGCAGGAACGCACAGGAACGGAGTTCCGGCTGGCTTTCAAGTTGGCCATGCCTACAGCCTCCCTCCCCTTGGGTTCCCCGTGCACCTTGCAACATTGATCATTGTTGATCGTAAAGGTGCCACTGGACTCAAACTTTGTTCTGCTGCTTCAGACTAACACCTGGAATCTCTGTTCTCCCAACAGTTCTCCATCTTCCACAGCATATCTCTTGTGGACCGGCTTGACTTTAATCAGCTGTTATCTGCAGTCTCTCTAGATGAGACTTTTGCAACAAACAGTCATATGGGAAATGGAGCAGCCAAACCGCCCAGGCTTAAAAAAACATGTTGCTAGGTCTGTTGGCAGTTGAAATCCCCAGGTTTGTAGATCCCATGCTAAGATTCCAGTTTTCCCTCTGCCTGAGTATGCCGTTTATCTTTGCCACTAGATAACCCTGGAAAAAATAAGGCTTCTGGACTACGATGGCACAGTTCAGGCAGCGATGAAGGTGCTCTTACAGCCCACATGCAAAGCAGAGGCTCTTCCACTGAGCCACGGCCCCTCCCCTCCGTATAGTCTCCAAACCACCTTCTGCTCAGTTGTGCAGATGAACCAGCTGGGTTGCTCTGGATGCATTCTAGAGGTTCATTCTCTCCCCCCCACCCCCCAGCTTACCCATGTTTACCCGGTTTAATTAAGGTACTCTTACGGCAGGTGCAGTGTCTTTCTGTTGCTTGGGCTGTGACTCTCTCTTAACGGGGAGCTGTTCAGTAGCCTACAGTATTTCATACGGATGTTTCGCAGGAAGCTGCCTTCTACTGAATCAGACCCCTGGTCCATCAAGGTCAGTATTGTCTACTCAAACTGGCAGCAGCTCTCCAGGGTCACAGGCTGAGGTCTTTCTCAGCACTTACTATCTGGTCCTTTCAACTGGAGATGCCAGGGATTGAACCTGCATGAATATCGGAGGCTCTACCACTAAGCCACAGCCCCTCAAGTTTTGCCGCCCAGCGATTGAGAGAGTCTGGCGAAGCCAGCTATGCAGCAGCAGCAGCAGCAGCAGCAACCGAACTGGAAGCAGGAGATGGCCAGTTCCAGTGTGGGCCCGATGGAAGCCCTCTGAGGGCTTGATCCAGCGCTTGGGCCTGCTGTAGGGTCCTTCCAGTTTTCATCCCCCTGCCCTTACCCAACCAGGCGGGAATGGGAATCCTAGGAAACGTTCCTGCACTCCTAATCTCCCCAACAGTTTGAAAGCAGGTCCTGCCACCACCTATTTGGTACCACTGGGACCTGTGATTTATTTAATCACCCCGGGTCTTAAGCTGATAGGTGTCACAGAGGAGATCAGGTCTTCAGCTTGATCTCAGCCCAGGCACATCACAGCAGTATAGATCACATCCCCTAATGATTTATCCAAGTTAACTTTCTGAATTATTTAGCCCTCTGTAACTCTTTTGCCTGCGAAGAAGACAAGCCCTCTTGAATAGTTCCCTGTTGCAGAGCTTGTGGAAGTGGGAAACACGATATCGTTTCAGATCTCAGGCCTTCCCAACCAGCACCTTGCCTGGGGTAATTTCCCTCTTGTTCACGTTCAGCCATTTGACCCACACCAGTCTGGCTCCATCCCTTTAGGAGAGGCTTACTTAATGGGCTGTTGTCTCCATGCCATGAAAGCCTTCCCCTGCTCATTTCCACATGCGGAGCCTCTATGGAAGGGACAGGACATTTTTCTCCAGGCCAGATGGCAACCTTCATGATCTCTGTCAAGGTCAGTCTGGTCGACTCTGAGGGGCAGCAGCTCTGAACCTGGAACTGTCTGCATGCCGAGCGGACACTTTGCCACTGAGCCACTGCCCCTCTCCACAGTCCCAGTATGCCCGCTTCTCATTTTTGAGAGCCAGATGGAGAACTCTGCCCTTATCCTTGATGGTATAATAGCTATACCCCGTACAGAATTGGAAATGATAATAGGTTCCTTTACTTCCCGGAACACTGGCTTAAGATCGGCTTTATACTCTTTACTGATCAAAACTCTATGTCTTACTCCCCCCAAATATCAGTCTTCTTGGCAGAAAGATTGTGACGCCTCTCTTACAGAGGAAACCTGGTCTCAAATTTGGGCATCCAAAAGACACAACTGAGGTAATGTCAGTACGCTTACAAAAACTGAAAATTATGACAAGATGGTATGCCACACCAGCCAGACTATCCCTTATTGCCTCAAATTACTCCCCATATTGCTGGAAAGGGTGCCGGCAACTTGGCAACTTTGCGCACTGTCGGTGGGGGTGTGAGAAAGTTAAGAAGTTCTGGAAGGAAGCTCTATCTGTTCTAGAAAAAGTCACCTCAATTTCGGTCCCTTTCCTGCCTGAAACCTTAGTTTTGAACTATTGGCCAGAGAAAGTAAGACCTAGAATGCTTGGTTCTACCACAGAGGTTATGTTAGATGCAGCCAAGACTGCTATAGCACCTTACTGGAAAGACGACAAGCCACCAAATATCGAGGTCTGGTTTAGGAAACTTTGGGCACATTATCTTATGGATTCTGTCACAGTTCAATTAAATTCCACGGCTGGATCGTCCCTACACTCAGCCTTTACCGGTAAATGGTTCCCGGTCCTTGAATACCTGTCTCAGCAACAGTTCATTTCAGCGGAATGGTCTCAATACCACAAGGTGTACGTTGATAGTTTGTTCTCCAGAACTTTGAAATGTGGGTTAAACTATTCGTTCAGTGATACAGTAACCCTTAAAACTTTTGTAAGTTAACTTATGGTAAAAAGTTGTTGCTATAAACAAGATATTTTGAAACTGTATGGTGCTATTATGCACATTATGTTGACTTTATTTTGATTGTTACTGGTTATATAAGCTTTACGTTACTTGTGAATTTTGTATTTTTCAATATAAACAGTCAATAAAATGGTTTAAACGGGGGGGGGGGGGAGATGCATACCCAACCCCCGCACACCCACGAAGCTGCCTGATAGTGAATCAGACCTTCAGTCCATCGAGGTCAGTGCCTAGATGCCTGTTTGGAGGAGAGGCCTTTCTCTCTCTCTCTCACGTTCCTCTTTTGTGTTATTCCTGCCAGAGGCTTTTCTCCTTCCTAGGCAGGGATCTCCCTCTTTCTCCTTCTGTCTCTGGGGCTGCAGGTGGAGAGTTTCCTCCCTGCGGGACAGAGCAAAAACTTGAAGGGGGGGGGGCGGGGTCCAAATCCAGCCTCCTTTCTCCGAATCCGGGCTCTGTCCCTTCACTCCTGCAAGAAATATTGGTTAAAACTCCCCTTTGGACACCTTCTGCTCGCATCTGAGGTCCTGCATTTGATCTCCACGGGGCAATAGAGAAAGCCAGTCATCTACACCGGTCCATTTAAAGAACAGCATCATCTAGCAACGTCTGAACCCCTCCCCCAACTGAGTCTTACGGAAACGTCTTCGGACAGCGCTGGCTCTTCGGCATGGAAATGGAGATGAGCACCGCATCCCTAGAGCCCTATTCGACCGGCTTCCGAGCAAGGGAAACCTTGACCGTTCTTTACCTATAGATGGAGGAATAAATAGCAGTGGGATCCCGCGCGGTGTTGCTCCAGAGCAGCCTCATTAAGCAGCATAAGGCGTCCCTGACGGCAGCCTGACCGAGGGGCCTAATGGAGGGGGCGGGACGCGCTTTCCTTCGGTCTACAGCACTGAAAGGGTTCAACATACAGAGCCGTTTCCTAGAGGGGCCGAACGGAGGGGGGAAAGAAGGCTGGGGGGGGGGGGCGCGCGGAGGGTTCGCTTCTGAATGGGGAGAGAGAACGGGGGGGGGGGGGGCGCTTCCGAGGTGCAACAGCGGGCGGGGGGGGGGGGGGAGAAGGAATCGTGCTGGATCCCGGGAAGGTCCACTTGGAAGTCAAAGGCAGGGGATCAGGTTCGAGCTCTTGGAAGGGGGGGCGGGCCTTTGGTGTCCGTCCCTCGCTGGCTTCGCCTCCGACCTGCCTCGCTCCCCGCCGGAAGTCCCTCCCTGCAGCAGGCCGGCCGGCCGGTCGGGGGAGCGGCCTGAGAGGCAGCGCAGAAATGGAGCCGGAGCGGAGGGGAAGAGGGCAGGAAGGTGCCCAAGGGGTGGTGGGGCTGCCCCTCCCGCCGTCGCCGGCCTCCTAAGGGGCCCCTCTTCCCCCTCTCGCTGCCCCGGCGGACGGGGAGTTGAAGGGCGCGGTCCCGGGGCTGGGGGAGGGCGGGCAACCTTTCGGGCCTGAGCTCCCAGCGGCCGCCAGGGGCGCATTTCGCGGTTCCCGGGGAACGGGCGCCTTCCCAGGCCTGGGGGAGCGGGAGGAACCCCTCGCGTCTGCTGAGCAGACGCGAGGGGCGCATTTTTCCTTTAGGGGTTCAGGGGCGCCGTCCCGGGGCTGGGGGAGGCCGGGAAAGGTTTTGCACCTGTTTGCCCAGCCCCGGCGAGGGGCGCAACTCGCCGTTCGTGGTTAAAGGGCGCCTTCCCGGGCCTGGGGGAGGGGGGGAAACCTTTAAAATGTGGAGGGGAGAGAAGGTGGCAAGATGTAGCCCAGCCTCCTTAGGTCTTAGAAGCTAAGCCGGGTCTGGACTTGGATGGGAGACCATCCCCGGAGGATGCGAAAGAGGAAGGCGAGGGCAAACTGCCTCTGCTTCTCACCTCCTTTGAAAGCCGCTTGTTGGGATTGCCACTTGTGTGCTGCAACTGGACGGCACTTGCATACACACAGTAGAATGTGGGCTGTATCCACACATTGGTGGCTATGGCTCTGTTGTTTTGCAGCTGCCCTGATTTGCACCTGGATCTTCTTGTATGGATAAGCCCCAATTGCCAATGACTGCTAAAGTGCAGTATCCATCGATGTCTGGACTCAGCCATGGGAAACACTGTGCTGGATCCTGTGTCAGAATGAAACTCTCCTGCCACCCTCCTCCCACTTAGCTCCATGAAATGTTGCTTCTGGGGGAAAGGGTATCATGAGGAATGAAGTGAACCGGGAGGTCTGCAGTAGGAAGGAGGAATCAGTGGAAACTAGCCACTGAGTTTGGAATCAGCCCACTACCTATTATTGCCCCAGAGTATTTAAAGTCTTGGGCGACTTTGTACTGAATTTCAGTAAACTATGGCATCACAGTTGCCTTTGTTGGGGAAATGCGTGGCTGAGCCAGAATACCAAACCGTTGCTGTGCACTCAATTTCTGAGCATTTGTTTGTCTTATGTGACCATTTGTTTGTCTTATGCACATGGTATGTATATTTGCAGATCGTAAAGTGACTATTCTAAAAGTGAATTTAAATAAAGGACACTGCAGGAGACCAGTAAGATATCAGCGTGCACAGGAAATATATGTTTACGGTAGAGCAATTTTAGGCTTTATCCTTTTTGTATTTTCCAATCTCTAAATATTGGTATCAGATATTATAAAAAGATATCTTTCACCCAAACAGTACATAGAGAAAAATATGTTTCACTCAAACAATGCATCAAGGGCAGGTTTACATTCAAACAGCGACTTATCAGTGTATCAGTATTTGGTATGTCTTCCTATCACTGTGACCCTCAGTTTTTGCATTAGCCTCCGGGTGGGGCTCTTGGCTCCACCCCCAAAGTCTCCAGCTATTTCCCAACCCAGACCTGGCAACCGTAGTTGGGGGGAGGCCGGGGAAAGCCCCTCCCTCTGGGTGTGTGGAGGGGGTTGTCTCCTTCGCACCTCTCTGCGAAACCAGGGGGGTCCCTGCAGCGCCTTCCTCGGGTGTGTGGCTCCCGGCAGGGCAGCTGGGGAAGCTAAATTTCATTAGCAAACAAATACCACTGGACAAATAAATATCATTATCGATATCTGCTTTTACCCCTTTTGTTATTATTTTTGGCACTCTGGTTTAATGTTAATAAAAAGCAAATCTGCATATTTCCCAGTAAAAAAAAGTGTCCTATTTGTTCATGTCTTGCGGCTCTCGAACATCTGACATTTATTCCATGATAGTTCGAGGTGGGTAGCCGTGTTGGCCTGTCTGTAGCAGTGGAAAAGAGAAAGCATCCAGTGGCACCTGAAAGACTAAGAAAATGTGTTTGGCCCTTGAATCTGTTAAACATCTTCATTATGCTGGATGCTGATTTACTGCTCACCCTCTACCAGGGGATGAGCTTTCCTGAGTCACTGAAATGTATGGCTGAGTCTCAGACTTTATAGACTTCATCTCCTAAATCTTTTTTTTGGGGGGGGGGGGGGGGCGGGAGGCGTGCCCTGTGACAGTGGAATCAAATCACAACGTCTTGTTTGCTAGTCCCAGATTTCAAGTACCTTATTTCATCTGCCCCCAGGGGTATTTTTAGGCAGGAACGCACAGGAACGGAGTTCCGGCTGGCTTTCAAGTTGGCCATGCCTACAGCCTCCCTCCCCTTGGGTTCCCCGTGCACCTTGCAACATTGATCATTGTTGATCGTAAAGGTGCCACTGGACTCAAACTTTGTTCTGCTGCTTCAGACTAACACCTGGAATCTCTGTTCTCCCAACAGTTCTCCATCTTCCACAGCATATCTCTTGTGGACCGGCTTGACTTTAATCAGCTGTTATCTGCAGTCTCTCTAGATGAGACTTTTGCAACAAACAGGCATATGGGAAATGGAGCAGCCAAACCGCCCAGGCTTAAAAAAACATGTTGCTAGGTCTGTTGGCAGTTGAAATCCCCAGGTTTGTAGATCCCATGCTAAGATTCCAGTTTTCCCTCTGCCTGAGTATGCCGTTTATCTTTGCCACTAGATAACCCTGGAAAAAATAAGGCTTCTGGACTACGATGGCACAGTTCAGGCAGCGATGAAGGTGCTCTTACAGCCCACATGCAAAGCAGAGGCTCTTCCACTGAGCCACGGCCCCTCCCCTCCGTATAGTCTCCAAACCACCTTCTGCTCAGTTGTGCAGATGAACCAGCTGGGTTGCTTTGGATGCATTCTAGAGGTTCATTCTCTCCCCCCCACCCCCCAGCTTACCCATGTTTACCCGGTTTAATTAAGGTACTCTTACGGCAGGTGCAGTGTCTTTCTGTTGCTTGGGCTGTGACTCTCTCTTAACGGGGAGCTGTTCAGTAGCCTACAGTATTTCATACGGATGTTTCGCAGGAAGCTGCCTTCTACTGAATCAGACCCCTGGTCCATCAAGGTCAGTATTGTCTACTCAAACTGGCAGCAGCTCTCCAGGGTCACAGGCTGAGGTCTTTCTCAGCACTTACTATCTGGTCCTTTCAACTGGAGATGCCAGGGATTGAACCTGCATGAATATCGGAGGCTCTACCACTAAGCCACAGCCCCTCAAGTTTTGCCGCCCAGCGATTGAGAGAGTCTGGCGAAGCCAGCTATGCAGCAGCAGCAGCAGCAGCAGCAACCGAACTGGAAGCAGGAGATGGCCAGTTCCAGTGTGGGCCCGATGGAAGCCCTCTGAGGGCTTGATCCAGCGCTTGGGCCTGCTGTAGGGTCCTTCCAGTTTTCATCCCCCTGCCCTTACCCAACCAGGCAGGAATGGGAATCCTAGGAAACGTTCCTGCACTCCTAATCTCCCCAACAGTTTGAAAGCAGGTCCTGCCACCACCTATTTGGTACCACTGGGACCTGTGATTTATTTAATCACCCCGGGTCTTAAGCTGATAGGTGTCACAGAGGAGATCAGGTCTTCAGCTTGATCTCAGCCCAGGCACATCACAGCAGTATAGATCACATCCCCTAATGATTTATCCAAGTTAACTTTCTGAATTATTTAGCCCTCTGTAACTCTTTTGCCTGCGAAGAAGACAAGCCCTCTTGAATAGTTCCCTGTTGCAGAGCTTGTGGAAGTGGGAAACACGATATCGTTTCAGATCTCAGGCCTTCCCAACCAGCACCTTGCCTGGGGTAATTTCCCTCTTGTTCACGTTCAGCCATTTGACCCACACCAGTCTGGCTCCATCCCTTTAGGAGAGGCTTACTTAATGGGCTGTTGTCTCCATGCCATGAAAGCCTTCCCCTGCTCATTTCCACATGCGGAGCCTCTATGGAAGGGACAGGACATTTTTCTCCAGGCCAGATGGCAACCTTCATGATCTCTGTCAAGGTCAGTCTGGTCGACTCTGAGGGGCAGCAGCTCTGAACCTGGAACTGTCTGCATGCCGAGCGGACACTTTGCCACTGAGCCACTGCCCCTCTCCACAGTCCCAGTATGCCCGCTTCTCATTTTTGAGAGCCAGATGGAGAACTCTGCCCTTATCCTTGATGGTATAATAGCTATACCCCGTACAGAATTGGAAATGATAATAGGTTCCTTTACTTCCCGGAACACTGGCTTAAGATCGGCTTTATACTCTTTACTGATCAAAACTCTATGTCTTACTCCCCCCAAATATCAGTCTTCTTGGCAGAAAGATTGTGACGCCTCTCTTACAGAGGAAACCTGGTCTCAAATTTGGGCATCCAAAAGACACAACTCTGAGGTAATGTCAGTACGCTTACAAAATCTGAAAATTATGACAAGATGGTATGCCACACCAGCCAGACTATCCCTTATTGCCTCAAATTACTCCCCATATTGCTGGAAAGGGTGCCGGCAACTTGGCAACTTTGCGCACTGTCGGTGGGGGTGTGAGAAAGTTAAGAAGTTCTGGAAGGAAGCTCTATCTGTTCTAGAAAAAGTCACCTCAATTTCGGTCCCTTTCCTGCCTGAAACCTTAGTTTTGAACTATTGGCCAGAGAAAGTAAGACCTAGAATGCTTGGTTCTACCACAGAGGTTATGTTAGATGCAGCCAAGACTGCTATAGCACCTTACTGGAAAGACGACAAGCCACCAAATATCGAGGTCTGGTTTAGGAAACTTTGGGCACATTATCTTATGGATTCTGTCACAGTTCAATTAAATTCCACGGCTGGATCGTCCCTACACTCAGCCTTTACCGGTAAATGGTTCCCGGTCCTTGAATACCTGTCTCAGCAACAGTTCATTTCAGCGGAATGGTCTCAATACCACAAGGTGTACGTTGATAGTTTGTTCTCCAGAACTTTGAAATGTGGGTTAAACTATTCGTTCAGTGATACAGTAACCCTTAAAACTTTTGTAAGTTAACTTATGGTAAAAAGTTGTTGCTATAAACAACAGATATTTTGAAACTGTATGGTGCTATTATGCACATTATGTTGACTTTATTTTGATTGTTACTGGTTATATAAGCTTTACGTTACTTGTGAATTTTGTATTTTTCAATATAAACAGTCAATAAAATGGTTTAAACGGGGGGGGGGGGGGAGATGCATACCCAACCCCCGCACACCCACGAAGCTGCCTGATAGTGAATCAGACCTTCAGTCCATCGAGGTCAGTGCCTAGATGCCTGTTTGGAGGAGAGGCCTTTCTCTCTCTCTCTCACGTTCCTCTTTTGTGTTATTCCTGCCAGAGGCTTTTCTCCTTCCTAGGCAGGGATCTCCCTCTTTCTCCTTCTGTCTCTGGGGCTGCAGGTGGAGAGTTTCCTCCCTGCGGGACAGAGCAAAAACTTGAAGGGGGGGGGGGGCGGGGTCCAAATCCAGCCTCCTTTCTCCGAATCCGGGCTCTGTCCCTTCACTCCTGCAAGAAATATTGGTTAAAACTCCCCTTTGGGCACCTTCTGCTCGCATCTGAGGTCCTGCATTTGATCTCCACGGGGCAATTGAGAAAGCCAGTCATCTACACCGGTCCGTTTAAAGAACAGCATCATCTAGCAACGTCTGAACCCCTCCCCCAACTGAGTCTTACGGAAACGTCTTCGGACAGCGCTGGCTCTTCGGCATGGAAATGGAGATGAGCACCGCATCCCTAGAGCCCTATTCGACCGGCTTCCGAGCAAGGGAAACCTTGACCGTTCTTTACCTATAGATGGAGGAATAAATAGCAGTGGGATCCCGCGCGGTGTTGCTCCAGAGCAGCCTCATTAAGCAGCATAAGGCGTCCCTGACGGCAGCCTGACCGAGGGGCCTAATGGAGGGGGCGGGACGCGCTTTCCTTCGGTCTACAGCACTGAAAGGGTTCAACATACAGAGCCGTTTCCTAGAGGGGCCGAACGGAGGGGGGAAAGAAGGCTGGGGGGGCGCGCGCGGAGGGTTCGCTTCTGAATGGGGAGAGAGAACGGGGGGGGGGCGCTTCCGAGGTGCAACAGCGGGCGGGGGGGGGGGGGGGAGAAGGAATCGTGCTGGATCCCGGGAAGGTCCACTTGGAAGTCAAAGGCAGGGGATCAGGTTCGAGCTCTTGGAAGGGGGGGCGGGCCTTTGGTGTCCGTCCCTCGCTGGCTTCGCCTCCGGCCTGCCTCGCTCCCCGCCGGAAGTCCCTCCCTGCAGCAGGCCGGCCGGCCGGTCGGGGGAGCGGCCTGAGAGGCAGCGCAGAAATGGAGCCGGAGCGGAGGGGAAGAGGGCAGGAAGGTGCCCAAGGGGTGGTGGGGCTGCCCCTCCCGCCGTCGCCGGCCTCCTAAGGGGCCCCTCTTCCCCCTCTCGCTGCCCCGGCGGACGGGGAGTTGAAGGGCGCGGTCCCGGGGCTGGGGGAGGGCGGGCAACCTTTCGGGCCTGAGCTCCCAGCGGCCGCCAGGGGCGCATTTCGCGGTTCCCGGGGAACGGGCGCCTTCCCAGGCCTGGGGGAGCGGGAGGAACCCCTCGCGTCTGCTCTCCGAACGGCAAAAGCCGTTCGGAGAGCAGACGCGAGGGGCGCATTTTTCCTTTAGGGGTTCAGGGGCGCCGTCCCGGGGCTGGGGGAGGCCGGGAAAGGTTTTGCACCTGTTTGCCCAGCCCCGGCGAGGGGCGCAACTCGCCGTTCGTGGTTAAAGGGCGCCTTCCCGGGCCTGGGGGAGGGGGGGAAACCTTTAAAATGTGGAGGGGAGAGAAGGTGGCAAGATGTAGCCCAGCCTCCTTAGGTCTTAGAAGCTAAGCCGGGTCTGGACTTGGATGGGAGACCATCCCCGGAGGATGCGAAAGAGGAAGGCGAGGGCAAACTGCCTCTGCTTCTCACCTCCTTTGAAAGCCGCTTGTTGGGATTGCCACTTGTGTGCTGCAACTGGACGGCACTTGCATACACACAGTAGAATGTGGGCTGTATCCACACATTGGTGGCTATGGCTCTGTTGTTTTGCAGCTGCCCTGATTTGCACCTGGATCTTCTTGTATGGATAAGCCCCAATTGCCAATGACTGCTAAAGTGCAGTATCCATCGATGTCTGGACTCAGCCATGGGAAACACTGTGCTGGATCCTGTGTCAGAATGAAACTCTCCTGCCACCCTCCTCCCACTTAGCTCCATGAAATGTTGCTTCTGGGGGAAAGGGTATCATGAGGAATGAAGTGAACCGGGAGGTCTGCAGTAGGAAGGAGGAATCAGTGGAAACTAGCCACTGAGTTTGGAATCAGCCCACTACCTATTATTGCCCCAGAGTATTTAAAGTCTTGGGCGACTTTGTACTGAATTTCAGTAAACTATGGCATCACAGTTGCCTTTGTTGGGGAAATGCGTGGCTGAGCCAGAATACCAAACCGTTGCTGTGCACTCAATTTCTGAGCATTTGTTTGTCTTATGTGACCATTTGTTTGTCTTATGCACATGGTATGTATATTTGCAGATCGTAAAGTGACTATTCTAAAAGTGAATTTAAATAAAGGACACTGCAGGAGACCAGTAAGATATCAGCGTGCACAGGAAATATATGTTTACGGTAGAGCAATTTTAGGCTTTATCCTTTTTGTATTTTCCAATCTCTAAATATTGGTATCAGATATTATAAAAAGATATCTTTCACCCAAACAGTACATAGAGAAAAATATGTTTCACTCAAACAATGCATCAAGGGCAGGTTTACATTCAAACAGCGACTTATCAGTGTATCAGTATTTGGTATGTCTTCCTATCACTGTGACCCTCAGTTTTTGCATTAGCCTCCGGGTGGGGCTCTTGGCTCCACCCCCAAAGTCTCCAGCTATTTCCCAACCCAGACCTGGCAACCGTAGTTGGGGGGAGGCCGGGGAAAGCCCCTCCCTCTGGGTGTGTGGAGGGGGTTGTCTCCTTCGCACCTCTCTGCGAAACCAGGGGGGTCCCTGCAGCGCCTTCCTCGGGTGTGTGGCTCCCGGCAGGGCAGCTGGGGAAGCTAAATTTCATTAGCAAACAAATACCACTGGACAAATAAATATCATTATCGATATCTGCTTTTACCCCTTTTGTTATTATTTTTGGCACTCTGGTTTAATGTTAATAAAAAGCAAATCTGCATATTTCCCAGTAAAAAAAAGTGTCCTATTTGTTCATGTCTTGCGGCTCTCGAACATCTGACATTTATTCCATGATAGTTCGAGGTGGGTAGCCGTGTTGGCCTGTCTGTAGCAGTGGAAAAGAGAAAGCATCCAGTGGCACCTGAAAGACTAAGAAAATGTGTTTGGCCCTTGAATCTGTTAAACATCTTCATTATGCTGGATGCTGATTTACTGCTCACCCTCTACCAGGGGATGAGCTTTCCTGAGTCACTGAAATGTATGGCTGAGTCTCAGACTTTATAGACTTCATCTCCTAAATCTTTTTTTTGGGGGGGGGGGGGGCCGGGAGGCGTGCCCTGTGACAGTGGAATCAAATCACAACATCTTGTTTGCTAGTCCCAGATTTCAAGTACCTTATTTCATCTGCCCCCAGGGGTATTTTTAGGCAGGAACGCACAGGAACGGAGTTCCGGCTGGCTTTCAAGTTGGCCATGCCTACAGCCTCCCTCCCCTTGGGTTCCCCGTGCACCTTGCAACATTGATCATTGTTGATCGTAAAGGTGCCACTGCACTCAAACTTTGTTCTGCTGCTTCAGACTAACACCTGGAATCTCTGTTCTCCCAACAGTTCTCCATCTTCCACAGCATATCTCTTGTGGACCGGCTTGACTTTAATCAGCTGTTATCTGCAGTCTCTCTAGATGAGACTTTTGCAACAAACAGGCATATGGGAAATGGAGCAGCCAAACCGCCCAGGCTTAAAAAAACATGTTGCTAGGTCTGTTGGCAGTTGAAATCCCCAGGTTTGTAGATCCCATGCTAAGATTCCAGTTTTCCCTCTGCCTGAGTATGCCGTTTATCTTTGCCACTAGATAACCCTGGAAAAAATAAGGCTTCTGGACTACGATGGCACAGTTCAGGCAGCGATGAAGGTGCTCTTACAGCCCACATGCAAAGCAGAGGCTCTTCCACTGAGCCACGGCCCCTCCCCTCCGTATAGTCTCCAAACCACCTTCTGCTCAGTTGTGCAGATGAACCAGCTGGGTTGCTTTGGATGCATTCTAGAGGTTCATTCTCTCCCCCCCACCCCCCAGCTTACCCATGTTTACCCGGTTTAATTAAGGTACTCTTACGGCAGGTGCAGTGTCTTTCTGTTGCTTGGGCTGTGACTCTCTCTTAACGGGGAGCTGTTCAGTAGCCTACAGTATTTCATACGGATGTTTCGCAGGAAGCTGCCTTCTACTGAATCAGACCCCTGGTCCATCAAGGTCAGTATTGTCTACTCAAACTGGCAGCAGCTCTCCAGGGTCACAGGCTGAGGTCTTTCTCAGCACTTACTATCTGGTCCTTTCAACTGGAGATGCCAGGGATTGAACCTGCATGAATATCGGAGGCTCTACCACTAAGCCACAGCCCCTCAAGTTTTGCCGCCCAGCGATTGAGAGAGTCTGGCGAAGCCAGCTATGCAGCAGCAGCAGCAGCAGCAGCAACCGAACTGGAAGCAGGAGATGGCCAGTTCCAGTGTGGGCCCGATGGAAGCCCTCTGAGGGCTTGATCCAGCGCTTGGGCCTGCTGTAGGGTCCTTCCAGTTTTCATCCCCCTGCCCTTACCCAACCAGGCGGGAATGGGAATCCTAGGAAACGTTCCTGCACTCCTAATCTCCCCAACAGTTTGAAAGCAGGTCCTGCCACCACCTATTTGGTACCACTGGGACCTGTGATTTATTTAATCACCCCGGGTCTTAAGCTGATAGGTGTCACAGAGGAGATCAGGTCTTCAGCTTGATCTCAGCCCAGGCACATCACAGCAGTATAGATCACATCCCCTAATGATTTATCCAAGTTAACTTTCTGAATTATTTAGCCCTCTGTAACTCTTTTGCCTGCGAAGAAGACAAGCCCTCTTGAATAGTTCCCTGTTGCAGAGCTTGTGGAAGTGGGAAACACGATATCGTTTCAGATCTCAGGCCTTCCCAACCAGCACCTTGCCTGGGGTAATTTCCCTCTTGTTCACGTTCAGCCATTTGACCCACACCAGTCTGGCTCCATCCCTTTAGGAGAGGCTTACTTAATGGGCTGTTGTCTCCATGCCATGAAAGCCTTCCCCTGCTCATTTCCACATGCGGAGCCTCTATGGAAGGGACAGGACATTTTTCTCCAGGCCAGATGGCAACCTTCATGATCTCTGTCAAGGTCAGTCTGGTCGACTCTGAGGGGCAGCAGCTCTGAACCTGGAACTGTCTGCATGCCGAGCGGACACTTTGCCACTGAGCCACTGCCCCTCTCCACAGTCCCAGTATGCCCGCTTCTCATTTTTGAGAGCCAGATGGAGAACTCTGCCCTTATCCTTGATGGTATAATAGCTATACCCCGTACAGAATTGGAAATGATAATAGGTTCCTTTACTTCCCGGAACACTGGCTTAAGATCGGCTTTATACTCTTTACTGATCAAAACTCTATGTCTTACTCCCCCCAAATATCAGTCTTCTTGGCAGAAAGATTGTGACGCCTCTCTTACAGAGGAAACCTGGTCTCAAATTTGGGCATCCAAAAGACACAACTCTGAGGTAATGTCAGTACGCTTACAAAATCTGAAAATTATGACAAGATGGTATGCCACACCAGCCAGACTATCCCTTATTGCCTCAAATTACTCCCCATATTGCTGGAAAGGGTGCCGGCAACTTGGCAACTTTGCGCACTGTCGGTGGGGGTGTGAGAAAGTTAAGAAGTTCTGGAAGGAAGCTCTATCTGTTCTAGAAAAAGTCACCTCAATTTCGGTCCCTTTCCTGCCTGAAACCTTAGTTTTGAACTATTGGCCAGAGAAAGTAAGACCTAGAATGCTTGGTTCTACCACAGAGGTTATGTTAGATGCAGCCAAGACTGCTATAGCACCTTACTGGAAAGACGACAAGCCACCAAATATCGAGGTCTGGTTTAGGAAACTTTGGGCACATTATCTTATGGATTCTGTCACAGTTCTATTAAATTCCACGGCTGGATCGTCCCTACACTCAGCCTTTACCGGTAAATGGTTCCCGGTCCTTGAATACCTGTCTCAGCAACAGTTCATTTCAGCGGAATGGTCTCAATACCACAAGGTGTACGTTGATAGTTTGTTCTCCAGAACTTTGAAATGTGGGTTAAACTATTCGTTCAGTGATACAGTAACCCTTAAAACTTTTGTAAGTTAACTTATGGTAAAAAGTTGTTGCTATAAACAACAGATATTTTGAAACTGTATGGTGCTATTATGCACATTATGTTGACTTTATTTTGATTGTTACTGGTTATATAAGCTTTACGTTACTTGTGAATTTTGTATTTTTCAATATAAACAGTCAATAAAATGGTTTAAACGGGGGGGGGGGGGGAGATGCATACCCAACCCCCGCACACCCACGAAGCTGCCTGATAGTGAATCAGACCTTCAGTCCATCGAGGTCAGTGCCTAGATGCCTGTTTGGAGGAGAGGCCTTTCTCTCTCTCTCTCACGTTCCTCTTTTGTGTTATTCCTGCCAGAGGCTTTTCTCCTTCCTAGGCAGGGATCTCCCTCTTTCTCCTTCTGTCTCTGGGGCTGCAGGTGGAGAGTTTCCTCCCTGCGGGACAGAGCAAAAACTTGAAGGGGGGGGGGGGCGGGGTCCAAATCCAGCCTCCTTTCTCCGAATCCGGGCTCTGTCCCTTCACTCCTGCAAGAAATATTGGTTAAAACTCCCCTTTGGGCACCTTCTGCTCGCATCTGAGGTCCTGCATTTGATCTCCACGGGGCAATAGAGAAAGCCAGTCATCTACACCGGTCCATTTAAAGAACAGCATCATCTAGCAACGTCTGAACCCCTCCCCCAACTGAGTCTTACGGAAACGTCTTCGGACAGCGCTGGCTCTTCGGCATGGAAATGGAGATGAGCACCGCATCCCTAGAGCCCTATTCGACCGGCTTCCGAGCAAGGGAAACCTTGACCGTTCTTTACCTATAGATGGAGGAATAAATAGCAGTGGGATCCCGCGCGGTGTTGCTCCAGAGCAGCCTCATTAAGCAGCATAAGGCGTCCCTGACGGCAGCCTGACCGAGGGGCCTAATGGAGGGGGCGGGACGCGCTTTCCTTCGGTCTACAGCACTGAAAGGGTTCAACATACAGAGCCGTTTCCTAGAGGGGCCGAACGGAGGGGGGAAAGAAGGCTGGGGGGGCGCGCGCGGAGGGTTCGCTTCTGAATGGGGAGAGAGAACGGGGGGGGGGGGGCGCTTCCGAGGTGCAACAGCGGGCGGGGGGGGGGGGAGAAGGAATCGTGCTGGATCCCGGGAAGGTCCACTTGGAAGTCAAAGGCAGGGGATCAGGTTCGAGCTCTTGGAAGGGGGGGCGGGCCTTTGGTGTCCGTCCCTCGCTGGCTTCGCCTCCGGCCTGCCTCGCTCCCCGCCGGAAGTCCCTCCCTGCAGCAGGCCGGCCGGCCGGTCGGGGGAGCGGCCTGAGAGGCAGCGCAGAAATGGAGCCGGAGCGGAGGGGAAGAGGGCAGGAAGGTGCCCAAGGGGTGGTGGGGCTGCCCCTCCCGCCGTCGCCGGCCTCCTAAGGGGCCCCTCTTCCCCCTCTCGCTGCCCCGGCGGACGGGGAGTTGAAGGGCGCGGTCCCGGGGCTGGGGGAGGGCGGGCAACCTTTCGGGCCTGAGCTCCCAGCGGCCGCCAGGGGCGCATTTCGCGGTTCCCGGGGAACGGGCGCCTTCCCAGGCCTGGGGGAGCGGGAGGAACCCCTCGCGTCTGCTCTCCGAACGGCAAAAGCCGTTCGGAGAGCAGACGCGAGGGGCGCATTTTTCCTTTAGGGGTTCAGGGGCGCCGTCCCGGGGCTGGGGGAGGCCGGGAAAGGTTTTGCACCTGTTTGCCCAGCCCCGGCGAGGGGCGCAACTCGCCGTTCGTGGTTAAAGGGCGCCTTCCCGGGCCTGGGGGAGGGGGGGAAACCTTTAAAATGTGGAGGGGAGAGAAGGTGGCGAGATGGAGCCCAGCCTCCTTAGGTCTTAGAAGCTAAGCCGGGTCTGGACTTGGATGGGAGACCATCCCCGGAGGATGCGAAAGAGGAAGGCGAGGGCAAACTGCCTCTGCTTCTCACCTCCTTTGAAAGCCGCTTGTTGGGATTGCCACTTGTGTGCTGCAACTGGACGGCACTTGCATACACACAGTAGACTGTGGGCTGTATCCACACATTGGTGGCTATGGCTCTGTTGTTTTGCAGCTGCCCTGATTTGCACCTGGATCTTCTTGTATGGATAAGCCCCAATTGCCAATGACTGCTAAAGTGCAGTATCCATCGATGTCTGGACTCAGCCATGGGAAACACTGTGCTGGATCCTGTGTCAGAATGAAACTCTCCTGCCACCCTCCTCCCACTTAGCTCCATGAAATGTTGCTTCTGGGGGAAAGGGTATCATGAGGAATGAAGTGAACCGGGAGGTCTGCAGTAGGAAGGAGGAATCAGTGGAAACTAGCCACTGAGTTTGGAATCAGCCCACTACCTATTATTGCCCCAGAGTATTTAAAGTCTTGGGCGACTTTGTACTGAATTTCAGTAAACTATGGCATCACAGTTGCCTTTGTTGGGGAAATGCGTGGCTGAGCCAGAATACCAAACCGTTGCTGTGCACTCAAT
The DNA here is from genome assembly GCA_029233225.1 of Lepidodactylus listeri. Classification (NCBI taxonomy): domain Eukaryota; kingdom Metazoa; phylum Chordata; class Lepidosauria; order Squamata; family Gekkonidae; genus Lepidodactylus; species Lepidodactylus listeri. The sequence continues at coordinate 90,386 of JARCFY010000132.1, forward strand.
TTCTGAGCATTTGTTTGTCTTATGTGACCATTTGTTTGTCTTATGCACATGGTATGTATATTTGCAGATCGTAAAGTGACTATTCTAAAAGCGAATTTAAATAAAGGACACTGCAGGAGACCAGTAAGATATCAGCGTGCACAGGAAATATATGTTTACGGTAGAGCAATTTTAGGCTTTATCCTTTTTGTATTTTCCAATCTCTAAATATTGGTATCAGATATTATAAAAAGATATCTTTCACCCAAACAGTACATAGAGAAAAATATGTTTCACTCAAACAATGCATCAAGGGCAGGTTTACATTCAAACAGCGACTTATCAGTGTATCAGTATTTGGTATGTCTTCCTATCACTGTGACCCTCAGTTTTTGCATTAGCCTCCGGGTGGGGCTCTTGGCTCCACCCCCAAAGTCTCCAGCTATTTCCCAACCCAGACCTGGCAACCGTAGTTGGGGGGAGGCCGGGGAAAGCCCCTCCCTCTGGGTGTGTGGAGGGGGTTGTCTCCTTCGCACCTCTCTGCGAAACCAGGGGGGTCCCTGCAGCGCCTTCCTCGGGTGTGTGGCTCCCGGCAGGGCAGCTGGGGAAGCTAAATTTCATTAGCAAACAAATACCACTGGACAAATAAATATCATTATCGATATCTGCTTTTACCCCTTTTGTTATTATTTTTGGCACTCTGGTTTAATGTTAATAAAAAGCAAATCTGCATATTTCCCAGTAAAAAAAAGTGTCCTATTTGTTCATGTCTTGCGGCTCTCGAACATCTGACATTTATTCCATGATAGTTCGAGGTGGGTAGCCGTGTTGGCCTGTCTGTAGCAGTGGAAAAGAGAAAGCATCCAGTGGCACCTGAAAGACTAAGAAAATGTGTTTGGCCCTTGAATCTGTTAAACATCTTCATTATGCTGGATGCTGATTTACTGCTCACCCTCTACCAGGGGATGAGCTTTCCTGAGTCACTGAAATGTATGGCTGAGTCTCAGACTTTATAGACTTCATCTCCTAAATCTTTTTTTTTTGGGGGGGGGGGGGGGGCCGGGAGGCGTGCCCTGTGACAGTGGAATCAAATCACAACGTCTTGTTTGCTAGTCCCAGATTTCAAGTACCTTATTTCATCTGCCCCCAGGGGTATTTTTAGGCAGGAACGCACAGGAACGGAGTTCCGGCTGGCTTTCAAGTTGGCCATGCCTACAGCCTCCCTCCCCTTGGGTTCCCCGTGCACCTTGCAACATTGATCATTGTTGATCGTAAAGGTGCCACTGGACTCAAACTTTGTTCTGCTGCTTCAGACTAACACCTGGAATCTCTGTTCTCCCAACAGTTCTCCATCTTCCACAGCATATCTCTTGTGGACCGGCTTGACTTTAATCAGCTGTTATCTGCAGTCTCTCTAGATGAGACTTTTGCAACAAACAGGCATATGGGAAATGGAGCAGCCAAACCGCCCAGGCTTAAAAAAACATGTTGCTAGGTCTGTTGGCAGTTGAAATCCCCAGGTTTGTAGATCCCATGCTAAGATTCCAGTTTTCCCTCTGCCTGAGTATGCCGTTTATCTTTGCCACTAGATAACCCTGGAAAAAATAAGGCTTCTGGACTACGATGGCACAGTTCAGGCAGCGATGAAGGTGCTCTTACAGCCCACATGCAAAGCAGAGGCTCTTCCACTGAGCCACGGCCCCTCCCCTCCGTATAGTCTCCAAACCACCTTCTGCTCAGTTGTGCAGATGAACCAGCTGGGTTGCTTTGGATGCATTCTAGAGGTTCATTCTCTCCCCCCCACCCCCCAGCTTACCCATGTTTACCCGGTTTAATTAAGGTACTCTTACGGCAGGTGCAGTGTCTTTCTGTTGCTTGGGCTGTGACTCTCTCTTAACGGGGAGCTGTTCAGTAGCCTACAGTATTTCATACGGATGTTTCGCAGGAAGCTGCCTTCTACTGAATCAGACCCCTGGTCCATCAAGGTCAGTATTGTCTACTCAAACTGGCAGCAGCTCTCCAGGGTCACAGGCTGAGGTCTTTCTCAGCACTTACTATCTGGTCCTTTCAACTGGAGATGCCAGGGATTGAACCTGCATGAATATCGGAGGCTCTACCACTAAGCCACAGCCCCTCAAGTTTTGCCGCCCAGCGATTGAGAGAGTCTGGCGAAGCCAGCTATGCAGCAGCAGCAGCAGCAGCAGCAACCGAACTGGAAGCAGGAGATGGCCAGTTCCAGTGTGGGCCCGATGGAAGCCCTCTGAGGGCTTGATCCAGCGCTTGGGCCTGCTGTAGGGTCCTTCCAGTTTTCATCCCCCTGCCCTTACCCAACCAGGCGGGAATGGGAATCCTAGGAAACGTTCCTGCACTCCTAATCTCCCCAACAGTTTGAAAGCAGGTCCTGCCACCACCTATTTGGTACCACTGGGACCTGTGATTTATTTAATCACCCCGGGTCTTAAGCTGATAGGTGTCACAGAGGAGATCAGGTCTTCAGCTTGATCTCAGCCCAGGCACATCACAGCAGTATAGATCACATCCCCTAATGATTTATCCAAGTTAACTTTCTGAATTATTTAGCCCTCTGTAACTCTTTTGCCTGCGAAGAAGACAAGCCCTCTTGAATAGTTCCCTGTTGCAGAGCTTGTGGAAGTGGGAAACACGATATCGTTTCAGATCTCAGGCCTTCCCAACCAGCACCTTGCCTGGGGTAATTTCCCTCTTGTTCACGTTCAGCCATTTGACCCACACCAGTCTGGCTCCATCCCTTTAGGAGAGGCTTACTTAATGGGCTGTTGTCTCCATGCCATGAAAGCCTTCCCCTGCTCATTTCCACATGCGGAGCCTCTATGGAAGGGACAGGACATTTTTCTCCAGGCCAGATGGCAACCTTCATGATCTCTGTCAAGGTCAGTCTGGTCGACTCTGAGGGGCAGCAGCTCTGAACCTGGAACTGTCTGCATGCCGAGCGGACACTTTGCCACTGAGCCACTGCCCCTCTCCACAGTCCCAGTATGCCCGCTTCTCATTTTTGAGAGCCAGATGGAGAACTCTGCCCTTATCCTTGATGGTATAATAGCTATACCCCGTACAGAATTGGAAATGATAATAGGTTCCTTTACTTCCCGGAACACTGGCTTAAGATCGGCTTTATACTCTTTACTGATCAAAACTCTATGTCTTACTCCCCCCAAATATCAGTCTTCTTGGCAGAAAGATTGTGACGCCTCTCTTACAGAGGAAACCTGGTCTCAAATTTGGGCATCCAAAAGACACAACTCTGAGGTAATGTCAGTACGCTTACAAAATCTGAAAATTATGACAAGATGGTATGCCACACCAGCCAGACTATCCCTTATTGCCTCAAATTACTCCCCATATTGCTGGAAAGGGTGCCGGCAACTTGGCAACTTTGCGCACTGTCGGTGGGGGTGTGAGAAAGTTAAGAAGTTCTGGAAGGAAGCTCTATCTGTTCTAGAAAAAGTCACCTCAATTTCGGTCCCTTTCCTGCCTGAAACCTTAGTTTTGAACTATTGGCCAGAGAAAGTAAGACCTAGAATGCTTGGTTCTACCACAGAGGTTATGTTAGATGCAGCCAAGACTGCTATAGCACCTTACTGGAAAGACGACAAGCCACCAAATATCGAGGTCTGGTTTAGGAAACTTTGGGCACATTATCTTATGGATTCTGTCACAGTTCAATTAAATTCCACGGCTGGATCGTCCCTACACTCAGCCTTTACCGGTAAATGGTTCCCGGTCCTTGAATACCTGTCTCAGCAACAGTTCATTTCAGCGGAATGGTCTCAATACCACAAGGTGTACGTTGATAGTTTGTTCTCCAGAACTTTGAAATGTGGGTTAAACTATTCGTTCAGTGATACAGTAACCCTTAAAACTTTTGTAAGTTAACTTATGGTAAAAAGTTGTTGCTATAAACAACAGATATTTTGAAACTGTATGGTGCTATTATGCACATTATGTTGACTTTATTTTGATTGTTACTGGTTATATAAGCTTTACGTTACTTGTGAATTTTGTATTTTTCAATATAAACAGTCAATAAAATGGTTTAAACGGGGGGGGGGGGGGAGATGCATACCCAACCCCCGCACACCCACGAAGCTGCCTGATAGTGAATCAGACCTTCAGTCCATCGAGGTCAGTGCCTAGATGCCTGTTTGGAGGAGAGGCCTTTCTCTCTCTCTCTCACGTTCCTCTTTTGTGTTATTCCTGCCAGAGGCTTTTCTCCTTCCTAGGCAGGGATCTCCCTCTTTCTCCTTCTGTCTCTGGGGCTGCAGGTGGAGAGTTTCCTCCCTGCGGGACAGAGCAAAAACTTGAAGGGGGGGGGGGCGGGGTCCAAATCCAGCCTCCTTTCTCCGAATCCGGGCTCTGTCCCTTCACTCCTGCAAGAAATATTGGTTAAAACTCCCCTTTGGGCACCTTCTGCTCGCATCTGAGGTCCTGCATTTGATCTCCACGGGGCAATAGAGAAAGCCAGTCATCTACACCGGTCCATTTAAAGAACAGCATCATCTAGCAACGTCTGAACCCCTCCCCCAACTGAGTCTTACGGAAACGTCTTCGGACAGCGCTGGCTCTTCGGCATGGAAATGGAGATGAGCACCGCATCCCTAGAGCCCTATTCGACCGGCTTCCGAGCAAGGGAAACCTTGACCGTTCTTTACCTATAGATGGAGGAATAAATAGCAGTGGGATCCCGCGCGGTGTTGCTCCAGAGCAGCCTCATTAAGCAGCATAAGGCGTCCCTGACGGCAGCCTGACCGAGGGGCCTAATGGAGGGGGCGGGACGCGCTTTCCTTCGGTCTACAGCACTGAAAGGGTTCAACATACAGAGCCGTTTCCTAGAGGGGCCGAACGGAGGGGGGAAAGAAGGCTGGGGGGGCGCGCGCGGAGGGTTCGCTTCTGAATGGGGAGAGAGAACGGGGGGGGGGGCGCTTCCGAGGTGCAACAGCGGGCGGGGGGGGGGGGGAGAAGGAATCGTGCTGGATCCCGGGAAGGTCCACTTGGAAGTCAAAGGCAGGGGATCAGGTTCGAGCTCTTGGAAGGGGGGGCGGGCCTTTGGTGTCCGTCCCTCGCTGGCTTCGCCTCCGGCCTGCCTCGCTCCCCGCCGGAAGTCCCTCCCTGCAGCAGGCCGGCCGGCCGGTCGGGGGAGCGGCCTGAGAGGCAGCGCAGAAATGGAGCCGGAGCGGAGGGGAAGAGGGCAGGAAGGTGCCCAAGGGGTGGTGGGGCTGCCCCTCCCGCCGTCGCCGGCCTCCTAAGGGGCCCCTCTTCCCCCTCTCGCTGCCCCGGCGGACGGGGAGTTGAAGGGCGCGGTCCCGGGGCTGGGGGAGGGCGGGCAACCTTTCGGGCCTGAGCTCCCAGCGGCCGCCAGGGGCGCATTTCGCGGTTCCCGGGGAACGGGCGCCTTCCCAGGCCTGGGGGAGCGGGAGGAACCCCTCGCGTCTGCTCTCCGAACGGCAAAAGCCGTTCGGAGAGCAGACGCGAGGGGCGCATTTTTCCTTTAGGGGTTCAGGGGCGCCGTCCCGGGGCTGGGGGAGGCCGGGAAAGGTTTTGCACCTGTTTGCCCAGCCCCGGCGAGGGGCGCAACTCGCCGTTCGTGGTTAAAGGGCGCCTTCCCGGGCCTGGGGGAGGGGGGGAAACCTTTAAAATGTGGAGGGGAGAGAAGGTGGCGAGATGGAGCCCAGCCTCCTTAGGTCTTAGAAGCTAAGCCGGGTCTGGACTTGGATGGGAGACCATCCCCGGAGGATGCGAAAGAGGAAGGCGAGGGCAAACTGCCTCTGCTTCTCACCTCCTTTGAAAGCCGCTTGTTGGGATTGCCACTTGTGTGCTGCAACTGGACGGCACTTGCATACACACAGTAGAATGTGGGCTGTATCCACACATTGGTGGCTATGGCTCTGTTGTTTTGCAGCTGCCCTGATTTGCACCTGGATCTTCTTGTATGGATAAGCCCCAATTGCCAATGACTGCTAAAGTGCAGTATCCATCGATGTCTGGACTCAGCCATGGGAAACACTGTGCTGGATCCTGTGTCAGAATGAAACTCTCCTGCCACCCTCCTCCCACTTAGCTCCATGAAATGTTGCTTCTGGGGGAAAGGGTATCATGAGGAATGAAGTGAACCGGGAGGTCTGCAGTAGGAAGGAGGAATCAGTGGAAACTAGCCACTGAGTTTGGAATCAGCCCACTACCTATTATTGCCCCAGAGTATTTAAAGTCTTGGGCGACTTTGTACTGAATTTCAGTAAACTATGGCATCACAGTTGCCTTTGTTGGGGAAATGCGTGGCTGAGCCAGAATACCAAACCGTTGCTGTGCACTCAATTTCTGAGCATTTGTTTGTCTTATGTGACCATTTGTTTGTCTTATGCACATGGTATGTATATTTGCAGATCGTAAAGTGACTATTCTAAAAGCGAATTTAAATAAAGGACACTGCAGGAGACCAGTAAGATATCAGCGTGCACAGGAAATATATGTTTACGGTAGAGCAATTTTAGGCTTTATCCTTTTTGTATTTTCCAATCTCTAAATATTGGTATCAGATATTATAAAAAGATATCTTTCACCCAAACAGTACATAGAGAAAAATATGTTTCACTCAAACAATGCATCAAGGGCAGGTTTACATTCAAACAGCGACTTATCAGTGTATCAGTATTTGGTATGTCTTCCTATCACTGTGACCCTCAGTTTTTGCATTAGCCTCCGGGTGGGGCTCTTGGCTCCACCCCCAAAGTCTCCAGCTATTTCCCAACCCAGACCTGGCAACCGTAGTTGGGGGGAGGCCGGGGAAAGCCCCTCCCTCTGGGTGTGTGGAGGGGGTTGTCTCCTTCGCACCTCTCTGCGAAACCAGGGGGGTCCCTGCAGCGCCTTCCTCGGGTGTGTGGCTCCCGGCAGGGCAGCTGGGGAAGCTAAATTTCATTAGCAAACAAATACCACTGGACAAATAAATATCATTATCGATATCTGCTTTTACCCCTTTTGTTATTATTTTTGGCACTCTGGTTTAATGTTAATAAAAAGCAAATCTGCATATTTCCCAGTAAAAAAAAGTGTCCTATTTGTTCATGTCTTGCGGCTCTCGAACATCTGACATTTATTCCATGATAGTTCGAGGTGGGTAGCCGTGTTGGCCTGTCTGTAGCAGTGGAAAAGAGAAAGCATCCAGTGGCACCTGAAAGACTAAGAAAATGTGTTTGGCCCTTGAATCTGTTAAACATCTTCATTATGCTGGATGCTGATTTACTGCTCACCCTCTACCAGGGGATGAGCTTTCCTGAGTCACTGAAATGTATGGCTGAGTCTCAGACTTTATAGACTTCATCTCCTAAATCTTTTTTTTTGGGGGGGGGGGGGGGCCGGGAGGCGTGCCCTGTGACAGTGGAATCAAATCACAACGTCTTGTTTGCTAGTCCCAGATTTCAAGTACCTTATTTCATCTGCCCCCAGGGGTATTTTTAGGCAGGAACGCACAGGAACGGAGTTCCGGCTGGCTTTCAAGTTGGCCATGCCTACAGCCTCCCTCCCCTTGGGTTCCCCGTGCACCTTGCAACATTGATCATTGTTGATCGTAAAGGTGCCACTGGACTCAAACTTTGTTCTGCTGCTTCAGACTAACACCTGGAATCTCTGTTCTCCCAACAGTTCTCCATCTTCCACAGCATATCTCTTGTGGACCGGCTTGACTTTAATCAGCTGTTATCTGCAGTCTCTCTAGATGAGACTTTTGCAACAAACAGGCATATGGGAAATGGAGCAGCCAAACCGCCCAGGCTTAAAAAAACATGTTGCTAGGTCTGTTGGCAGTTGAAATCCCCAGGTTTGTAGATCCCATGCTAAGATTCCAGTTTTCCCTCTGCCTGAGTATGCCGTTTATCTTTGCCACTAGATAACCCTGGAAAAAATAAGGCTTCTGGACTACGATGGCACAGTTCAGGCAGCGATGAAGGTGCTCTTACAGCCCACATGCAAAGCAGAGGCTCTTCCACTGAGCCACGGCCCCTCCCCTCCGTATAGTCTCCAAACCACCTTCTGCTCAGTTGTGCAGATGAACCAGCTGGGTTGCTTTGGATGCATTCTAGAGGTTCATTCTCTCCCCCCCACCCCCCAGCTTACCCATGTTTACCCGGTTTAATTAAGGTACTCTTACGGCAGGTGCAGTGTCTTTCTGTTGCTTGGGCTGTGACTCTCTCTTAACGGGGAGCTGTTCAGTAGCCTACAGTATTTCATACGGATGTTTCGCAGGAAGCTGCCTTCTACTGAATCAGACCCCTGGTCCATCAAGGTCAGTATTGTCTACTCAAACTGGCAGCAGCTCTCCAGGGTCACAGGCTGAGGTCTTTCTCAGCACTTACTATCTGGTCCTTTCAACTGGAGATGCCAGGGATTGAACCTGCATGAATATCGGAGGCTCTACCACTAAGCCACAGCCCCTCAAGTTTTGCCGCCCAGCGATTGAGAGAGTCTGGCGAAGCCAGCTATGCAGCAGCAGCAGCAGCAGCAGCAACCGAACTGGAAGCAGGAGATGGCCAGTTCCAGTGTGGGCCCGATGGAAGCCCTCTGAGGGCTTGATCCAGCGCTTGGGCCTGCTGTAGGGTCCTTCCAGTTTTCATCCCCCTGCCCTTACCCAACCAGGCGGGAATGGGAATCCTAGGAAACGTTCCTGCACTCCTAATCTCCCCAACAGTTTGAAAGCAGGTCCTGCCACCACCTATTTGGTACCACTGGGACCTGTGATTTATTTAATCACCCCGGGTCTTAAGCTGATAGGTGTCACAGAGGAGATCAGGTCTTCAGCTTGATCTCAGCCCAGGCACATCACAGCAGTATAGATCACATCCCCTAATGATTTATCCAAGTTAACTTTCTGAATTATTTAGCCCTCTGTAACTCTTTTGCCTGCGAAGAAGACAAGCCCTCTTGAATAGTTCCCTGTTGCAGAGCTTGTGGAAGTGGGAAACACGATATCGTTTCAGATCTCAGGCCTTCCCAACCAGCACCTTGCCTGGGGTAATTTCCCTCTTGTTCACGTTCAGCCATTTGACCCACACCAGTCTGGCTCCATCCCTTTAGGAGAGGCTTACTTAATGGGCTGTTGTCTCCATGCCATGAAAGCCTTCCCCTGCTCATTTCCACATGCGGAGCCTCTATGGAAGGGACAGGACATTTTTCTCCAGGCCAGATGGCAACCTTCATGATCTCTGTCAAGGTCAGTCTGGTCGACTCTGAGGGGCAGCAGCTCTGAACCTGGAACTGTCTGCATGCCGAGCGGACACTTTGCCACTGAGCCACTGCCCCTCTCCACAGTCCCAGTATGCCCGCTTCTCATTTTTGAGAGCCAGATGGAGAACTCTGCCCTTATCCTTGATGGTATAATAGCTATACCCCGTACAGAATTGGAAATGATAATAGGTTCCTTTACTTCCCGGAACACTGGCTTAAGATCGGCTTTATACTCTTTACTGATCAAAACTCTATGTCTTACTCCCCCCAAATATCAGTCTTCTTGGCAGAAAGATTGTGACGCCTCTCTTACAGAGGAAACCTGGTCTCAAATTTGGGCATCCAAAAGACACAACTCTGAGGTAATGTCAGTACGCTTACAAAATCTGAAAATTATGACAAGATGGTATGCCACACCAGCCAGACTATCCCTTATTGCCTCAAATTACTCCCCATATTGCTGGAAAGGGTGCCGGCAACTTGGCAACTTTGCGCACTGTCGGTGGGGGTGTGAGAAAGTTAAGAAGTTCTGGAAGGAAGCTCTATCTGTTCTAGAAAAAGTCACCTCAATTTCGGTCCCTTTCCTGCCTGAAACCTTAGTTTTGAACTATTGGCCAGAGAAAGTAAGACCTAGAATGCTTGGTTCTACCACAGAGGTTATGTTAGATGCAGCCAAGACTGCTATAGCACCTTACTGGAAAGACGACAAGCCACCAAATATCGAGGTCTGGTTTAGGAAACTTTGGGCACATTATCTTATGGATTCTGTCACAGTTCAATTAAATTCCACGGCTGGATCGTCCCTACACTCAGCCTTTACCGGTAAATGGTTCCCGGTCCTTGAATACCTGTCTCAGCAACAGTTCATTTCAGCGGAATGGTCTCAATACCACAAGGTGTACGTTGATAGTTTGTTCTCCAGAACTTTGAAATGTGGGTTAAACTATTCGTTCAGTGATACAGTAACCCTTAAAACTTTTGTAAGTTAACTTATGGTAAAAAGTTGTTGCTATAAACAACAGATATTTTGAAACTGTATGGTGCTATTATGCACATTATGTTGACTTTATTTTGATTGTTACTGGTTATATAAGCTTTACGTTACTTGTGAATTTTGTATTTTTCAATATAAACAGTCAATAAAATGGTTTAAACGGGGGGGGGGGGGGAGATGCATACCCAACCCCCGCACACCCACGAAGCTGCCTGATAGTGAATCAGACCTTCAGTCCATCGAGGTCAGTGCCTAGATGCCTGTTTGGAGGAGAGGCCTTTCTCTCTCTCTCTCACGTTCCTCTTTTGTGTTATTCCTGCCAGAGGCTTTTCTCCTTCCTAGGCAGGGATCTCCCTCTTTCTCCTTCTGTCTCTGGGGCTGCAGGTGGAGAGTTTCCTCCCTGCGGGACAGAGCAAAAACTTGAAGGGGGGGGGGGCGGGGTCCAAATCCAGCCTCCTTTCTCCGAATCCGGGCTCTGTCCCTTCACTCCTGCAAGAAATATTGGTTAAAACTCCCCTTTGGGCACCTTCTGCTCGCATCTGAGGTCCTGCATTTGATCTCCACGGGGCAATAGAGAAAGCCAGTCATCTACACCGGTCCATTTAAAGAACAGCATCATCTAGCAACGTCTGAACCCCTCCCCCAACTGAGTCTTACGGAAACGTCTTCGGACAGCGCTGGCTCTTCGGCATGGAAATGGAGATGAGCACCGCATCCCTAGAGCCCTATTCGACCGGCTTCCGAGCAAGGGAAACCTTGACCGTTCTTTACCTATAGATGGAGGAATAAATAGCAGTGGGATCCCGCGCGGTGTTGCTCCAGAGCAGCCTCATTAAGCAGCATAAGGCGTCCCTGACGGCAGCCTGACCGAGGGGCCTAATGGAGGGGGCGGGACGCGCTTTCCTTCGGTCTACAGCACTGAAAGGGTTCAACATACAGAGCCGTTTCCTAGAGGGGCCGAACGGAGGGGGGAAAGAAGGCTGGGGGGGCGCGCGCGGAGGGTTCGCTTCTGAATGGGGAGAGAGAACGGGGGGGGGGGCGCTTCCGAGGTGCAACAGCGGGCGGGGGGGGGGGGGGAGAAGGAATCGTGCTGGATCCCGGGAAGGTCCACTTGGAAGTCAAAGGCAGGGGATCAGGTTCGAGCTCTTGGAAGGGGGGGCGGGCCTTTGGTGTCCGTCCCTCGCTGGCTTCGCCTCCGGCCTGCCTCGCTCCCCGCCGGAAGTCCCTCCCTGCAGCAGGCCGGCCGGCCGGTCGGGGGAGCGGCCTGAGAGGCAGCGCAGAAATGGAGCCGGAGCGGAGGGGAAGAGGGCAGGAAGGTGCCCAAGGGGTGGTGGGGCTGCCCCTCCCGCCGTCGCCGGCCTCCTAAGGGGCCCCTCTTCCCCCTCTCGCTGCCCCGGCGGACGGGGAGTTGAAGGGCGCGGTCCCGGGGCTGGGGGAGGGCGGGCAACCTTTCGGGCCTGAGCTCCCAGCGGCCGCCAGGGGCGCATTTCGCGGTTCCCGGGGAACGGGCGCCTTCCCAGGCCTGGGGGAGCGGGAGGAACCCCTCGCGTCTGCTCTCCGAACGGCAAAAGCCGTTCGGAGAGCAGACGCGAGGGGCGCATTTTTCCTTTAGGGGTTCAGGGGCGCCGTCCCGGGGCTGGGGGAGGCCGGGAAAGGTTTTGCACCTGTTTGCCCAGCCCCGGCGAGGGGCGCAACTCGCCGTTCGTGGTTAAAGGGCGCCTTCCCGGGCCTGGGGGAGGGGGGGAAACCTTTAAAATGTGGAGGGGAGAGAAGGTGGCGAGATGTAGCCCAGCCTCCTTAGGTCTTAGAAGCTAAGCCGGGTCTGGACTTGGATGGGAGACCATCCCCGGAGGATGCGAAAGAGGAAGGCGAGGGCAAACTGCCTCTGCTTCTCACCTCCTTTGAAAGCCGCTTGTTGGGATTGCCACTTGTGTGCTGCAACTGGACGGCACTTCATACACACAGTAGAATGTGGGCTGTATCCACACATTGGTGGCTATGGCTCTGTTGTTTTGCAGCTGCCCTGATTTGCACCTGGATCTTCTTGTATGGATAAGCCCCAATTGCCAATGACTGCTAAAGTGCAGTATCCATCGATGTCTGGACTCAGCCATGGGAAACACTGTGCTGGATCCTGTGTCAGAATGAAACTCTCCTGCCACCCTCCTCCCACTTAGCTCCATGAAATGTTGCTTCTGGGGGAAAGGGTATCATGAGGAATGAAGTGAACCGGGAGGTCTGCAGTAGGAAGGAGGAATCAGTGGAAACTAGCCACTGAGTTTGGAATCAGCCCACTACCTATTATTGCCCCAGAGTATTTAAAGTCTTGGGCGACTTTGTACTGAATTTCAGTAAACTATGGCATCACAGTTGCCTTTGTTGGGGAAATGCGTGGCTGAGCCAGAATACCAAACCGTTGCTGTGCACTCAATTTCTGAGCATTTGTTTGTCTTATGTGACCATTTGTTTGTCTTATGCACATGGTATGTATATTTGCAGATCGTAAAGTGACTATTCTAAAAGCGAATTTAAATAAAGGACACTGCAGGAGACCAGTAAGATATCAGCGTGCACAGGAAATATATGTTTACGGTAGAGCAATTTTAGGCTTTATCCTTTTTGTATTTTCCAATCTCTAAATATTGGTATCAGATATTATAAAAAGATATCTTTCACCCAAACAGTACATAGAGAAAAATATGTTTCACTCAAACAATGCATCAAGGGCAGGTTTACATTCAAACAGCGACTTATCAGTGTATCAGTATTTGGTATGTCTTCCTATCACTGTGACCCTCAGTTTTTGCATTAGCCTCCGGGTGGGGCTCTTGGCTCCACCCCCAAAGTCTCCAGCTATTTCCCAACCCAGACCTGGCAACCGTAGTTGGGGGGAGGCCGGGGAAAGCCCCTCCCTCTGGGTGTGTGGAGGGGGTTGTCTCCTTCGCACCTCTCTGCGAAACCAGGGGGGTCCCTGCAGCGCCTTCCTCGGGTGTGTGGCTCCCGGCAGGGCAGCTGGGGAAGCTAAATTTCATTAGCAAACAAATACCACTGGACAAATAAATATCATTATCGATATCTGCTTTTACCCCTTTTGTTATTATTTTTGGCACTCTGGTTTAATGTTAATAAAAAGCAAATCTGCATATTTCCCAGTAAAAAAAAGTGTCCTATTTGTTCATGTCTTGCGGCTCTCGAACATCTGACATTTATTCCATGATAGTTCGAGGTGGGTAGCCGTGTTGGCCTGTCTGTAGCAGTGGAAAAGAGAAAGCATCCAGTGGCACCTGAAAGACTAAGAAAATGTGTTTGGCCCTTGAATCTGTTAAACATCTTCATTATGCTGGATGCTGATTTACTGCTCACCCTCTACCAGGGGATGAGCTTTCCTGAGTCACTGAAATGTATGGCTGAGTCTCAGACTTTATAGACTTCATCTCCTAAATCTTTTTTTTTGGGGGGGGGGGGGGGCCGGGAGGCGTGCCCTGTGACAGTGGAATCAAATCACAACGTCTTGTTTGCTAGTCCCAGATTTCAAGTACCTTATTTCATCTGCCCCCAGGGGTATTTTTAGGCAGGAACGCACAGGAACGGAGTTCCGGCTGGCTTTCAAGTTGGCCATGCCTACAGCCTCCCTCCCCTTGGGTTCCCCGTGCACCTTGCAACATTGATCATTGTTGATCGTAAAGGTGCCACTGGACTCAAACTTTGTTCTGCTGCTTCAGACTAACACCTGGAATCTCTGTTCTCCCAACAGTTCTCCATCTTCCACAGCATATCTCTTGTGGACCGGCTTGACTTTAATCAGCTGTTATCTGCAGTCTCTCTAGATGAGACTTTTGCAACAAACAGGCATATGGGAAATGGAGCAGCCAAACCGCCCAGGCTTAAAAAAACATGTTGCTAGGTCTGTTGGCAGTTGAAATCCCCAGGTTTGTAGATCCCATGCTAAGATTCCAGTTTTCCCTCTGCCTGAGTATGCCGTTTATCTTTGCCACTAGATAACCCTGGAAAAAATAAGGCTTCTGGACTACGATGGCACAGTTCAGGCAGCGATGAAGGTGCTCTTACAGCCCACATGCAAAGCAGAGGCTCTTCCACTGAGCCACGGCCCCTCCCCTCCGTATAGTCTCCAAACCACCTTCTGCTCAGTTGTGCAGATGAACCAGCTGGGTTGCTTTGGATGCATTCTAGAGGTTCATTCTCTCCCCCCCACCCCCCAGCTTACCCATGTTTACCCGGTTTAATTAAGGTACTCTTACGGCAGGTGCAGTGTCTTTCTGTTGCTTGGGCTGTGACTCTCTCTTAACGGGGAGCTGTTCAGTAGCCTACAGTATTTCATACGGATGTTTCGCAGGAAGCTGCCTTCTACTGAATCAGACCCCTGGTCCATCAAGGTCAGTATTGTCTACTCAAACTGGCAGCAGCTCTCCAGGGTCACAGGCTGAGGTCTTTCTCAGCACTTACTATCTGGTCCTTTCAACTGGAGATGCCAGGGATTGAACCTGCATGAATATCGGAGGCTCTACCACTAAGCCACAGCCCCTCAAGTTTTGCCGCCCAGCGATTGAGAGAGTCTGGCGAAGCCAGCTATGCAGCAGCAGCAGCAGCAGCAGCAACCGAACTGGAAGCAGGAGATGGCCAGTTCCAGTGTGGGCCCGATGGAAGCCCTCTGAGGGCTTGATCCAGCGCTTGGGCCTGCTGTAGGGTCCTTCCAGTTTTCATCCCCCTGCCCTTACCCAACCAGGCGGGAATGGGAATCCTAGGAAACGTTCCTGCACTCCTAATCTCCCCAACAGTTTGAAAGCAGGTCCTGCCACCACCTATTTGGTACCACTGGGACCTGTGATTTATTTAATCACCCCGGGTCTTAAGCTGATAGGTGTCACAGAGGAGATCAGGTCTTCAGCTTGATCTCAGCCCAGGCACATCACAGCAGTATAGATCACATCCCCTAATGATTTATCCAAGTTAACTTTCTGAATTATTTAGCCCTCTGTAACTCTTTTGCCTGCGAAGAAGACAAGCCCTCTTGAATAGTTCCCTGTTGCAGAGCTTGTGGAAGTGGGAAACACGATATCGTTTCAGATCTCAGGCCTTCCCAACCAGCACCTTGCCTGGGGTAATTTCCCTCTTGTTCACGTTCAGCCATTTGACCCACACCAGTCTGGCTCCATCCCTTTAGGAGAGGCTTACTTAATGGGCTGTTGTCTCCATGCCATGAAAGCCTTCCCCTGCTCATTTCCACATGCGGAGCCTCTATGGAAGGGACAGGACATTTTTCTCCAGGCCAGATGGCAACCTTCATGATCTCTGTCAAGGTCAGTCTGGTCGACTCTGAGGGGCAGCAGCTCTGAACCTGGAACTGTCTGCATGCCGAGCGGACACTTTGCCACTGAGCCACTGCCCCTCTCCACAGTCCCAGTATGCCCGCTTCTCATTTTTGAGAGCCAGATGGAGAACTCTGCCCTTATCCTTGATGGTATAATAGCTATACCCCGTACAGAATTGGAAATGATAATAGGTTCCTTTACTTCCCGGAACACTGGCTTAAGATCGGCTTTATACTCTTTACTGATCAAAACTCTATGTCTTACTCCCCCCAAATATCAGTCTTCTTGGCAGAAAGATTGTGACGCCTCTCTTACAGAGGAAACCTGGTCTCAAATTTGGGCATCCAAAAGACACAACTCTGAGGTAATGTCAGTACGCTTACAAAATCTGAAAATTATGACAAGATGGTATGCCACACCAGCCAGACTATCCCTTATTGCCTCAAATTACTCCCCATATTGCTGGAAAGGGTGCCGGCAACTTGGCAACTTTGCGCACTGTCGGTGGGGGTGTGAGAAAGTTAAGAAGTTCTGGAAGGAAGCTCTATCTGTTCTAGAAAAAGTCACCTCAATTTCGGTCCCTTTCCTGCCTGAAACCTTAGTTTTGAACTATTGGCCAGAGAAAGTAAGACCTAGAATGCTTGGTTCTACCACAGAGGTTATGTTAGATGCAGCCAAGACTGCTATAGCACCTTACTGGAAAGACGACAAGCCACCAAATATCGAGGTCTGGTTTAGGAAACTTTGGGCACATTATCTTATGGATTCTGTCACAGTTCAATTAAATTCCACGGCTGGATCGTCCCTACACTCAGCCTTTACCGGTAAATGGTTCCCGGTCCTTGAATACCTGTCTCAGCAACAGTTCATTTCAGCGGAATGGTCTCAATACCACAAGGTGTACGTTGATAGTTTGTTCTCCAGAACTTTGAAATGTGGGTTAAACTATTCGTTCAGTGATACAGTAACCCTTAAAACTTTTGTAAGTTAACTTATGGTAAAAAGTTGTTGCTATAAACAACAGATATTTTGAAACTGTATGGTGCTATTATGCACATTATGTTGACTTTATTTTGATTGTTACTGGTTATATAAGCTTTACGTTACTTGTGAATTTTGTATTTTTCAATATAAACAGTCAATAAAATGGTTTAAACGGGGGGGGGGGGGGAGATGCATACCCAACCCCCGCACACCCACGAAGCTGCCTGATAGTGAATCAGACCTTCAGTCCATCGAGGTCAGTGCCTAGATGCCTGTTTGGAGGAGAGGCCTTTCTCTCTCTCTCTCACGTTCCTCTTTTGTGTTATTCCTGCCAGAGGCTTTTCTCCTTCCTAGGCAGGGATCTCCCTCTTTCTCCTTCTGTCTCTGGGGCTGCAGGTGGAGAGTTTCCTCCCTGCGGGACAGAGCAAAAACTTGAAGGGGGGGGGGGCGGGGTCCAAATCCAGCCTCCTTTCTCCGAATCCGGGCTCTGTCCCTTCACTCCTGCAAGAAATATTGGTTAAAACTCCCCTTTGGGCACCTTCTGCTCGCATCTGAGGTCCTGCATTTGATCTCCACGGGGCAATAGAGAAAGCCAGTCATCTACACCGGTCCATTTAAAGAACAGCATCATCTAGCAACGTCTGAACCCCTCCCCCAACTGAGTCTTACGGAAACGTCTTCGGACAGCGCTGGCTCTTCGGCATGGAAATGGAGATGAGCACCGCATCCCTAGAGCCCTATTCGACCGGCTTCCGAGCAAGGGAAACCTTGACCGTTCTTTACCTATAGATGGAGGAATAAATAGCAGTGGGATCCCGCGCGGTGTTGCTCCAGAGCAGCCTCATTAAGCAGCATAAGGCGTCCCTGACGGCAGCCTGACCGAGGGGCCTAATGGAGGGGGCGGGACGCGCTTTCCTTCGGTCTACAGCACTGAAAGGGTTCAACATACAGAGCCGTTTCCTAGAGGGGCCGAACGGAGGGGGGAAAGAAGGCTGGGGGGGCGCGCGCGGAGGGTTCGCTTCTGAATGGGGAGAGAGAACGGGGGGGGGGGCGCTTCCGAGGTGCAACAGCGGGCGGGGGGGGGGGGGAGAAGGAATCGTGCTGGATCCCGGGAAGGTCCACTTGGAAGTCAAAGGCAGGGGATCAGGTTCGAGCTCTTGGAAGGGGGGGCGGGCCTTTGGTGTCCGTCCCTCGCTGGCTTCGCCTCCGGCCTGCCTCGCTCCCCGCCGGAAGTCCCTCCCTGCAGCAGGCCGGCCGGCCGGTCGGGGGAGCGGCCTGAGAGGCAGCGCAGAAATGGAGCCGGAGCGGAGGGGAAGAGGGCAGGAAGGTGCCCAAGGGGTGGTGGGGCTGCCCCTCCCGCCGTCGCCGGCCTCCTAAGGGGCCCCTCTTCCCCCTCTTGTTGCGCAGCGCGTCTGCAACACCCCTTCAGAAGTTCCAGCCACTCCAGCCCCTTGCAGCCACTCCAGCCACTTTCAGCACCCCAGCTTTCCCAATTCTCACCAGCATTCACTCTGCTGCAACTCCTTATAGCAACCACACTTACACAGTCCTGTGGTAAACTATATACAGGATTTATTATTTACAGGATCAAAATGCTTCGCCAGAACCGTGGTACAAGAGAATGGACATACATCAGTACTGTACAATTCCATATATACATGTAGTGACCAATCAGCTTCATGCTGAGTCATTATGACTGACCTTACTTCAGTGCCAGCCATAACCAGTTTAGACCTGCACTACACAGCTACCAATTTGACAGATAGCTGTCAAATAGATCTTGCTGATCTTAGTGCTGGAGCTTAACACTGTCAACACTCCCCCTTAAGATTCAGCACACAAGATCATGTTAAGACTCCCCCTAAGAGTTAAGAACTTTGTTTCATCCAAACTCTTAGTGAACATGTCTGCAATATTTTCCTTAGATACACAATGTTGTAGAGTAACTAATTTCCTCTGAATAGTGTCTCTTACATTTTGGTATCTAATGTTGATGTGTCTGGATCTAGGCCGGATACCTTGGGAGTCTGCTAATAATTCAGCTGCTGTGTTATCACATTTTACAATCATAGGCATGCTACATTTCACATCAAAATCTGTTAGCAACTGTTGTAACCATTCTAGCTGAATAACACATTCATTGATGGCTGCAAATTCAGATTCACAGGTACTTGTTGACACAAAACATTGTTTTACAGACTTCCATATCACCAAAGATCCATTTACAAATATCACATAACCAGTTGTTGACTTGGCATCCTGATTAGTGCCCCAATTGGAATCACTGTAAGCTAGAACCTGTTGAGTATTGTTCCCTTTCAACACTAACTTACACTTCAAGGTTCCTTTTAGGTATCTTAGAACTCTTTTAGCAGCATTCCAGTCACGCTTACAAGGTTTGGCACTCTTTTGACAAAGAATATGAACCGCATGACTAATATCAGGGCGAGACCATGTTGCCAAATATGTTAAAGATCCTAACAGTGATTGATACAATCCCTTTTGGTCAAAACTTTCATCTTCTGGCTCCCTAGCATAACCAGTAGACATTGGAGTAGACACAGAGTTAGCATTGACCATGTTATATTTTTCCAACAACTGTATAATTTTGTTTTCTTGGCTTATCTCAAAATAACCATCAGTGTTTCTACTGATATCCATCCCAAGATAATGACTGATAGTACCTAGGTTTTTCATTTTGAAATATTGCTTTGTTGTTTGTTCAAACCATTGTAACTGTTCCACCTGTTTGTACATGAAACACAAATCATCAACAAAAACCATAAGGTAGCATTTGTTTCCACTGATTACCTTGCTGAACATACAGGGATCTGCAACACTCTGTTTAAACCCCATGTTTGTTAGAGCTGTAGTAAGGCATAAGTTCCAGAGATGACCACTCTGCTTAAGACCATATAAACCCTTCTTCAATTTCAATACAAGGTTAGTATTCTTATCCACAAAACCTGGAATTTGTTGCATGTATAGTTGCTCATCCAAATCAGCATTCAGATAGGCGGATGTGAAGTCAAAGTGTTGAACAAGCATCCCCTCTATTCCTGCCTTTGTCAGAGCCACATTCAAAGTATTGCTTTTTACAGTTGGTGCAAATGTCTCATCAAAATCTTCCCCAAACACTTGAGAAAATCCCTGAGCCACTAGTCTGGCTTTCCTTTGAGGCATCCCACCCTGCACAGGTTTCAGCTTATATAACCACCTGCACCCAATAAGCTTTTTCCCTTCTGGCAATTCAGACAATTCAAACACGTTATTTTCACACAAAGAATCATATTCAGTTTGCATAGCTTGCAACCAAGCTTGTTTTTCACCTTCAGGCAATTGAGTAACATCATCATAACATGAAGGTTCTTTTGCACAGACAAAGTTAGCCACTTGTGTCTCAAAACCATATCTTTGTGGAGGAATCCCTTTGTTACTTCTCTCAGACCTTCTAGGTGTACTAGGTTCAGACTTAATACCACCTGAAGCAATGGGTTGAGAAGAAACACTAGGTTCAGGACTAGAAACATTTTGTGAATCACCTATTATTGGCAACACTGCCTGGTCTGGTAATGAGTTAGCATGTATTCTGTGCCAATTCCTGCCTTCAGTGAAATTGGCAGACCTGCTAAAACTGACTTGGTGATGATCATTTGAGAACCTATATGCTTTCATACCAGATTGACATCCTAAGAAAGTCATTTGTTTTGATCTAGTACCACCTTTCCTGCGCTGATTCAAAGGTATGTTCACCCACGCTTTGGAACCAAACACACGCAGATAATTTAGCTTTGGCATTTTCCCATAGAGCAATGCAAATGGAATATTGTCTATCACCCTTGACCAGGTTCTATTAGACACATACACAGCATATTTTAAACTTTCAGCCCAAAACTGTCTAGGTAACTGAGCATCAGCAAGCATTGCATACATGATGGTTTGTAAAGTAGCATTTTTTCTTTCTGCCACACCATTTTCCTGTGGAGTGGCCACATTTGCTACACGGTGCTTTACCCCTAACTTGAGTAACCATTGTTTCATTTTGTTTGACATGAACTCTGCTCCCATGTCAGACTGCAGTGATTTTAAATCACCTAATTGATTTTTGACCTTTTTGTACCAATATTTCAGAGTTTCAAATGTGTCAGATTTGTTTTTCAGAATATATGCCCAAGAATATTTTGAAAAATCATCAGTGATCACCAGTGCATACCTGTTGTCAGATATACTGGGTGGAAAGGGTCCCAAAAGATCTACATGCACCAATTCTAAAGCATGAGTAGACTCCCGCTCACTGCTGCGAGCTACAGGGAAAGCCTGTGATTTGACCTGCTTGCAAACCTGACAGTCTAGGAACATATTACAATCATTTATCCCTTCTCTACCTGTCAAAGCAAGAGTTTTGTTAATAGCATGAAAAGAGGCGTGTCCAAGCCGGCGATGTAACAAGTGTAAGCATGAGTTATGAGGAATTTTGTTACCCGGCACACTAGCTGTTGCTGCCGTAACAGAGTTATCTAATACATACACTCCATTTCTCAAACTTGCTTTTGCCACTTCCCTCCCACCTTTCTTAATAACACACAGTTCCTTTCCAAAAGTTACTTCAAACTTAGCACGGTCCAGTGCCAAGACACTAAGCAGATTACTTTCGAGCGTGGGTACACAGAGTGCGTTTTGAAAGGTGTAATTAAGAACTGATAAAGTTAGTTCACCTCTGGCAGTCACATCTGCTGTATGACCATCAGCCAGACTTACATGACGTTGCTGAGCCTCCTGTAGATTCCTTAACATTTCAGGGCTTTTGCAGATTATATGGCTAGCCCCACTGTCAAGAATCCATGCCTGGTTTTCTGTGTCACCTGTAACAACAAGAGATGCATTGGGACGGCCCGACAACATGTCTGAGCGCCCAATGTTTTTTATCTTCTTTTGCTGTGATGGACAGGATTTCTTTAGATGGGAAGTTGAACCACAGACGAAACATTTCCTTACACGCAGAGCCTTGACCGGTTCCTCACGTTCAATCCTCACATCCCTCCTGCTGCTGCCAGCTGACTCCACCGTCTGGGCTCGCTGCATGGCTACTGAGGAATGTTGAGACTTTAGTTTCGCTTCATAGTCTAAAGCACGACCTATGATCAACTGCAGAGTTAACTGATCAGGCTGCAGTCCTTCGAGTGAAGTAATTAAAGTGTCAAACGCAGGAGATAAGGAACTCAAAAGCAAATAACATCTGTCTTCAGCAGAAATCACCTTGCCGCGTTGTTCCAACTGCTGATAAAGCTGAGTCAAAGCATTTACATGCTCCCTAATTGATTCATTAGGCCCTTGGATTTTTCTGTACAAGCGACGAGTCAGAGACATTATTGTGCCAGCAGATTTTTGCACATAAACTTGTTTAAGTGAGTCCCATGCTTCTTTAGCGTTGACAGAGGATGAAATATGAATTAATTGGTCGTCACTTACTGCCAAAACGATGCTTGCCAGCGCCCGCTCGACCTTCGGCACGTCTCCCACTGGAACTGGATCCGGAGGGTCATTAACATACAGCCAGAGGCCCTCTCTGATAAGATAGTGTTTCATCCGAAACGCCCACGTATCATAGTTTGTGGAAGTCAGCTTGTCCACCACCTGGGTAGTCGGCACAAGAGCCATAATTTCTCTCCGCTCCCTCGACACTCACAAGCTGGATCTGTTATCTCCACTCTCAGCGTGTCACACCGCTGCCAAGGCTTCTCCGGGCAAGTCACACTCCCCCACTCCTGGAAGAAGTCAGCAACCGTCCTCCCGCAGCTACACAGCTGGACACACACTCTAAGCACGGCTCACCGGCGTTTGCAGAATGCAGAGCTGGTTCTCCACCGAACTGGGTCTCCTTCAGGCTGGGCTGAATCTCCAGCAGGCTGAGCAGGCTAGGCTCTCCGTCAGGCTGGGCTCCGTCAGGCTGGGCCCATAACCCTGTTGCGCAGCGCGTCTGCAACACCCCTTCAGAAGTTCCAGCCACTCCAGCCCCTTGCAGCCACTCCAGCCACTTTCAGCACCCCAGCTTTCCCAATTCTCACCAGCATTCACTCTGCTGCAACTCCTTATAGCAACCACACTTACACAGTCCTGTGGTAAACTATATACAGGATTTATTATTTACAGGATCAAAATGCTTCGCCAGAACCGTGGTACAAGAGAATGGACATACATCAGTACTGTACAATTCCATATATACATGTAGTGACCAATCAGCTTCATGCTGAGTCATTATGACTGACCTTACTTCAGTGCCAGCCATAACCAGTTTAGACCTGCACTACACAGCTACCAATTTGACAGATAGCTGTCAAATAGATCTTGCTGATCTTAGTGCTGGAGCTTAACACTGTCAACACCTCTCGCTGCCCCGGCGGACGGGGAGTTGAAGGGCGCGGTCCCGGGGCTGGGGGAGGGCGGGCAACCTTTCGGGCCTGAGCTCCCAGCGGCCGCCAGGGGCGCATTTCTAGGTTCCTGGGGAACGGGCGCCTTCCCAGGCCTGGGGGAGCGGGAGGAACCCCTCGCGTCTGCTCTCCGAACGGCAAAAGCCGTTCGGAGAGCAGACGCGAGGGGCGCATTTTTCCTTTAGGGGTTCAGGGGCGCCGTCCCGGGGCTGGGGGAGGCCGGGAAAGGTTTTGCACCTGTTTGCCCAGCCCCGGCGAGGGGCGCAACTCGCCGTTCGTGGTTAAAGGGCGCCTTCCCGGGCCTGGGGGAGGGGGGGAAACCTTTAAAATGTGGAGGGGAGAGAAGGTGGCAAGATGTAGCCCAGCCTCCTTAGGTCTTAGAAGCTAAGCCGGGTCTGGACTTGGATGGGAGACCATCCCCGGAGGATGCGAAAGAGGAAGGCGAGGGCAAACTGCCTCTGCTTCTCACCTCCTTTGAAAGCCGCTTGTTGGGATTGCCACTTGTGTGCTGCAACTGGACGGCACTTGCATACACACAGTAGAATGTGGGCTGTATCCACACATTGGTGGCTATGGCTCTGTTGTTTTGCAGCTGCCCTGATTTGCACCTGGATCTTCTTGTATGGATAAGCCCCAATTGCCAATGACTGCTAAAGTGCAGTATCCATCGATGTCTGGACTCAGCCATGGGAAACACTGTGCTGGATCCTGTGTCAGAATGAAACTCTCCTGCCACCCTCCTCCCACTTAGCTCCATGAAATGTTGCTTCTGGGGGAAAGGGTATCATGAGGAATGAAGTGAACCGGGAGGTCTGCAGTAGGAAGGAGGAATCAGTGGAAACTAGCCACTGAGTTTGGAATCAGCCCACTACCTATTATTGCCCCAGAGTATTTAAAGTCTTGGGCGACTTTGTACTGAATTTCAGTAAACTATGGCATCACAGTTGCCTTTGTTGGGGAAATGCGTGGCTGAGCCAGAATACCAAACCGTTGCTGTGCACTCAATTTCTGAGCATTTGTTTGTCTTATGTGACCATTTGTTTGTCTTATGCACATGGTATGTATATTTGCAGATCGTAAAGTGACTATTCTAAAAGCGAATTTAAATAAAGGACACTGCAGGAGACCAGTAAGATATCAGCGTGCACAGGAAATATATGTTTACGGTAGAGCAATTTTAGGCTTTATCCTTTTTGTATTTTCCAATCTCTAAATATTGGTATCAGATATTATAAAAAGATATCTTTCACCCAAACAGTACATAGAGAAAAATATGTTTCACTCAAACAATGCATCAAGGGCAGGTTTACATTCAAACAGCGACTTATCAGTGTATCAGTATTTGGTATGTCTTCCTATCACTGTGACCCTCAGTTTTTGCATTAGCCTCCGGGTGGGGCTCTTGGCTCCACCCCCAAAGTCTCCAGCTATTTCCCAACCCAGACCTGGCAACCGTAGTTGGGGGGAGGCCGGGGAAAGCCCCTCCCTCTGGGTGTGTGGAGGGGGTTGTCTCCTTCGCACCTCTCTGCGAAACCAGGGGGGTCCCTGCAGCGCCTTCCTCGGGTGTGTGGCTCCCGGCAGGGCAGCTGGGGAAGCTAAATTTCATTAGCAAACAAATACCACTGGACAAATAAATATCATTATCGATATCTGCTTTTACCCCTTTTGTTATTATTTTTGGCACTCTGGTTTAATGTTAATAAAAAGCAAATCTGCATATTTCCCAGTAAAAAAAAGTGTCCTATTTGTTCATGTCTTGCGGCTCTCGAACATCTGACATTTATTCCATGATAGTTCGAGGTGGGTAGCCGTGTTGGCCTGTCTGTAGCAGTGGAAAAGAGAAAGCATCCAGTGGCACCTGAAAGACTAAGAAAATGTGTTTGGCCCTTGAATCTGTTAAACATCTTCATTATGCTGGATGCTGATTTACTGCTCACCCTCTACCAGGGGATGAGCTTTCCTGAGTCACTGAAATGTATGGCTGAGTCTCAGACTTTATAGACTTCATCTCCTAAATCTTTTTTTTTTTGGGGGGGGGGGGGGGCCGGGAGGCGTGCCCTGTGACAGTGGAATCAAATCACAACGTCTTGTTTGCTAGTCCCAGATTTCAAGTACCTTATTTCATCTGCCCCCAGGGGTATTTTTAGGCAGGAACGCACAGGAACGGAGTTCCGGCTGGCTTTCAAGTTGGCCATGCCTACAGCCTCCCTCCCCTTGGGTTCCCCGTGCACCTTGCAACATTGATCATTGTTGATCGTAAAGGTGCCACTGGACTCAAACTTTGTTCTGCTGCTTCAGACTAACACCTGGAATCTCTGTTCTCCCAACAGTTCTCCATCTTCCACAGCATATCTCTTGTGGACCGGCTTGACTTTAATCAGCTGTTATCTGCAGTCTCTCTAGATGAGACTTTTGCAACAAACAGGCATATGGGAAATGGAGCAGCCAAACCGCCCAGGCTTAAAAAAACATGTTGCTAGGTCTGTTGGCAGTTGAAATCCCCAGGTTTGTAGATCCCATGCTAAGATTCCAGTTTTCCCTCTGCCTGAGTATGCCGTTTATCTTTGCCTGGGGGAGGGACGGACACCAAAGGCCCGCCCCCCCTTCCAAGAGCTCGAACCTGATCCCCTGCCTTTGACTTCCAAGTGGACCTTCCCGGGATCCTGGGGGTGTGGCCTAATATGCTAATACACTGTGCTGTCAGGAGTGTGGCCTAATATGCTAATGAGTTTCTGTTGTTGGGTGTGGCGTACTATGCTAATGAGTTCCTGCTGGGCTTTTTCTACAAAAGCAACACCATTTCCCCATAAAACACGACTGATCGGTAGAATTGTCTGCAGTTACCAACTAGTCTGAGATTTTATCCGTCACTACCAAGTCTGGGGGAAACAATTTTTCTAAAGAATGCTTGAACACACATTCTGAGTCTTTTCAGCTCTAGCCTGCATGGTAAAAACCTGTCAGATGAAAGGGGGGGGGGGGAAGAAACGGACATGATGTACTGGCACAGCTGTGGAATTTCCAAGGGAGACCCACCAGAGCGCCTGATTGCAAATGCTGTTGTGTGGGGGTGAGGAATAATCCTGAAAGGCATTTTCAAGCTTATGTATTATGGGTCTCTCTCAGCCTTTTGACGTCATTCTCTGTGGGTGCAATGAATGCGTGGGAGGGGATAGTGTAGGGCTGCCAGCCTCCAGGTGGGGCCTGGGGATCTCCTGCTTTTACAACTGATCTCCAGCTGACAGAGGTCAGCTCCCCTGGAGAAAATGGCTGCTTTGAAGGGTAGACTCTATGGCATTGTACTACGCTGAGGCCCCTCCCCTCCCCAAACCCCACCCTCTCCTGGCTCCACCCCCAAAGTCTCCAGGTATTTCCCAACCCAGACGTGGCAACCCCAGGATAGTGGTATCATGGCTGCAAGCTCTGCTAGGGATGCCAGCCTCCAGATGGGACCTGGGGATCCCTTGAAATGACAGATCATCTCCAGACCACAGAGATCAGTTCCCCCTGGAAAAAAAATGGCTGCTTTGGAGGGTGGACTCTATGGCACTGTACCCCACTGAGGTCCCTGTCCTCCCCAGGCTCCATCCCCAAAACTCCAGGAGTTTCCCAACCTGGATCTGGCAACCCTACCCCCACATCCCCCGCCGATGACCGAGGGGGACATGGCAACCCTAGCTCTGCCCCCAACACTGGAATGTAAACCAGGGCCGAAACATGTACAGATGTGGTACTCTAGCCACGCTGTCAGGAAGCTTGAAAAAAGCCAGCGCCTCATTCATAAGAACGTAAGAGAAGCCAATGTTGGATCAGGCCAATGGCCCATCCAGTCCAACACTCAGTCACACAGTGGCCAAAAACACCAGGTGCCATTAGGAGGTCCACCAGTGGGGCCAGGACACCAGAAGCCCTCCCACTGTTGCCCCCACCAAAGCACCAAGAATACAGAGCATCACTTGCCCCAGACTGAGGGTTCCTATCTATATTTTGTGGCTAGAGGTGCTATGTGTACATTCCATTTAATGTATACAGGGCAGGGAGATGGCTTGCCACCAGGATTCTGCTCCTGTGAGTTCCATCTGCATCGATTACCTTCTTCTATATAGCAGTTTTAGGACTGATCATTTATTTGAAATATCAAGATTCCCTCAATGTTGTCTTTTTAAAAATCAACATCAGTAGCAAGGAGAAGTTAAGCAACTGTTTGCTTTTGGTATCTTAGGCTATGTTTTAATAGCTGAGCTTCAGACCGCCGGCCAAACCATAGTTATGGAAGTTTGAGGGAAGGGAGGTTATTTGGGGTTTTACTGTATTTTTTTAAAATTGGGGGTTGTAAGGCATTTTGAAATACTGGGAAAGGTAGGCGGTACATATTTTAATAAATAAACACATCCATGCTTCATTAGCAGAACTGAATCGATGCACGCAATTGTTTTGCGACTGAACCAGAATCAGAAACAGCAACAAAGCTCGCTTGCAAACTATGGTTTGTGCTAGCGACAGTTCAATGTGAGCTCCTCCTTGCCACGCTGTAGTTACAGCTCTCCATCCATCTCTGGAGGCGTGTGCACCGTGGAGACAGGAGCTCTGAGAGGATGAAAAAGAAAAGGAGACTGGCAGCTCTGAACCACAGTTTGCCTGGAAGTTTAATCGGGCAAACTGTGGACTGTGAACCACGGTTTACTCAAACTAGGGCTCAGAGTATAGGCTGAACTGAGCCATTGTGAACATGACCAGGGCTTTTTTTCTGGGGGAACGCGCCGGGATGGAGTTTCGGAACCTGTTTGACAAAATTCTTTTAAAAATGTTTAAAAGTTCATGAGTATACAGACTGAAAACTTCGTTTCCCTCTTGAGAGTTCTGGCACCTCCCCCCCCCCCCCCCCCCAGGCCCTGATCATGATGTTCTTTTACTTCAAGTCCAGCTGCATTTTCTGTGGCGCTTTGAAAGAATTTCCCGGGTTTATTCCATAATGCAGCATGGTGTGTGTGAATAAAAGAATAAATGCTGGTGGGAGATATTTATAAAAGCTTTTCCCCCCTACTCTGAAAATGCCTGAAATGTATTTTGTTAATTTTCCTTGGTACATATAATTTTGGAGCCCCTCTCTCCACTTCGTTAGCTTCCCCGAGAGACAGGAAGTCGAGTGCTGGATGGTTCAAAATTGTACCCACTGCAATTTTCTTTGCGACATGACCCAAATTAAGTGTGATGGCGGCAGTCTGTCTTTAAATGATGGCCAGTCCCATGAGAAGTGGAGGAAGGTCTGTGCGGTGCAGTAGTTAAAGTGTCAGCTTACAACAGGAGCGACCCCAGTTCAAATCCCCCCTCTGCCATGTGATCTTGAGTCACTCTCTCAGCCTAGCCTACATCACAGGGTTGTTGTGAGGATGAAATGGGGAAGACACATAGACCACCCTCCCAGCCAAGCTCACCTCTGACATCATTGCTCAGCTGAGTCTGGTGCACCAATCATGACTTACCATTTCCTTCCAGGCTCCGCCCATAACCCACCAACTCCACCTCGACTCACCAAATTCGACTTTAGCCCCTCCCCCTGACCAATCAGATTCCTCCCAGCTCTTGGAGCCACTCTCTGCCCTGCTTACTTTGACTCAGCTTGGGTAACAAAAGTCAACACAAAGCTTGAAAGCGCTTTTTGAGCAAGCTATGCGACAATGGGAGTTTTGACTCTCAAAAGCTCATACCCTGCAAAAACTTTGTTGGTCTTGTAAGGTGCTACCAGAAACAAATCTTGCTGTTTGGATGCAGATCAAAACAGCTTGCCCTTCTGAGCCTTTTTGAGCAGTTTCAGGAAACTGTCACATCAATGCTCAATATTATTGTTACGGGATCTTCTTATTTGGGGTGCAAGGAGATCAAATCAGTCAATCCTAAAAGAAATCAACCCTGACTATTCCCTGGAAGGCCAGATCCTGAAGCTGAAGCTCAAATACTTTGACCACCAAATGAGAAGGGAGCACTCCCTGGAGAAGACCCTGATGCTGGGAAAGACTGAAGGTCAAAGAAGAGCAAAGGTTGAGACGGTTAGACAGTGTTGTCGATGCAGCAAACATGAAATTAAGCAAACTCCAGAGGACGGCGGAAGGCAAGAGGGCCTGGTGTGATGTGGTCCATGGGGTTGCGAAGAGTCGGACTCGACTGTGTGACTGAACAACAACAACGACAACAGAAAGGGTTTATTTTCTTCTAAAGAGGTTAGGGTTATAAAACTGCCGGGAGGCATCTCATCTAGTTTCATGCATGATATTCCTGCTTCTCACGGGGTGCTTTATCTTCCCTAGGTTCTTTGCAACCGATTCCTTGATGCGAGCCAAATGGGTTGCGGTGGGATCAGAGAGCAGTGCAAGAAAATAGAAACGTCTGTCTTCCAAGCAGGAGGTCTCGCCAACCAAAGCAATACAGGATCCTGGGCCACACCAGCTGGCAACAGTTCCCTCCTTTCATGACTCCAGCTCATATTATATTCATGAA
Source organism: Lepidodactylus listeri (assembly GCA_029233225.1). Classification (NCBI taxonomy): domain Eukaryota; kingdom Metazoa; phylum Chordata; class Lepidosauria; order Squamata; family Gekkonidae; genus Lepidodactylus; species Lepidodactylus listeri. The sequence continues at coordinate 119,845 of JARCFY010000132.1, forward strand.
CAGCAAAGTGAGCAGGGGGGGCAGTGGCTCTGGTGTGTAGGGGGGGTCTCAGAAGCAAAAAATTTTTTGGGGGTGGGACTGGTATCTGGCTGCTGTCAAAAGCACCTAGACCCCTGAAACAGACCTTCCTGTAGTAGGACAGGATAGATTTTGGAAGGCGTGTGCGTCCTCTCTTCTCCGTCCCCAGTCGGATCTGAGCTGTGCACCTTGTAAAAGCTCGGTTTTGCCCTCCAGGCTGTCCTTGGGTTGCAAAGTCATCCTCTTGTCTCGATGAATGATTGATTGCTGACGCCTACTGATGAGTCCCGAAGGGCCAAGATGCAAAGCGTTTCAATGGGGCTGGATTGTCTGTGACGCTAAAGAACGGTCTCCGCTCTTCCATGATCTGGAGCCCGCCTTTAAGTAGGGTTGCCAGCTCCGGGTTGGGAAATACCTGGAGATTTTGGGGTGGAGCCTTAGGAGGGCGGGGTTAGGGGATTGAAGGGAGCTCAGCTGGGTGTAACACTACAGAGTCCCCATTCCAAAGCAGCCATTTTCTCCAGGTGAATTGGTCTCTGTTGCCTGGAGATTAGTTATGTTAGCGGGAGATCTCCAGCTGCTACCTGGAGGTTGGCAACTCTATCTTCAAGCCCAGTCTCCGATGTGGGACCCAACTTACTGGTGATCCCCGGCCCTAGGGGATCCCCGGCTATCCTCGACCAGGGCCAGGGCCTTTTCGGTCCTGGCCCCAACCTGGTGGAACTCTGCAGAACAACATCAGGGCCCTGTGGGATCTGATACAATTCCGCAGGGCCTGTAAGGCAGAGATGTTCCACCAGACTTTTGATTGAGAACAGCAATGGTTAAAACTGCCACCCTCCTTTTTTACTTTTGGCTCTGTGTCCCCTGCCCTGCTGCACAGAGAGCTCAGAAGCCAGCAAAAAAGCAGTTGATCACCATCTGGATTGGTTGTTGTATTAGTGCATTGTAATAATTTTATCATGTTGATTGTGTTTTATCTGTTTTAATGCTGTAAATCGCCCAGAGCCCGCTTGCAGGGTTGGGCAATTCAGAAATCTAACAAATAATACTATTACCAATAATAATAATAATAACAACAACATATCCCCACCCATCTGTTTTTTCTCCTTCTGTCTCCACACTGCAGATTGTTGCAGAATTGGGGTTTACATGAGTCTGGGCCTTTCTGTTCGTCCATCCCATGAAGGTTTTGCTATAACTGACTTTGGTTTCTTGGTTCCGAAGTCCCAGAAGCCTTTGCTTTTTTCGCTGGCCGCTGAGGTGTAAAACCTAAGGCCTTCCCCTGTAAATGCACTCCGGGCTGAATTCGCATCTGACATTCCCTGTTCTCCAAGTGCCAGGCTCCAAAGCCTAAATATGTACCGCTATGGATATGCCGTAGCTGTCTGGGTCTTGCTGACACCACAGTGAATGAAATATATCTAGCCAAAAGTTCACCCTAGCAAAAGTTCATGTTATCACCGTACGGTGGGCTGGCCTAGTACATTCTGGATTGATGCCTCCATCGATTCCAATAGACTGGAAAGAGCATAAAAATGTGGCTTTGTTCTGGGCTGTTCGGGAACTCAGCTGGTGTGTGTAAGGGTTAGGGTTGCCAGCCTCCAGGTGCGGCCTGGGGATCTCCTGCTTTTACAACTGATCTCCAGGTGACAGAGATCAGCTCCCCTGGAGAAAATGGCTGCCTTGAAGGGTGGACTCTATGGCATGGTACCATGCTGAGGCCCCTCCCCTCCCCAAACCTCACCTTCTTTTGGTTCCACCCCCAAAGTCCCCAGGTATTTCCCAATCTGGACTTGGCAACCCTAGTAAGGGTCTTGGTCTGTGTGAGGGTCTTGGTCCTGCAGTCCAGGAACGTTCCTTGGCTTTCTAAAAGTATCACTGTATCAGGTATTGAGACTTTTATATGCTATCGAGTACTACTTGTGTATCGTTTTAAAGAGTTTATAAACAGTTTGAGTTTTACGCTATTGCTCTGGCTAGTTCCTTTCCCTCTGGTGGCCTTTGTTCCCTAGCCTGTCCCCATCCATCCACTGAAAAGAACCCCACGGGGTTTGGGATATTCCCCCCCCCCCAGATATATTGGGGACCAGCTATTCTGCCTCCCTAGGGACACCTGGGGACTGCAGTTCTGAGGCTGGGTAGCTCCTTCTAATGGGGTCCTTAAGTGAGCCACTGCCTTTTCTATCCCCCCCCCCCCCACATCTGCCATATGGTGCTGACCTTTAATGTCCTATATGGTTTGGGGCCAACATACCTGAAGGACCACCTACACCCTTATGAACCTAGGTAAAGGTAAAGGTTTCCCTTGCTCGAAAGCCAGTCAAATATGACTATAGGGATGCGGTGCTCATTTCCATTTCCAAGCCGAAGAGCCAGCGCGGTCCAAAAAAGTTCCGTGGTCATGTGGCCAGCATGACTTGACGCTGAGGTGCGCGGGACGCTGTTACCTTCCCACTGAAGCAGTACCTATTTATCTACTTGCAATTTCTTGCTTTTGAACTGCTAGATTGGCAAGAGCTGGGGCCAGAGATGGGAACTCACTTCATCATGCAGCACTCGGGTCTCAAACTGCTGAACTACTGACTTTCCAGTCTGCAGTTCAGCATTTTAACCACTTGAGCCAGTGCAGCCCTTATGAACCTACCTGACCATTATTGGTTATCTTCAGAGGCCCTGCTTTGGATGCTCCCACCTTCTAAAATTAGGCAGGTGGCAACTCAAGAAGGGCGTTCTCCATCCTGCACGACTCACCTGTCTCCTTCTGCTGTCCTCTTCCATCAGCAGGTGAAGGCTCCTTTGTTTTCTCTGGCATTTCCGCACCTCTTTCCTGTCCTGTTTGTAATTGTTTTTTATGTATGTGGATTTTATTTGCATTATATGTGTGTTTGAACTTGGCTTTAATTGTCTGAATGATGTGCTTTGGTTTTACTGGTTTTTAAGATTTGCTTTCGTTATTTATGTTTTCCCATTAATCCATTAATACCTTGGTCACTCTGATGAGGTCGAAAAGGCAGGGTATAAATATAAATAATATCATCAATAATATGGGGATAACAACACTGGCTTACCTTGAAGGGCTGTTCTACAGCCTGCAAGATAATATACATAAACAATTTAATATGCTTATATCATATTTATATCAGTATTACGTCACTGCAGCTGCTCCTGCTCATCAAGGGCAGTCCCTGTTTTCTGGTACCTTCCCAATTTACCTCTCTTAATTTTGTTTTGAGGGGAAATGTGTGAGATTTAAAAAAAACATTTTTAAAGGTACATATGGTTTCCCATCTCCTTGATCATATCTTCACAACAACCATCCAAGGTAGGCTAAGTACTAGGTACAAGTGTTTGCTGTAGTGGTTAAGAGCACGAACTTGATTGATTCCCCACTCCTCCACATGCAGCTGCTGGTGTGACCTTGGGTCAGTCATAAGTTCTTTCAGAGCTGTTCTCTCAAGGGCAGTTCTCGAGAGAGCTCTCTCAGCCCCACCTACTGAACAGGGGGTCTGTTATGGGGAGAGGAAGGGAAAGGAGATTGTAAACCGCTCTGAGACTCCGAGTAGTGAAGGGCGGGGTATAAATCCAGTCTCCTCTTCTTCTATTACTAGAAGAAGTCTGCTTTCAATTTCAGCAGCCTAACCCTAACCCTGGAAGTCCCTACAAATTAAATCTCCACTCCACATCTCTGTACATTCATGCACGTGAGCAGAAAATCATGGAGGAAAGGTCCATCAAAAACTATTAGCCATGGGGAACAAAAGGAACCTCCATATCCAGGGGCAGTCAACCTTTGAAACCCAGTGCTAGGAAGCAACAACAGGGGACAGACCTTGGCCTCTATGCCCAATTTGATGGACTTCCAGGGCAACTAGGCAGCCACTGTGTGAAACGGGATGCTGGTCTGATTCGGCAGGGCTCTTCCTATGTTCTTAGGCAGTAGGTTGCAGCTGACAAATCTAATTTAGAACAAATAATCTGAAGATGTGTTTCATGGCATCTTACTCCCTCAGCAATGTCCAATACAATCTGTATGAAAAAGATAGGCATCCAAGGTGTACAAATAAGAGTGAAGAATATGTCCCTTGTCTCGTCATCTATGAATCTCTCACTTCCTTCTAAGAAGCCGAGAAAGGCACACGTGTTTCCCATCTCCTCAATCTCACCCTCACAATAACCCTGCGAGGTAGGCTGAGTGAGTGGCTCAAAGCCACCAAGTCCACTTCAAGGCACAGAGAGAATATGAACTCAGCTTAGCAAGATGCTATGACCATTGCAGCCCTTATTATTACACACTGAATAATAGCATTTGCAGAGAAGTTTCAGTGCATAAAGAACTTCACATATATCATCACAATAAGTCTCACAACAGCCCTGCAATGTAGGGCAGTATTATGACCCTGTATTATAGATGGGGGGGGGGTCAGATGAGAGCAGCTTGCCTCGTGAGATTGTGGCCAAGTTTAGACTGGAATCCCTGATTTCCTGAATCAAAGCTCATTCACTTCCGCAATCCTAAAAATAGGTGTGCCCTTTTAAGTCCACTGACTTCAATGGATTCAAAGAACATACCTCTGTTTAGGATTACACCCGTAAGCTACAGCTCCACTCTCCCTCAAATTCCCTTCTCCCACTGTTTTATAACACATTTTTAAAAGAAACGTGTGCAAAATCTTATTGTTACGATGAGAATATATTTGCGAGCATCTGTGATCCTCTGTGGTTCAGGTGCCATAATTTTGGGCTTGGACCCAAGTTCAAATTCTGCCTTTGGTCTAAAACAAGCAAATCTTTCTTGCTGGGCTTCCCAGTCTAGGAAGCAATAGCTGTAAACCTAAATATAGTTACTCGCTTCTCAGCATTCCACAACTAAGGATACATCAATCTCCAATTTAGACATATTTATGTCCTTCACTATGTCCCCCACCCAACACCTGGAATTGAACCCAAACAAATGGTAACCATAAAAACTAAGCTTGTTATTTCCTTAATCTGTTAAACGTCATTATGTCGCATGCTAATTTACCGCTCACCCTCTACCTAGATGTAAGGACTGGTAAATTCCATTTCACTGTATCTGAGGAAGTGTGCATGCATATGACAATTCATACCTTGAATAAAACTTTGTTGGTCTTAAAAGTGCCACTGGACTCAGTCTTTGTTCCCCTTCTCCGTTCAGTAATGGCAATGGGCTTCGAAGGGTACGACTCTGGTTTAAGATTGCACTGCTAGTTCCTTTCAAACCTGCCCCCAACCTTCTCCCACTCCATCTCATGGAATTTCCAGGCCATTTTGGCCATCTCCCATCTTTGTACATGAACTACTGTGAATAATTCAGATCTGGTCAGGCAGGGGGAGGGGCTGGAATAAAAGGGTGCAGCAGAAGCATTATTGGGGTGTGGTCAAAGTGATACCCCTTTCCCCAGGGCAGGACACCAGGTAGAGAGCCAGTCAGGTGTCGTGGTGAAGTGCGCGGACTCTAATCTGGGAGAACCGGGTTTGATTCCCCACTCCTCCACTTGCACCTGGCTGGATGACCTTGGGCGTAGTCCTGGCAGAGCTGTTCTCTCAAGGACAGTCCTCAAAAGAGCTCTCTCAGCTGCGTCTACCTCACAGGGTGTCTGTTGTGGGGAGGGGAAGGGAAAGGAGTTTGTAAGCCACTCTGAGACTCCGAGTGAAGGGCGGGGTATAAATCCAATCATCGTCAAAGCTGCTACCACCATTAGAGCTATTAAGAAGGGTGGCTGGGAGACAGACACAGCAAGGTACAATTTTAAGTTGCTAGACCTCATGATCATAATTACATATTTGGAAAGTATGGGGGGGGGCAGCGCCAGAAGCCGGAAAGGGCTGGCTAGTATTTAAAGTATTAGGGTTCAGTATTTAAAGTCTTGGGCGACTTTGTACTGAATTTCAGTAAACTATGGCATCACAGTTGCCTTTGTTGGGGAAATGCGTGGCTGAGCCAGAATACCAAACCGTTGCTGTGCACTCAATTTCTGAGCATTTGTTTGTCTTATGTGACCATTTGTTTGTCTTATGCACATGGTATGTATATTTGCAGATCGTAAAGTGACTATTCTAAAAGCGAATTTAAATAAAGGACACTGCAGGAGACCAGTAAGATATCAGCGTGCACAGGAAATATATGTTTACGGTAGAGCAATTTTAGGCTTTATCCTTTTTGTATTTTCCAATCTCTAAATATTGGTATCAGATATTATAAAAAGATATCTTTCACCCAAACAGTACATAGAGAAAAATATGTTTCACTCAAACAATGCATCAAGGGCAGGTTTACATTCAAACAGCGACTTATCAGTGTATCAGTATTTGGTATGTCTTCCTATCACTGTGACCCTCAGTTTTTGCATTAGCCTCCGGGTGGGGCTCTTGGCTCCACCCCCAAAGTCTCCAGCTATTTCCCAACCCAGACCTGGCAACCGTAGTTGGGGGGAGGCCGGGGAAAGCCCCTCCCTCTGGGTGTGTGGAGGGGGTTGTCTCCTTCGCACCTCTCTGCGAAACCAGGGGGGTCCCTGCAGCGCCTTCCTCGGGTGTGTGGCTCCCGGCAGGGCAGCTGGGGAAGCTAAATTTCATTAGCAAACAAATACCACTGGACAAATAAATATCATTATCGATATCTGCTTTTACCCCTTTTGTTATTATTTTTGGCACTCTGGTTTAATGTTAATAAAAAGCAAATCTGCATATTTCCCAGTAAAAAAAAGTGTCCTATTTGTTCATGTCTTGCGGCTCTCGAACATCTGACATTTATTCCATGATAGTTCGAGGTGGGTAGCCGTGTTGGCCTGTCTGTAGCAGTGGAAAAGAGAAAGCATCCAGTGGCACCTGAAAGACTAAGAAAATGTGTTTGGCCCTTGAATCTGTTAAACATCTTCATTATGCTGGATGCTGATTTACTGCTCACCCTCTACCAGGGGATGAGCTTTCCTGAGTCACTGAAATGTATGGCTGAGTCTCAGACTTTATAGACTTCATCTCCTAAATCTTTTTTTTTGGGGGGGGGGGGGGGCCGGGAGGCGTGCCCTGTGACAGTGGAATCAAATCACAACGTCTTGTTTGCTAGTCCCAGATTTCAAGTACCTTATTTCATCTGCCCCCAGGGGTATTTTTAGGCAGGAACGCACAGGAACGGAGTTCCGGCTGGCTTTCAAGTTGGCCATGCCTACAGCCTCCCTCCCCTTGGGTTCCCCGTGCACCTTGCAACATTGATCATTGTTGATCGTAAAGGTGCCACTGGACTCAAACTTTGTTCTGCTGCTTCAGACTAACACCTGGAATCTCTGTTCTCCCAACAGTTCTCCATCTTCCACAGCATATCTCTTGTGGACCGGCTTGACTTTAATCAGCTGTTATCTGCAGTCTCTCTAGATGAGACTTTTGCAACAAACAGGCATATGGGAAATGGAGCAGCCAAACCGCCCAGGCTTAAAAAAACATGTTGCTAGGTCTGTTGGCAGTTGAAATCCCCAGGTTTGTAGATCCCATGCTAAGATTCCAGTTTTCCCTCTGCCTGAGTATGCCGTTTATCTTTGCCACTAGATAACCCTGGAAAAAATAAGGCTTCTGGACTACGATGGCACAGTTCAGGCAGCGATGAAGGTGCTCTTACAGCCCACATGCAAAGCAGAGGCTCTTCCACTGAGCCACGGCCCCTCCCCTCCGTATAGTCTCCAAACCACCTTCTGCTCAGTTGTGCAGATGAACCAGCTGGGTTGCTTTGGATGCATTCTAGAGGTTCATTCTCTCCCCCCCACCCCCCAGCTTACCCATGTTTACCCGGTTTAATTAAGGTACTCTTACGGCAGGTGCAGTGTCTTTCTGTTGCTTGGGCTGTGACTCTCTCTTAACGGGGAGCTGTTCAGTAGCCTACAGTATTTCATACGGATGTTTCGCAGGAAGCTGCCTTCTACTGAATCAGACCCCTGGTCCATCAAGGTCAGTATTGTCTACTCAAACTGGCAGCAGCTCTCCAGGGTCACAGGCTGAGGTCTTTCTCAGCACTTACTATCTGGTCCTTTCAACTGGAGATGCCAGGGATTGAACCTGCATGAATATCGGAGGCTCTACCACTAAGCCACAGCCCCTCAAGTTTTGCCGCCCAGCGATTGAGAGAGTCTGGCGAAGCCAGCTATGCAGCAGCAGCAGCAGCAGCAGCAACCGAACTGGAAGCAGGAGATGGCCAGTTCCAGTGTGGGCCCGATGGAAGCCCTCTGAGGGCTTGATCCAGCGCTTGGGCCTGCTGTAGGGTCCTTCCAGTTTTCATCCCCCTGCCCTTACCCAACCAGGCGGGAATGGGAATCCTAGGAAACGTTCCTGCACTCCTAATCTCCCCAACAGTTTGAAAGCAGGTCCTGCCACCACCTATTTGGTACCACTGGGACCTGTGATTTATTTAATCACCCCGGGTCTTAAGCTGATAGGTGTCACAGAGGAGATCAGGTCTTCAGCTTGATCTCAGCCCAGGCACATCACAGCAGTATAGATCACATCCCCTAATGATTTATCCAAGTTAACTTTCTGAATTATTTAGCCCTCTGTAACTCTTTTGCCTGCGAAGAAGACAAGCCCTCTTGAATAGTTCCCTGTTGCAGAGCTTGTGGAAGTGGGAAACACGATATCGTTTCAGATCTCAGGCCTTCCCAACCAGCACCTTGCCTGGGGTAATTTCCCTCTTGTTCACGTTCAGCCATTTGACCCACACCAGTCTGGCTCCATCCCTTTAGGAGAGGCTTACTTAATGGGCTGTTGTCTCCATGCCATGAAAGCCTTCCCCTGCTCATTTCCACATGCGGAGCCTCTATGGAAGGGACAGGACATTTTTCTCCAGGCCAGATGGCAACCTTCATGATCTCTGTCAAGGTCAGTCTGGTCGACTCTGAGGGGCAGCAGCTCTGAACCTGGAACTGTCTGCATGCCGAGCGGACACTTTGCCACTGAGCCACTGCCCCTCTCCACAGTCCCAGTATGCCCGCTTCTCATTTTTGAGAGCCAGATGGAGAACTCTGCCCTTATCCTTGATGGTATAATAGCTATACCCCGTACAGAATTGGAAATGATAATAGGTTCCTTTACTTCCCGGAACACTGGCTTAAGATCGGCTTTATACTCTTTACTGATCAAAACTCTATGTCTTACTCCCCCCAAATATCAGTCTTCTTGGCAGAAAGATTGTGACGCCTCTCTTACAGAGGAAACCTGGTCTCAAATTTGGGCATCCAAAAGACACAACTCTGAGGTAATGTCAGTACGCTTACAAAATCTGAAAATTATGACAAGATGGTATGCCACACCAGCCAGACTATCCCTTATTGCCTCAAATTACTCCCCATATTGCTGGAAAGGGTGCCGGCAACTTGGCAACTTTGCGCACTGTCGGTGGGGGTGTGAGAAAGTTAAGAAGTTCTGGAAGGAAGCTCTATCTGTTCTAGAAAAAGTCACCTCAATTTCGGTCCCTTTCCTGCCTGAAACCTTAGTTTTGAACTATTGGCCAGAGAAAGTAAGACCTAGAATGCTTGGTTCTACCACAGAGGTTATGTTAGATGCAGCCAAGACTGCTATAGCACCTTACTGGAAAGACGACAAGCCACCAAATATCGAGGTCTGGTTTAGGAAACTTTGGGCACATTATCTTATGGATTCTGTCACAGTTCAATTAAATTCCACGGCTGGATCGTCCCTACACTCAGCCTTTACCGGTAAATGGTTCCCGGTCCTTGAATACCTGTCTCAGCAACAGTTCATTTCAGCGGAATGGTCTCAATACCACAAGGTGTACGTTGATAGTTTGTTCTCCAGAACTTTGAAATGTGGGTTAAACTATTCGTTCAGTGATACAGTAACCCTTAAAACTTTTGTAAATTAACTTATGGTAAAAAGTTGTTGCTATAAACAACAGATATTTTGAAACTGTATGGTGCTATTATGCACATTATGTTGACTTTATTTTGATTGTTACTGGTTATATAAGCTTTACGTTACTTGTGAATTTTGTATTTTTCAATATAAACAGTCAATAAAATGGTTTAAACGGGGGGGGGGGGGGGGGAGATGCATACCCAACCCCCGCACACCCACGAAGCTGCCTGATAGTGAATCAGACCTTCAGTCCATCGAGGTCAGTGCCTAGATGCCTGTTTGGAGGAGAGGCCTTTCTCTCTCTCTCTCACGTTCCTCTTTTGTGTTATTCCTGCCAGAGGCTTTTCTCCTTCCTAGGCAGGGATCTCCCTCTTTCTCCTTCTGTCTCTGGGGCTGCAGGTGGAGAGTTTCCTCCCTGCGGGACAGAGCAAAAACTTGAAGGGGGGGGGGGGCGGGGTCCAAATCCAGCCTCCTTTCTCCGAATCCGGGCTCTGTCCCTTCACTCCTGCAAGAAATATTGGTTAAAACTCCCCTTTGGGCACCTTCTGCTCGCATCTGAGGTCCTGCATTTGATCTCCACGGGGCAATAGAGAAAGCCAGTCATCTACACCGGTCCATTTAAAGAACAGCATCATCTAGCAACGTCTGAACCCCTCCCCCAACTGAGTCTTACGGAAACGTCTTCGGACAGCGCTGGCTCTTCGGCATGGAAATGGAGATGAGCACCGCATCCCTAGAGCCCTATTCGACCGGCTTCCGAGCAAGGGAAACCTTGACCGTTCTTTACCTATAGATGGAGGAATAAATAGCAGTGGGATCCCGCGCGGTGTTGCTCCAGAGCAGCCTCATTAAGCAGCATAAGGCGTCCCTGACGGCAGCCTGACCGAGGGGCCTAATGGAGGGGGCGGGACGCGCTTTCCTTCGGTCTACAGCACTGAAAGGGTTCAACATACAGAGCCGTTTCCTAGAGGGGCCGAACGGAGGGGGGAAAGAAGGCTGGGGGGGCGCGCGCGGAGGGTTCGCTTCTGAATGGGGAGAGAGAACGGGGGGGGGGGCGCTTCCGAGGTGCAACAGCGGGCGGGGGGGGGGGGGGAGAAGGAATCGTGCTGGATCCCGGGAAGGTCCACTTGGAAGTCAAAGGCAGGGGATCAGGTTCGAGCTCTTGGAAGGGGGGGCGGGCCTTTGGTGTCCGTCCCTCGCTGGCTTCGCCTCCGGCCTGCCTCGCTCCCCGCCGGAAGTCCCTCCCTGCAGCAGGCCGGCCGGCCGGCCGGTCGGGGGAGCGGCCTGAGAGGCAGCGCAGAAATGGAGCCGGAGCGGAGGGGAAGAGGGCAGGAAGGTGCCCAAGGGGTGGTGGGGCTGCCCCTCCCGCCGTCGCCGGCCTCCTAAGGGGCCCCTCTTCCCCCTCTCGCTGCCCCGGCGGACGGGGAGTTGAAGGGCGCGGTCCCGGGGCTGGGGGAGGGCGGGCAACCTTTCGGGCCTGAGCTCCCAGCGGCCGCCAGGGGCGCATTTCGCGGTTCCCGGGGAACGGGCGCCTTCCCAGGCCTGGGGGAGCGGGAGGAACCCCTCGCGTCTGCTCTCCGAACGGCAAAAGCCGTTCGGAGAGCAGACGCGAGGGGCGCATTTTTCCTTTAGGGGTTCAGGGGCGCCGTCCCGGGGCTGGGGGAGGCCGGGAAAGGTTTTGCACCTGTTTGCCCAGCCCCGGCGAGGGGCGCAACTCGCCGTTCGTGGTTAAAGGGCGCCTTCCCGGGCCTGGGGGAGGGGGGGAAACCTTTAAAATGTGGAGGGGAGAGAAGGTGGCAAGATGTAGCCCAGCCTCCTTAGGTCTTAGAAGCTAAGCCGGGTCTGGACTTGGATGGGAGACCATCCCCGGAGGATGCGAAAGAGGAAGGCGAGGGCAAACTGCCTCTGCTTCTCACCTCCTTTGAAAGCCGCTTGTTGGGATTGCCACTTGTGTGCTGCAACTGGACGGCACTTGCATACACACAGTAGAATGTGGGCTGTATCCACACATTGGTGGCTATGGCTCTGTTGTTTTGCAGCTGCCCTGATTTGCACCTGGATCTTCTTGTATGGATAAGCCCCAATTGCCAATGACTGCTAAAGTGCAGTATCCATCGATGTCTGGACTCAGCCATGGGAAACACTGTGCTGGATCCTGTGTCAGAATGAAACTCTCCTGCCACCCTCCTCCCACTTAGCTCCATGAAATGTTGCTTCTGGGGGAAAGGGTATCATGAGGAATGAAGTGAACCGGGAGGTCTGCAGTAGGAAGGAGGAATCAGTGGAAACTAGCCACTGAGTTTGGAATCAGCCCACTACCTATTATTGCCCCAGAGTATTTAAAGTCTTGGGCGACTTTGTACTGAATTTCAGTAAACTATGGCATCACAGTTGCCTTTGTTGGGGAAATGCGTGGCTGAGCCAGAATACCAAACCGTTGCTGTGCACTCAATTTCTGAGCATTTGTTTGTCTTATGTGACCATTTGTTTGTCTTATGCACATGGTATGTATATTTGCAGATCGTAAAGTGACTATTCTAAAAGCGAATTTAAATAAAGGACACTGCAGGAGACCAGTAAGATATCAGCGTGCACAGGAAATATATGTTTACGGTAGAGCAATTTTAGGCTTTATCCTTTTTGTATTTTCCAATCTCTAAATATTGGTATCAGATATTATAAAAAGATATCTTTCACCCAAACAGTACATAGAGAAAAATATGTTTCACTCAAACAATGCATCAAGGGCAGGTTTACATTCAAACAGCGACTTATCAGTGTATCAGTATTTGGTATGTCTTCCTATCACTGTGACCCTCAGTTTTTGCATTAGCCTCCGGGTGGGGCTCTTGGCTCCACCCCCAAAGTCTCCAGCTATTTCCCAACCCAGACCTGGCAACCGTAGTTGGGGGGAGGCCGGGGAAAGCCCCTCCCTCTGGGTGTGTGGAGGGGGTTGTCTCCTTCGCACCTCTCTGCGAAACCAGGGGGGTCCCTGCAGCGCCTTCCTCGGGTGTGTGGCTCCCGGCAGGGCAGCTGGGGAAGCTAAATTTCATTAGCAAACAAATACCACTGGACAAATAAATATCATTATCGATATCTGCTTTTACCCCTTTTGTTATTATTTTTGGCACTCTGGTTTAATGTTAATAAAAAGCAAATCTGCATATTTCCCAGTAAAAAAAAGTGTCCTATTTGTTCATGTCTTGCGGCTCTCGAACATCTGACATTTATTCCATGATAGTTCGAGGTGGGTAGCCGTGTTGGCCTGTCTGTAGCAGTGGAAAAGAGAAAGCATCCAGTGGCACCTGAAAGACTAAGAAAATGTGTTTGGCCCTTGAATCTGTTAAACATCTTCATTATGCTGGATGCTGATTTACTGCTCACCCTCTACCAGGGGATGAGCTTTCCTGAGTCACTGAAATGTATGGCTGAGTCTCAGACTTTATAGACTTCATCTCCTAAATCTTTTTTTTTTGGGGGGGGGGGGGCCGGGAGGCGTGCCCTGTGACAGTGGAATCAAATCACAACGTCTTGTTTGCTAGTCCCAGATTTCAAGTACCTTATTTCATCTGCCCCCAGGGGTATTTTTAGGCAGGAACGCACAGGAACGGAGTTCCGGCTGGCTTTCAAGTTGGCCATGCCTACAGCCTCCCTCCCCTTGGGTTCCCCGTGCACCTTGCAACATTGATCATTGTTGATCGTAAAGGTGCCACTGGACTCAAACTTTGTTCTGCTGCTTCAGACTAACACCTGGAATCTCTGTTCTCCCAACAGTTCTCCATCTTCCACAGCATATCTCTTGTGGACCGGCTTGACTTTAATCAGCTGTTATCTGCAGTCTCTCTAGATGAGACTTTTGCAACAAACAGGCATATGGGAAATGGAGCAGCCAAACCGCCCAGGCTTAAAAAAACATGTTGCTAGGTCTGTTGGCAGTTGAAATCCCCAGGTTTGTAGATCCCATGCTAAGATTCCAGTTTTCCCTCTGCCTGAGTATGCCGTTTATCTTTGCCACTAGATAACCCTGGAAAAAATAAGGCTTCTGGACTACGATGGCACAGTTCAGGCAGCGATGAAGGTGCTCTTACAGCCCACATGCAAAGCAGAGGCTCTTCCACTGAGCCACGGCCCCTCCCCTCCGTATAGTCTCCAAACCACCTTCTGCTCAGTTGTGCAGATGAACCAGCTGGGTTGCTTTGGATGCATTCTAGAGGTTCATTCTCTCCCCCCCACCCCCCAGCTTACCCATGTTTACCCGGTTTAATTAAGGTACTCTTACGGCAGGTGCAGTGTCTTTCTGTTGCTTGGGCTGTGACTCTCTCTTAACGGGGAGCTGTTCAGTAGCCTACAGTATTTCATACGGATGTTTCGCAGGAAGCTGCCTTCTACTGAATCAGACCCCTGGTCCATCAAGGTCAGTATTGTCTACTCAAACTGGCAGCAGCTCTCCAGGGTCACAGGCTGAGGTCTTTCTCAGCACTTACTATCTGGTCCTTTCAACTGGAGATGCCAGGGATTGAACCTGCATGAATATCGGAGGCTCTACCACTAAGCCACAGCCCCTCAAGTTTTGCCGCCCAGCGATTGAGAGAGTCTGGCGAAGCCAGCTATGCAGCAGCAGCAGCAGCAGCAGCAACCGAACTGGAAGCAGGAGATGGCCAGTTCCAGTGTGGGCCCGATGGAAGCCCTCTGAGGGCTTGATCCAGCGCTTGGGCCTGCTGTAGGGTCCTTCCAGTTTTCATCCCCCTGCCCTTACCCAACCAGGCGGGAATGGGAATCCTAGGAAACGTTCCTGCACTCCTAATCTCCCCAACAGTTTGAAAGCAGGTCCTGCCACCACCTATTTGGTACCACTGGGACCTGTGATTTATTTAATCACCCCGGGTCTTAAGCTGATAGGTGTCACAGAGGAGATCAGGTCTTCAGCTTGATCTCAGCCCAGGCACATCACAGCAGTATAGATCACATCCCCTAATGATTTATCCAAGTTAACTTTCTGAATTATTTAGCCCTCTGTAACTCTTTTGCCTGCGAAGAAGACAAGCCCTCTTGAATAGTTCCCTGTTGCAGAGCTTGTGGAAGTGGGAAACACGATATCGTTTCAGATCTCAGGCCTTCCCAACCAGCACCTTGCCTGGGGTAATTTCCCTCTTGTTCACGTTCAGCCATTTGACCCACACCAGTCTGGCTCCATCCCTTTAGGAGAGGCTTACTTAATGGGCTGTTGTCTCCATGCCATGAAAGCCTTCCCCTGCTCATTTCCACATGCGGAGCCTCTATGGAAGGGACAGGACATTTTTCTCCAGGCCAGATGGCAACCTTCATGATCTCTGTCAAGGTCAGTCTGGTCGACTCTGAGGGGCAGCAGCTCTGAACCTGGAACTGTCTGCATGCCGAGCGGACACTTTGCCACTGAGCCACTGCCCCTCTCCACAGTCCCAGTATGCCCGCTTCTCATTTTTGAGAGCCAGATGGAGAACTCTGCCCTTATCCTTGATGGTATAATAGCTATACCCCGTACAGAATTGGAAATGATAATAGGTTCCTTTACTTCCCGGAACACTGGCTTAAGATCGGCTTTATACTCTTTACTGATCAAAACTCTATGTCTTACTCCCCCCAAATATCAGTCTTCTTGGCAGAAAGATTGTGACGCCTCTCTTACAGAGGAAACCTGGTCTCAAATTTGGGCATCCAAAAGACACAACTCTGAGGTAATGTCAGTACGCTTACAAAATCTGAAAATTATGACAAGATGGTATGCCACACCAGCCAGACTATCCCTTATTGCCTCAAATTACTCCCCATATTGCTGGAAAGGGTGCCGGCAACTTGGCAACTTTGCGCACTGTCGGTGGGGGTGTGAGAAAGTTAAGAAGTTCTGGAAGGAAGCTCTATCTGTTCTAGAAAAAGTCACCTCAATTTCGGTCCCTTTCCTGCCTGAAACCTTAGTTTTGAACTATTGGCCAGAGAAAGTAAGACCTAGAATGCTTGGTTCTACCACAGAGGTTATGTTAGATGCAGCCAAGACTGCTATAGCACCTTACTGGAAAGACGACAAGCCACCAAATATCGAGGTCTGGTTTAGGAAACTTTGGGCACATTATCTTATGGATTCTGTCACAGTTCAATTAAATTCCACGGCTGGATCGTCCCTACACTCAGCCTTTACCGGTAAATGGTTCCCGGTCCTTGAATACCTGTCTCAGCAACAGTTCATTTCAGCGGAATGGTCTCAATACCACAAGGTGTACGTTGATAGTTTGTTCTCCAGAACTTTGAAATGTGGGTTAAACTATTCGTTCAGTGATACAGTAACCCTTAAAACTTTTGTAAGTTAACTTATGGTAAAAAGTTGTTGCTATAAACAACAGATATTTTGAAACTGTATGGTGCTATTATGCACATTATGTTGACTTTATTTTGATTGTTACTGGTTATATAAGCTTTACGTTACTTGTGAATTTTGTATTTTTCAATATAAACAGTCAATAAAATGGTTTAAACGGGGGGGGGGGGGGGGGAGATGCATACCCAACCCCCGCACACCCACGAAGCTGCCTGATAGTGAATCAGACCTTCAGTCCATCGAGGTCAGTGCCTAGATGCCTGTTTGGAGGAGAGGCCTTTCTCTCTCTCTCTCACGTTCCTCTTTTGTGTTATTCCTGCCAGAGGCTTTTCTCCTTCCTAGGCAGGGATCTCCCTCTTTCTCCTTCTGTCTCTGGGGCTGCAGGTGGAGAGTTTCCTCCCTGCGGGACAGAGCAAAAACTTGAAGGGGGGGGGGGGGCGGGGTCCAAATCCAGCCTCCTTTCTCCGAATCCGGGCTCTGTCCCTTCACTCCTGCAAGAAATATTGGTTAAAACTCCCCTTTGGGCACCTTCTGCTCGCATCTGAGGTCCTGCATTTGATCTCCACGGGGCAATAGAGAAAGCCAGTCATCTACACCGGTCCATTTAAAGAACAACATCATCTAGCAACGTCTGAACCCCTCCCCCAACTGAGTCTTACGGAAACGTCTTCGGACAGCGCTGGCTCTTCGGCATGGAAATGGAGATGAGCACCGCATCCCTAGAGCCCTATTCGACCGGCTTCCGAGCAAGGGAAACCTTGACCGTTCTTTACCTATAGATGGAGGAATAAATAGCAGTGGGATCCCGCGCGGTGTTGCTCCAGAGCAGCCTCATTAAGCAGCATAAGGCGTCCCTGACGGCAGCCTGACCGAGGGGCCTAATGGAGGGGGCGGGACGCGCTTTCCTTCGGTCTACAGCACTGAAAGGGTTCAACATACAGAGCCGTTTCCTAGAGGGGCCGAACGGAGGGGGGAAAGAAGGCTGGGGGGGCGCGCGCGGAGGGTTCGCTTCTGAATGGGGAGAGAGAACGGGGGGGGGGGCGCTTCCGAGGTGCAACAGCGGGCGGGGGGGGGGGGAGAAGGAATCGTGCTGGATCCCGGGAAGGTCCACTTGGAAGTCAAAGGCAGGGGATCAGGTTCGAGCTCTTGGAAGGGGGGGCGGGCCTTTGGTGTCCGTCCCTCGCTGGCTTCGCCTCCGGCCTGCCTCGCTCCCCGCCGGAAGTCCCTCCCTGCAGCAGGCCGGCCGGCCGGCCGGTCGGGGGAGCGGCCTGAGAGGCAGCGCAGAAATGGAGCCGGAGCGGAGGGGAAGAGGGCAGGAAGGTGCCCAAGGGGTGGTGGGGCTGCCCCTCCCGCCGTCGCCGGCCTCCTAAGGGGCCCCTCTTCCCCCTCTCGCTGCCCCGGCGGACGGGGAGTTGAAGGGCGCGGTCCCGGGGCTGGGGGAGGGCGGGCAACCTTTCGGGCCTGAGCTCCCAGCGGCCGCCAGGGGCGCATTTCGCGGTTCCCGGGGAACGGGCGCCTTCCCAGGCCTGGGGGAGCGGGAGGAACCCCTCGCGTCTGCTCTCCGAACGGCAAAAGCCGTTCGGAGAGCAGACGCGAGGGGCGCATTTTTCCTTTAGGGGTTCAGGGGCGCCGTCCCGGGGCTGGGGGAGGCCGGGAAAGGTTTTGCACCTGTTTGCCCAGCCCCGGCGAGGGGCGCAACTCGCCGTTCGTGGTTAAAGGGCGCCTTCCCGGGCCTGGGGGAGGGGGGGAAACCTTTAAAATGTGGAGGGGAGAGAAGGTGGCAAGATGTAGCCCAGCCTCCTTAGGTCTTAGAAGCTAAGCCGGGTCTGGACTTGGATGGGAGACCATCCCCGGAGGATGCGAAAGAGGAAGGCGAGGGCAAACTGCCTCTGCTTCTCACCTCCTTTGAAAGCCGCTTGTTGGGATTGCCACTTGTGTGCTGCAACTGGACGGCACTTGCATACACACAGTAGAATGTGGGCTGTATCCACACATTGGTGGCTATGGCTCTGTTGTTTTGCAGCTGCCCTGATTTGCACCTGGATCTTCTTGTATGGATAAGCCCCAATTGCCAATGACTGCTAAAGTGCAGTATCCATCGATGTCTGGACTCAGCCATGGGAAACACTGTGCTGGATCCTGTGTCAGAATGAAACTCTCCTGCCACCCTCCTCCCACTTAGCTCCATGAAATGTTGCTTCTGGGGGAAAGGGTATCATGAGGAATGAAGTGAACCGGGAGGTCTGCAGTAGGAAGGAGGAATCAGTGGAAACTAGCCACTGAGTTTGGAATCAGCCCACTACCTATTATTGCCCCAGAGTATTTAAAGTCTTGGGCGACTTTGTACTGAATTTCAGTAAACTATGGCATCACAGTTGCCTTTGTTGGGGAAATGCGTGGCTGAGCCAGAATACCAAACCGTTGCTGTGCACTCAATTTCTGAGCATTTGTTTGTCTTATGTGACCATTTGTTTGTCTTATGCACATGGTATGTATATTTGCAGATCGTAAAGTGACTATTCTAAAAGCGAATTTAAATAAAGGACACTGCAGGAGACCAGTAAGATATCAGCGTGCACAGGAAATATATGTTTACGGTAGCGCAATTTTAGGCTTTATCCTTTTTGTATTTTCCAATCTCTAAATATTGGTATCAGATATTATAAAAAGATATCTTTCACCCAAACAGTACATAGAGAAAAATATGTTTCACTCAAACAATGCATCAAGGGCAGGTTTACATTCAAACAGCGACTTATCAGTGTATCAGTATTTGGTATGTCTTCCTATCACTGTGACCCTCAGTTTTTGCATTAGCCTCCGGGTGGGGCTCTTGGCTCCACCCCCAAAGTCTCCAGCTATTTCCCAACCCAGACCTGGCAACCGTAGTTGGGGGGAGGCCGGGGAAAGCCCCTCCCTCTGGGTGTGTGGAGGGGGTTGTCTCCTTCGCACCTCTCTGCGAAACCAGGGGGGTCCCTGCAGCGCCTTCCTCGGGTGTGTGGCTCCCGGCAGGGCAGCTGGGGAAGCTAAATTTCATTAGCAAACAAATACCACTGGACAAATAAATATCATTATCGATATCTGCTTTTACCCCTTTTGTTATTATTTTTGGCACTCTGGTTTAATGTTAATAAAAAGCAAATCTGCATATTTCCCAGTAAAAAAAAGTGTCCTATTTGTTCATGTCTTGCGGCTCTCGAACATCTGACATTTATTCCATGATAGTTCGAGGTGGGTAGCCGTGTTGGCCTGTCTGTAGCAGTGGAAAAGAGAAAGCATCCAGTGGCACCTGAAAGACTAAGAAAATGTGTTTGGCCCTTGAATCTGTTAAACATCTTCATTATGCTGGATGCTGATTTACTGCTCACCCTCTACCAGGGGATGAGCTTTCCTGAGTCACTGAAATGTATGGCTGAGTCTCAGACTTTATAGACTTCATCTCCTAAATCTTTTTTTTTTGGGGGGGGGGGGGCCGGGAGGCGTGCCCTGTGACAGTGGAATCAAATCACAACGTCTTGTTTGCTAGTCCCAGATTTCAAGTACCTTATTTCATCTGCCCCCAGGGGTATTTTTAGGCAGGAACGCACAGGAACGGAGTTCCGGCTGGCTTTCAAGTTGGCCATGCCTACAGCCTCCCTCCCCTTGGGTTCCCCGTGCACCTTGCAACATTGATCATTGTTGATCGTAAAGGTGCCACTGGACTCAAACTTTGTTCTGCTGCTTCAGACTAACACCTGGAATCTCTGTTCTCCCAACAGTTCTCCATCTTCCACAGCATATCTCTTGTGGACCGGCTTGACTTTAATCAGCTGTTATCTGCAGTCTCTCTAGATGAGACTTTTGCAACAAACAGGCATATGGGAAATGGAGCAGCCAAACCGCCCAGGCTTAAAAAAACATGTTGCTAGGTCTGTTGGCAGTTGAAATCCCCAGGTTTGTAGATCCCATGCTAAGATTCCAGTTTTCCCTCTGCCTGAGTATGCCGTTTATCTTTGCCACTAGATAACCCTGGAAAAAATAAGGCTTCTGGACTACGATGGCACAGTTCAGGCAGCGATGAAGGTGCTCTTACAGCCCACATGCAAAGCAGAGGCTCTTCCACTGAGCCACGGCCCCTCCCCTCCGTATAGTCTCCAAACCACCTTCTGCTCAGTTGTGCAGATGAACCAGCTGGGTTGCTTTGGATGCATTCTAGAGGTTCATTCTCTCCCCCCCACCCCCCAGCTTACCCATGTTTACCCGGTTTAATTAAGGTACTCTTACGGCAGGTGCAGTGTCTTTCTGTTGCTTGGGCTGTGACTCTCTCTTAACGGGGAGCTGTTCAGTAGCCTACAGTATTTCATACGGATGTTTCGCAGGAAGCTGCCTTCTACTGAATCAGACCCCTGGTCCATCAAGGTCAGTATTGTCTACTCAAACTGGCAGCAGCTCTCCAGGGTCACAGGCTGAGGTCTTTCTCAGCACTTACTATCTGGTCCTTTCAACTGGAGATGCCAGGGATTGAACCTGCATGAATATCGGAGGCTCTACCACTAAGCCACAGCCCCTCAAGTTTTGCCGCCCAGCGATTGAGAGAGTCTGGCGAAGCCAGCTATGCAGCAGCAGCAGCAGCAGCAGCAACCGAACTGGAAGCAGGAGATGGCCAGTTCCAGTGTGGGCCCGATGGAAGCCCTCTGAGGGCTTGATCCAGCGCTTGGGCCTGCTGTAGGGTCCTTCCAGTTTTCATCCCCCTGCCCTTACCCAACCAGGCGGGAATGGGAATCCTAGGAAACGTTCCTGCACTCCTAATCTCCCCAACAGTTTGAAAGCAGGTCCTGCCACCACCTATTTGGTACCACTGGGACCTGTGATTTATTTAATCACCCCGGGTCTTAAGCTGATAGGTGTCACAGAGGAGATCAGGTCTTCAGCTTGATCTCAGCCCAGGCACATCACAGCAGTATAGATCACATCCCCTAATGATTTATCCAAGTTAACTTTCTGAATTATTTAGCCCTCTGTAACTCTTTTGCCTGCGAAGAAGACAAGCCCTCTTGAATAGTTCCCTGTTGCAGAGCTTGTGGAAGTGGGAAACACGATATCGTTTCAGATCTCAGGCCTTCCCAACCAGCACCTTGCCTGGGGTAATTTCCCTCTTGTTCACGTTCAGCCATTTGACCCACACCAGTCTGGCTCCATCCCTTTAGGAGAGGCTTACTTAATGGGCTGTTGTCTCCATGCCATGAAAGCCTTCCCCTGCTCATTTCCACATGCGGAGCCTCTATGGAAGGGACAGGACATTTTTCTCCAGGCCAGATGGCAACCTTCATGATCTCTGTCAAGGTCAGTCTGGTCGACTCTGAGGGGCAGCAGCTCTGAACCTGGAACTGTCTGCATGCCGAGCGGACACTTTGCCACTGAGCCACTGCCCCTCTCCACAGTCCCAGTATGCCCGCTTCTCATTTTTGAGAGCCAGATGGAGAACTCTGCCCTTATCCTTGATGGTATAATAGCTATACCCCGTACAGAATTGGAAATGATAATAGGTTCCTTTACTTCCCGGAACACTGGCTTAAGATCGGCTTTATACTCTTTACTGATCAAAACTCTATGTCTTACTCCCCCCAAATATCAGTCTTCTTGGCAGAAAGATTGTGACGCCTCTCTTACAGAGGAAACCTGGTCTCAAATTTGGGCATCCAAAAGACACAACTCTGAGGTAATGTCAGTACGCTTACAAAATCTGAAAATTATGACAAGATGGTATGCCACACCAGCCAGACTATCCCTTATTGCCTCAAATTACTCCCCATATTGCTGGAAAGGGTGCCGGCAACTTGGCAACTTTGTGCACTGTCGGTGGGGGTGTGAGAAAGTTAAGAAGTTCTGGAAGGAAGCTCTATCTGTTCTAGAAAAAGTCACCTCAATTTCGGTCCCTTTCCTGCCTGAAACCTTAGTTTTGAACTATTGGCCAGAGAAAGTAAGACCTAGAATGCTTGGTTCTACCACAGAGGTTATGTTAGATGCAGCCAAGACTGCTATAGCACCTTACTGGAAAGACGACAAGCCACCAAATATCGAGGTCTGGTTTAGGAAACTTTGGGCACATTATCTTATGGATTCTGTCACAGTTCAATTAAATTCCACGGCTGGATCGTCCCTACACTCAGCCTTTACCGGTAAATGGTTCCCGGTCCTTGAATACCTGTCTCAGCAACAGTTCATTTCAGCGGAATGGTCTCAATACCACAAGGTGTACGTTGATAGTTTGTTCTCCAGAACTTTGAAATGTGGGTTAAACTATTCGTTCAGTGATACAGTAACCCTTAAAACTTTTGTAAGTTAACTTATGGTAAAAAGTTGTTGCTATAAACAACAGATATTTTGAAACTGTATGGTGCTATTATGCACATTATGTTGACTTTATTTTGATTGTTACTGGTTATATAAGCTTTACGTTACTTGTGAATTTTGTATTTTTCAATATAAACAGTCAATAAAATGGTTTAAACGGGGGGGGGGGGGGAGATGCATACCCAACCCCCACACACCCACGAAGCTGCCTGATAGTGAATCAGACCTTCAGTCCATCGAGGTCAGTGCCTAGATGCCTGTTTGGAGGAGAGGCCTTTCTCTCTCTCTCTCACGTTCCTCTTTTGTGTTATTCCTGCCAGAGGCTTTTCTCCTTCCTAGGCAGGGATCTCCCTCTTTCTCCTTCTGTCTCTGGGGCTGCAGGTGGAGAGTTTCCTCCCTGCAGGACAGAGCAAAAACTTGAAGGGGGGGGGGGGCGGGGTCCAAATCCAGCCTCCTTTCTCCGAATCCGGGCTCTGTCCCTTCACTCCTGCAAGAAATATTGGTTAAAACTCCCCTTTGGACACCTTCTGCTCGCATCTGAGGTCCTGCATTTGATCTCCACGGGGCAATAGAGAAAGCCAGTCATCTACACCGGTCCATTTAAAGAACAGCATCATCTAGCAACGTCTGAACCCCTCCCCCAACTGAGTCTTACGGAAACGTCTTCGGACAGCGCTGGCTCTTCGGCATGGAAATGGAGATGAGCACCGCATCCCTAGAGCCCTATTCGACCGGCTTCCGAGCAAGGGAAACCTTGACCGTTCTTTACCTATAGATGGAGGAATAAATAGCAGTGGGATCCCGCGCGGTGTTGCTCCAGAGCAGCCTCATTAAGCAGCATAAGGCGTCCCTGACGGCAGCCTGACCGAGGGGCCTAATGGAGGGGGCGGGACGCGCTTTCCTTCGGTCTACAGCACTGAAAGGGTTCAACATACAGAGCCGTTTCCTAGAGGGGCCGAACGGAGGGGGGAAAGAAGGCTGGGGGGGCGCGCGCGGAGGGTTCGCTTCTGAATGGGGAGAGAGAACGGGGGGGGGGCGCTTCCGAGGTGCAACAGCGGGCGGGGGGGGGGGGAGAAGGAATCGTGCTGGATCCCGGGAAGGTCCACTTGGAAGTCAAAGGCAGGGGATCAGGTTCGAGCTCTTGGAAGGGGGGGCGGGCCTTTGGTGTCCGTCCCTCGCTGGCTTCGCCTCCGGCCTGCCTCGCTCCCCGCCGGAAGTCCCTCCCTGCAGCAGGCCGGCCGGCCGGTCGGGGGAGCGGCCTGAGAGGCAGCGCAGAAATGGAGCCGGAGCGGAGGGGAAGAGGGCAGGAAGGTGCCCAAGGGGTGGTGGGGCTGCCCCTCCCGCCGTCGCCGGCCTCCTAAGGGGCCCCTCTTCCCCCTCTCGCTGCCCCGGCGGACGGGGAGTTGAAGGGCGCGGTCCCGGGGCTGGGGGAGGGCGGGCAACCTTTCGGGCCTGAGCTCCCAGCGGCCGCCAGGGGCGCATTTCGCGGTTCCCGGGGAACGGGCGCCTTCCCAGGCCTGGGGGAGCGGGAGGAACCCCTCGCGTCTGCTCTCCGAACGGCAAAAGCCGTTCGGAGAGCAGACGCGAGGGGCGCATTTTTCCTTTAGGGGTTCAGGGGCGCCGTCCCGGGGCTGGGGGAGGCCGGGAAAGGTTTTGCACCTGTTTGCCCAGCCCCGGCGAGGGGCGCAACTCGCCGTTCGTGGTTAAAGGGCGCCTTCCCGGGCCTGGGGGAGGGGGGGAAACCTTTAAAATGTGGAGGGGAGAGAAGGTGGCAAGATGTAGCCCAGCCTCCTTAGGTCTTAGAAGCTAAGCCGGGTCTGGACTTGGATGGGAGACCATCCCCGGAGGATGCGAAAGAGGAAGGCGAGGGCAAACTGCCTCTGCTTCTCACCTCCTTTGAAAGCCGCTTGTTGGGATTGCCACTTGTGTGCTGCAACTGGACGGCACTTGCATACACACAGTAGAATGTGGGCTGTATCCACACATTGGTGGCTATGGCTCTGTTGTTTTGCAGCTGCCCTGATTTGCACCTGGATCTTCTTGTATGGATAAGCCCCAATTGCCAATGACTGCTAAAGTGCAGTATCCATCGATGTCTGGACTCAGCCATGGGAAACACTGTGCTGGATCCTGTGTCAGAATGAAACTCTCCTGCCACCCTCCTCCCACTTAGCTCCATGAAATGTTGCTTCTGGGGGAAAGGGTATCATGAGGAATGAAGTGAACCGGGAGGTCTGCAGTAGGAAGGAGGAATCAGTGGAAACTAGCCACTGAGTTTGGAATCAGCCCACTACCTATTATTGCCCCAGAGTATTTAAAGTCTTGGGCGACTTTGTACTGAATTTCAGTAAACTATGGCATCACAGTTGCCTTTGTTGGGGAAATGCGTGGCTGAGCCAGAATACCAAACCGTTGCTGTGCACTCAATTTCTGAGCATTTGTTTGTCTTATGTGACCATTTGTTTGTCTTATGCACATGGTATGTATATTTGCAGATCGTAAAGTGACTATTCTAAAAGCGAATTTAAATAAAGGACACTGCAGGAGACCAGTAAGATATCAGCGTGCACAGGAAATATATGTTTACGGTAGAGCAATTTTAGGCTTTATCCTTTTTGTATTTTCCAATCTCTAAATATTGGTATCAGATATTATAAAAAGATATCTTTCACCCAAACAGTACATAGAGAAAAATATGTTTCACTCAAACAATGCATCAAGGGCAGGTTTACATTCAAACAGCGACTTATCAGTGTATCAGTATTTGGTATGTCTTCCTATCACTGTGACCCTCAGTTTTTGCATTAGCCTCCGGGTGGGGCTCTTGGCTCCACCCCCAAAGTCTCCAGCTATTTCCCAACCCAGACCTGGCAACCGTAGTTGGGGGGAGGCCGGGGAAAGCCCCTCCCTCTGGGTGTGTGGAGGGGGTTGTCTCCTTCGCACCTCTCTGCGAAACCAGGGGGGTCCCTGCAGCGCCTTCCTCGGGTGTGTGGCTCCCGGCAGGGCAGCTGGGGAAGCTAAATTTCATTAGCAAACAAATACCACTGGACAAATAAATATCATTATCGATATCTGCTTTTACCCCTTTTGTTATTATTTTTGGCACTCTGGTTTAATGTTAATAAAAAGCAAATCTGCATATTTCCCAGTAAAAAAAAGTGTCCTATTTGTTCATGTCTTGCGGCTCTCGAACATCTGACATTTATTCCATGATAGTTCGAGGTGGGTAGCCGTGTTGGCCTGTCTGTAGCAGTGGAAAAGAGAAAGCATCCAGTGGCACCTGAAAGACTAAGAAAATGTGTTTGGCCCTTGAATCTGTTAAACATCTTCATTATGCTGGATGCTGATTTACTGCTCACCCTCTACCAGGGGATGAGCTTTCCTGAGTCACTGAAATGTATGGCTGAGTCTCAGACTTTATAGACTTCATCTCCTAAATCTTTTTTTTTGGGGGGGGGGGAAGGGGGCGGGAGGCGTGCCCTGTGACAGTGGAATCAAATCACAACGTCTTGTTTGCTAGTCCCAGATTTCAAGTACCTTATTTCATCTGCCCCCAGGGGTATTTTTAGGCAGGAACGCACAGGAACGGAGTTCCGGCTGGCTTTCAAGTTGGCCATGCCTACAGCCTCCCTCCCCTTGGGTTCCCCGTGCACCTTGCAACATTGATCATTGTTGATCGTAAAGGTGCCACTGGACTCAAACTTTGTTCTGCTGCTTCAGACTAACACCTGGAATCTCTGTTCTCCCAACAGTTCTCCATCTTCCACAGCATATCTCTTGTGGACCGGCTTGACTTTAATCAGCTGTTATCTGCAGTCTCTCTAGATGAGACTTTTGCAACAAACAGGCATATGGGAAATGGAGCAGCCAAACCGCCCAGGCTTAAAAAAACATGTTGCTAGGTCTGTTGGCAGTTGAAATCCCCAGGTTTGTAGATCCCATGCTAAGATTCCAGTTTTCCCTCTGCCTGAGTATGCCGTTTATCTTTGCCACTAGATAACCCTGGAAAAAATAAGGCTTCTGGACTACGATGGCACAGTTCAGGCAGCGATGAAGGTGCTCTTACAGCCCACATGCAAAGCAGAGGCTCTTCCACTGAGCCACGGCCCCTCCCCTCCGTATAGTCTCCAAACCACCTTCTGCTCAGTTGTGCAGATGAACCAGCTGGGTTGCTTTGGATGCATTCTAGAGGTTCATTCTCTCCCCCCCACCCCCCAGCTTACCCATGTTTACCCGGTTTAATTAAGGTACTCTTACGGCAGGTGCAGTGTCTTTCTGTTGCTTGGGCTGTGACTCTCTCTTAACGGGGAGCTGTTCAGTAGCCTACAGTATTTCATACGGATGTTTCGCAGGAAGCTGCCTTCTACTGAATCAGACCCCTGGTCCATCAAGGTCAGTATTGTCTACTCAAACTGGCAGCAGCTCTCCAGGGTCACAGGCTGAGGTCTTTCTCAGCACTTACTATCTGGTCCTTTCAACTGGAGATGCCAGGGATTGAACCTGCATGAATATCGGAGGCTCTACCACTAAGCCACAGCCCCTCAAGTTTTGCCGCCCAGCGATTGAGAGAGTCTGGCGAAGCCAGCTATGCAGCAGCAGCAGCAGCAGCAGCAACCGAACTGGAAGCAGGAGATGGCCAGTTCCAGTGTGGGCCCGATGGAAGCCCTCTGAGGGCTTGATCCAGCGCTTGGGCCTGCTGTAGGGTCCTTCCAGTTTTCATCCCCCTGCCCTTACCCAACCAGGCGGGAATGGGAATCCTAGGAAACGTTCCTGCACTCCTAATCTCCCCAACAGTTTGAAAGCAGGTCCTGCCACCACCTATTTGGTACCACTGGGACCTGTGATTTATTTAATCACCCCGGGTCTTAAGCTGATAGGTGTCACAGAGGAGATCAGGTCTTCAGCTTGATCTCAGCCCAGGCACATCACAGCAGTATAGATCACATCCCCTAATGATTTATCCAAGTTAACTTTCTGAATTATTTAGCCCTCTGTAACTCTTTTGCCTGCGAAGAAGACAAGCCCTCTTGAATAGTTCCCTGTTGCAGAGCTTGTGGAAGTGGGAAACACGATATCGTTTCAGATCTCAGGCCTTCCCAACCAGCACCTTGCCTGGGGTAATTTCCCTCTTGTTCACGTTCAGCCATTTGACCCACACCAGTCTGGCTCCATCCCTTTAGGAGAGGCTTACTTAATGGGCTGTTGTCTCCATGCCATGAAAGCCTTCCCCTGCTCATTTCCACATGCGGAGCCTCTATGGAAGGGACAGGACATTTTTCTCCAGGCCAGATGGCAACCTTCATGATCTCTGTCAAGGTCAGTCTGGTCGACTCTGAGGGGCAGCAGCTCTGAACCTGGAACTGTCTGCATGCCGAGCGGACACTTTGCCACTGAGCCACTGCCCCTCTCCACAGTCCCAGTATGCCCGCTTCTCATTTTTGAGAGCCAGATGGAGAACTCTGCCCTTATCCTTGATGGTATAATAGCTATACCCCGTACAGAATTGGAAATGATAATAGGTTCCTTTACTTCCCGGAACACTGGCTTAAGATCGGCTTTATACTCTTTACTGATCAAAACTCTATGTCTTACTCCCCCCAAATATCAGTCTTCTTGGCAGAAAGATTGTGACGCCTCTCTTACAGAGGAAACCTGGTCTCAAATTTGGGCATCCAAAAGACACAACTCTGAGGTAATGTCAGTACGCTTACAAAATCTGAAAATTATGACAAGATGGTATGCCACACCAGCCAGACTATCCCTTATTGCCTCAAATTACTCCCCATATTGCTGGAAAGGGTGCCGGCAACTTGGCAACTTTGCGCACTGTCGGTGGGGGTGTGAGAAAGTTAAGAAGTTCTGGAAGGAAGCTCTATCTGTTCTAGAAAAAGTCACCTCAATTTCGGTCCCTTTCCTGCCTGAAACCTTAGTTTTGAACTATTGGCCAGAGAAAGTAAGACCTAGAATGCTTGGTTCTACCACAGAGGTTATGTTAGATGCAGCCAAGACTGCTATAGCACCTTACTGGAAAGACGACAAGCCACCAAATATCGAGGTCTGGTTTAGGAAACTTTGGGCACATTATCTTATGGATTCTGTCACAGTTCAATTAAATTCCACGGCTGGATCGTCCCTACACTCAGCCTTTACCGGTAAATGGTTCCCGGTCCTTGAATACCTGTCTCAGCAACAGTTCATTTCAGCGGAATGGTCTCAATACCACAAGGTGTACGTTGATAGTTTGTTCTCCAGAACTTTGAAATGTGGGTTAAACTATTCGTTCAGTGATACAGTAACCCTTAAAACTTTTGTAAGTTAACTTATGGTAAAAAGTTGTTGCTATAAACAACAGATATTTTGAAACTGTATGGTGCTATTATGCACATTATGTTGACTTTATTTTGATTGTTACTGGTTATATAAGCTTTACGTTACTTGTGAATTTTGTATTTTTCAATATAAACAGTCAATAAAATGGTTTAAACGGGGGGGGGGGGGGAGATGCATACCCAACCCCCGCACACCCACGAAGCTGCCTGATAGTGAATCAGACCTTCAGTCCATCGAGGTCAGTGCCTAGATGCCTGTTTGGAGGAGAGGCCTTTCTCTCTCTCTCTCACGTTCCTCTTTTGTGTTATTCCTGCCAGAGGCTTTTCTCCTTCCTAGGCAGGGATCTCCCTCTTTCTCCTTCTGTCTCTGGGGCTGCAGGTGGAGAGTTTCCTCCCTGCGGGACAGAGCAAAAACTTGAAGGGGGGGGGGGCGGGGTCCAAATCCAGCCTCCTTTCTCCGAATCCGGGCTCTGTCCCTTCACTCCTGCAAGAAATATTGGTTAAAACTCCCCTTTGGGCACCTTCTGCTCGCATCTGAGGTCCTGCATTTGATCTCCACGGGGCAATAGAGAAAGCCAGTCATCTACACCGGTCCATTTAAAGAACAGCATCATCTAGCAACGTCTGAACCCCTCCCCCAACTGAGTCTTACGGAAACGTCTTCGGACAGCGCTGGCTCTTCGGCATGGAAATGGAGATGAGCACCGCATCCCTAGAGCCCTATTCGACCGGCTTCCGAGCAAGGGAAACCTTGACCGTTCTTTACCTATAGATGGAGGAATAAATAGCAGTGGGATCCCGCGCGGTGTTGCTCCAGAGCAGCCTCATTAAGCAGCATAAGGCGTCCCTGACGGCAGCCTGACCGAGGGGCCTAATGGAGGGGGCGGGACGCGCTTTCCTTCGGTCTACAGCACTGAAAGGGTTCAACATACAGAGCCGTTTCCTAGAGGGGCCGAACGGAGGGGGGAAAGAAGGCTGGGGGGGCGCGCGCGGAGGGTTCGCTTCTGAATGGGGAGAGAGAACGGGGGGGGGGGCGCTTCCGAGGTGCAACAGCGGGCGGGGGGGGGGGGGGGGAGAAGGAATCGTGCTGGATCCCGGGAAGGTCCACTTGGAAGTCAAAGGCAGGGGATCAGGTTCGAGCTCTTGGAAGGGGGGGCGGGCCTTTGGTGTCCGTCCCTCGCTGGCTTCGCCTCCGGCCTGCCTCGCTCCCCGCCGGAAGTCCCTCCCTGCAGCAGGCCGGCCGGCCGGTCGGGGGAGCGGCCTGAGAGGCAGCGCAGAAATGGAGCCGGAGCGGAGGGGAAGAGGGCAGGAAGGTGCCCAAGGGGTGGTGGGGCTGCCCCTCCCGCCGTCGCCGGCCTCCTAAGGGGCCCCTCTTCCCCCTCTCGCTGCCCCGGCGGACGGGGAGTTGAAGGGCGCGGTCCCGGGGCTGGGGGAGGGCGGGCAACCTTTCGGGCCTGAGCTCCCAGCGGCCGCCAGGGGCGCATTTCGCGGTTCCCGGGGAACGGGCGCCTTCCCAGGCCTGGGGGAGCGGGAGGAACCCCTCGCGTCTGCTCTCCGAACGGCAAAAGCCGTTCGGAGAGCAGACGCGAGGGGCGCATTTTTCCTTTAGGGGTTCAGGGGCGCCGTCCCGGGGCTGGGGGAGGCCGGGAAAGGTTTTGCACCTGTTTGCCCAGCCCCGGCGAGGGGCGCAACTCGCCGTTCGTGGTTAAAGGGCGCCTTCCCGGGCCTGGGGGAGGGGGGGAAACCTTTAAAATGTGGAGGGGAGAGAAGGTGGCAAGATGTAGCCCAGCCTCCTTAGGTCTTAGAAGCTAAGCCGGGTCTGGACTTGGATGGGAGACCATCCCCGGAGGATGCGAAAGAGGAAGGCGAGGGCAAACTGCCTCTGCTTCTCACCTCCTTTGAAAGCCGCTTGTTGGGATTGCCACTTGTGTGCTGCAACTGGACGGCACTTGCATACACACAGTAGAATGTGGGCTGTATCCACACATTGGTGGCTATGGCTCTGTTGTTTTGCAGCTGCCCTGATTTGCACCTGGATCTTCTTGTATGGATAAGCCCCAATTGCCAATGACTGCTAAAGTGCAGTATCCATCGATGTCTGGACTCAGCCATGGGAAACACTGTGCTGGATCCTGTGTCAGAATGAAACTCTCCTGCCACCCTCCTCCCACTTAGCTCCATGAAATGTTGCTTCTGGGGGAAAGGGTATCATGAGGAATGAAGTGAACCGGGAGGTCTGCAGTAGGAAGGAGGAATCAGTGGAAACTAGCCACTGAGTTTGGAATCAGCCCACTACCTATTATTGCCCCAGAGTATTTAAAGTCTTGGGCGACTTTGTACTGAATTTCAGTAAACTATGGCATCACAGTTGCCTTTGTTGGGGAAATGCGTGGCTGAGCCAGAATACCAAACCGTTGCTGTGCACTCAATTTCTGAGCATTTGTTTGTCTTATGTGACCATTTGTTTGTCTTATGCACATGGTATGTATATTTGCAGATCGTAAAGTGACTATTCTAAAAGCGAATTTAAATAAAGGACACTGCAGGAGACCAGTAAGATATCAGCGTGCACAGGAAATATATGTTTACGGTAGCGCAATTTTAGGCTTTATCCTTTTTGTATTTTCCAATCTCTAAATATTGGTATCAGATATTATAAAAAGATATCTTTCACCCAAACAGTACATAGAGAAAAATATGTTTCACTCAAACAATGCATCAAGGGCAGGTTTACATTCAAACAGCGACTTATCAGTGTATCAGTATTTGGTATGTCTTCCTATCACTGTGACCCTCAGTTTTTGCATTAGCCTCCGGGTGGGGCTCTTGGCTCCACCCCCAAAGTCTCCAGCTATTTCCCAACCCAGACCTGGCAACCGTAGTTGGGGGGAGGCCGGGGAAAGCCCCTCCCTCTGGGTGTGTGGAGGGGGTTGTCTCCTTCGCACCTCTCTGCGAAACCAGGGGGGTCCCTGCAGCGCCTTCCTCGGGTGTGTGGCTCCCGGCAGGGCAGCTGGGGAAGCTAAATTTCATTAGCAAACAAATACCACTGGACAAATAAATATCATTATCGATATCTGCTTTTACCCCTTTTGTTATTATTTTTGGCACTCTGGTGTAATGTTAATAAAAAGCAAATCTGCATATTTCCCAATAAAAAAAAGTGTCCTATTTGTTCATGTCTTGCGGCTCTCGAACATCTGACATTTATTCCATGATAGTTCGAGGTGGGTAGCCGTGTTGGCCTGTCTGTAGCAGTGGAAAAGAGAAAGCATCCAGTGGCACCTGAAAGACTAAGAAAATGTGTTTGGCCCTTGAATCTGTTAAACATCTTCATTATGCTGGATGCTGATTTACTGCTCACCCTCTACCAGGGGATGAGCTTTCCTGAGTCACTGAAATGTATGGCTGAGTCTCAGACTTTATAGACTTCATCTCCTAAATCTTTTTTTTTGGGGGGGGGGGGGGGGCCGGGAGGCGTGCCCTGTGACAGTGGAATCAAATCACAACGTCTTGTTTGCTAGTCCCAGATTTCAAGTACCTTATTTCATCTGCCCCCAGGGGTATTTTTAGGCAGGAACGCACAGGAACGGAGTTCCGGCTGGCTTTCAAGTTGGCCATGCCTACAGCCTCCCTCCCCTTGGGTTCCCCGTGCACCTTGCAACATTGATCATTGTTGATCGTAAAGGTGCCACTGGACTCAAACTTTGTTCTGCTGCTTCAGACTAACACCTGGAATCTCTGTTCTCCCAACAGTTCTCCATCTTCCACAGCATATCTCTTGTGGACCGGCTTGACTTTAATCAGCTGTTATCTGCAGTCTCTCTAGATGAGACTTTTGCAACAAACAGGCATATGGGAAATGGAGCAGCCAAACCGCCCAGGCTTAAAAAAACATGTTGCTAGGTCTGTTGGCAGTTGAAATCCCCAGGTTTGTAGATCCCATGCTAAGATTCCAGTTTTCCCTCTGCCTGAGTATGCCGTTTATCTTTGCCACTAGATAACCCTGGAAAAAATAAGGCTTCTGGACTACGATGGCACAGTTCAGGCAGCGATGAAGGTGCTCTTACAGCCCACATGCAAAGCAGAGGCTCTTCCACTGAGCCACGGCCCCTCCCCTCCGTATAGTCTCCAAACCACCTTCTGCTCAGTTGTGCAGATGAACCAGCTGGGTTGCTTTGGATGCATTCTAGAGGTTCATTCTCTCCCCCCCACCCCCCAGCTTACCCATGTTTACCCGGTTTAATTAAGGTACTCTTACGGCAGGTGCAGTGTCTTTCTGTTGCTTGGGCTGTGACTCTCTCTTAACGGGGAGCTGTTCAGTAGCCTACAGTATTTCATACGGATGTTTCGCAGGAAGCTGCCTTCTACTGAATCAGACCCCTGGTCCATCAAGGTCAGTATTGTCTACTCAAACTGGCAGCAGCTCTCCAGGGTCACAGGCTGAGGTCTTTCTCAGCACTTACTATCTGGTCCTTTCAACTGGAGATGCCAGGGATTGAACCTGCATGAATATCGGAGGCTCTACCACTAAGCCACAGCCCCTCAAGTTTTGCCGCCCAGCGATTGAGAGAGTCTGGCGAAGCCAGCTATGCAGCAGCAGCAGCAGCAGCAGCAACCGAACTGGAAGCAGGAGATGGCCAGTTCCAGTGTGGGCCCGATGGAAGCCCTCTGAGGGCTTGATCCAGCGCTTGGGCCTGCTGTAGGGTCCTTCCAGTTTTCATCCCCCTGCCCTTACCCAACCAGGCGGGAATGGGAATCCTAGGAAACGTTCCTGCACTCCTAATCTCCCCAACAGTTTGAAAGCAGGTCCTGCCACCACCTATTTGGTACCACTGGGACCTGTGATTTATTTAATCACCCCGGGTCTTAAGCTGATAGGTGTCACAGAGGAGATCAGGTCTTCAGCTTGATCTCAGCCCAGGCACATCACAGCAGTATAGATCACATCCCCTAATGATTTATCCAAGTTAACTTTCTGAATTATTTAGCCCTCTGTAACTCTTTTGCCTGCGAAGAAGACAAGCCCTCTTGAATAGTTCCCTGTTGCAGAGCTTGTGGAAGTGGGAAACACGATATCGTTTCAGATCTCAGGCCTTCCCAACCAGCACCTTGCCTGGGGTAATTTCCCTCTTGTTCACGTTCAGCCATTTGACCCACACCAGTCTGGCTCCATCCCTTTAGGAGAGGCTTACTTAATGGGCTGTTGTCTCCATGCCATGAAAGCCTTCCCCTGCTCATTTCCACATGCGGAGCCTCTATGGAAGGGACAGGACATTTTTCTCCAGGCCAGATGGCAACCTTCATGATCTCTGTCAAGGTCAGTCTGGTCGACTCTGAGGGGCAGCAGCTCTGAACCTGGAACTGTCTGCATGCCGAGCGGACACTTTGCCACTGAGCCACTGCCCCTCTCCACAGTCCCAGTATGCCCGCTTCTCATTTTTGAGAGCCAGATGGAGAACTCTGCCCTTATCCTTGATGGTATAATAGCTATACCCCGTACAGAATTGGAAATGATAATAGGTTCCTTTACTTCCCGGAACACTGGCTTAAGATCGGCTTTATACTCTTTACTGATCAAAACTCTATGTCTTACTCCCCCCAAATATCAGTCTTCTTGGCAGAAAGATTGTGACGCCTCTCTTACAGAGGAAACCTGGTCTCAAATTTGGGCATCCAAAAGACACAACTCTGAGGTAATGTCAGTACGCTTACAAAATCTGAAAATTATGACAAGATGGTATGCCACACCAGCCAGACTATCCCTTATTGCCTCAAATTACTCCCCATATTGCTGGAAAGGGTGCCGGCAACTTGGCAACTTTGCGCACTGTCGGTGGGGGTGTGAGAAAGTTAAGAAGTTCTGGAAGGAAGCTCTATCTGTTCTAGAAAAAGTCACCTCAATTTCGGTCCCTTTCCTGCCTGAAACCTTAGTTTTGAACTATTGGCCAGAGAAAGTAAGACCTAGAATGCTTGGTTCTACCACAGAGGTTATGTTAGATGCAGCCAAGACTGCTATAGCACCTTACTGGAAAGACGACAAGCCACCAAATATCGAGGTCTGGTTTAGGAAACTTTGGGCACATTATCTTATGGATTCTGTCACAGTTCAATTAAATTCCACGGCTGGATCGTCCCTACACTCAGCCTTTACCGGTAAATGGTTCCCGGTCCTTGAATACCTGTCTCAGCAACAGTTCATTTCAGCGGAATGGTCTCAATACCACAAGGTGTACGTTGATAGTTTGTTCTCCAGAACTTTGAAATGTGGGTTAAACTATTCGTTCAGTGATACAGTAACCCTTAAAACTTTTGTAAGTTAACTTATGGTAAAAAGTTGTTGCTATAAACAACAGATATTTTGAAACTGTATGGTGCTATTATGCACATTATGTTGACTTTATTTTGATTGTTACTGGTTATATAAGCTTTACGTTACTTGTGAATTTTGTATTTTTCAATATAAACAGTCAATAAAATGGTTTAAACGGGGGGGGGGGGGGAGATGCATACCCAACCCCCGCACACCCACGAAGCTGCCTGATAGTGAATCAGACCTTCAGTCCATCGAGGTCAGTGCCTAGATGCCTGTTTGGAGGAGAGGCCTTTCTCTCTCTCTCTCACGTTCCTCTTTTGTGTTATTCCTGCCAGAGGCTTTTCTCCTTCCTAGGCAGGGATCTCCCTCTTTCTCCTTCTGTCTCTGGGGCTGCAGGTGGAGAGTTTCCTCCCTGCGGGACAGAGCAAAAACTTGAAGGGGGGGGGGGCGGGGTCCAAATCCAGCCTCCTTTCTCCGAATCCGGGCTCTGTCCCTTCACTCCTGCAAGAAATATTGGTTAAAACTCCCCTTTGGGCACCTTCTGCTCGCATCTGAGGTCCTGCATTTGATCTCCACGGGGCAATAGAGAAAGCCAGTCATCTACACCGGTCCATTTAAAGAACAGCATCATCTAGCAACGTCTGAACCCCTCCCCCAACTGAGTCTTACGGAAACGTCTTCGGACAGCGCTGGCTCTTCGGCATGGAAATGGAGATGAGCACCGCATCCCTAGAGCCCTATTCGACCGGCTTCCGAGCAAGGGAAACCTTGACCGTTCTTTACCTATAGATGGAGGAATAAATAGCAGTGGGATCCCGCGCGGTGTTGCTCCAGAGCAGCCTCATTAAGCAGCATAAGGCGTCCCTGACGGCAGCCTGACCGAGGGGCCTAATGGAGGGGGCGGGACGCGCTTTCCTTCGGTCTACAGCACTGAAAGGGTTCAACATACAGAGCCGTTTCCTAGAGGGGCCGAACGGAGGGGGGAAAGAAGGCTGGGGGGGCGCGCGCGGAGGGTTCGCTTCTGAATGGGGAGAGAGAACGGGGGGGGGGGCGCTTCCGAGGTGCAACAGCGGGCGGGGGGGGGGGGGAGAAGGAATCGTGCTGGATCCCGGGAAGGTCCACTTGGAAGTCAAAGGCAGGGGATCAGGTTCGAGCTCTTGGAAGGGGGGGCGGGCCTTTGGTGTCCGTCCCTCGCTGGCTTCGCCTCCGGCCTGCCTCGCTCCCCGCCGGAAGTCCCTCCCTGCAGCAGGCCGGCCGGCCGGTCGGGGGAGCGGCCTGAGAGGCAGCGCAGAAATGGAGCCGGAGCGGAGGGGAAGAGGGCAGGAAGGTGCCCAAGGGGTGGTGGGGCTGCCCCTCCCGCCGTCGCCGGCCTCCTAAGGGGCCCCTCTTCCCCCTCTCGCTGCCCCGGCGGACGGGGAGTTGAAGGGCGCGGTCCCGGGGCTGGGGGAGGGCGGGCAACCTTTCGGGCCTGAGCTCCCAGCGGCCGCCAGGGGCGCATTTCGCGGTTCCCGGGGAACGGGCGCCTTCCCAGGCCTGGGGGAGCGGGAGGAACCCCTCGCGTCTGCTCTCCGAACGGCAAAAGCCGTTCGGAGAGCAGACGCGAGGGGCGCATTTTTCCTTTAGGGGTTCAGGGGCGCCGTCCCGGGGCTGGGGGAGGCCGGGAAAGGTTTTGCACCTGTTTGCCCAGCCCCGGCGAGGGGCGCAACTCGCCGTTCGTGGTTAAAGGGCGCCTTCCCGGGCCTGGGGGAGGGGGGGAAACCTTTAAAATGTGGAGGGGAGAGAAGGTGGCAAGATGTAGCCCAGCCTCCTTAGGTCTTAGAAGCTAAGCCGGGTCTGGACTTGGATGGGAGACCATCCCCGGAGGATGCGAAAGAGGAAGGCGAGGGCAAACTGCCTCTGCTTCTCACCTCCTTTGAAAGCCGCTTGTTGGGATTGCCACTTGTGTGCTGCAACTGGACGGCACTTGCATACACACAGTAGAATGTGGGCTGTATCCACACATTGGTGGCTATGGCTCTGTTGTTTTGCAGCTGCCCTGATTTGCACCTGGATCTTCTTGTATGGATAAGCCCCAATTGCCAATGACTGCTAAAGTGCAGTATCCATCGATGTCTGGACTCAGCCATGGGAAACACTGTGCTGGATCCTGTGTCAGAATGAAACTCTCCTGCCACCCTCCTCCCACTTAGCTCCATGAAATGTTGCTTCTGGGGGAAAGGGTATCATGAGGAATGAAGTGAACCGGGAGGTCTGCAGTAGGAAGGAGGAATCAGTGGAAACTAGCCACTGAGTTTGGAATCAGCCCACTACCTATTATTGCCCCAGAGTATTTAAAGTCTTGGGCGACTTTGTACTGAATTTCAGTAAACTATGGCATCACAGTTGCCTTTGTTGGGGAAATGCGTGGCTGAGCCAGAATACCAAACCGTTGCTGTGCACTCAATTTCTGAGCATTTGTTTGTCTTATGTGACCATTTGTTTGTCTTATGCACATGGTATGTATATTTGCAGATCGTAAAGTGACTATTCTAAAAGCGAATTTAAATAAAGGACACTGCAGGAGACCAGTAAGATATCAGCGTGCACAGGAAATATATGTTTACGGTAGAGCAATTTTAGGCTTTATCCTTTTTGTATTTTCCAATCTCTAAATATTGGTATCAGATATTATAAAAAGATATCTTTCACCCAAACAGTACATAGAGAAAAATATGTTTCACTCAAACAATGCATCAAGGGCAGGTTTACATTCAAACAGCGACTTATCAGTGTATCAGTATTTGGTATGTCTTCCTATCACTGTGACCCTCAGTTTTTGCATTAGCCTCCGGGTGGGGCTCTTGGCTCCACCCCCAAAGTCTCCAGCTATTTCCCAACCCAGACCTGGCAACCGTAGTTGGGGGGAGGCCGGGGAAAGCCCCTCCCTCTGGGTGTGTGGAGGGGGTTGTCTCCTTCGCACCTCTCTGCGAAACCAGGGGGGTCCCTGCAGCGCCTTCCTCGGGTGTGTGGCTCCCGGCAGGGCAGCTGGGGAAGCTAAATTTCATTAGCAAACAAATACCACTGGACAAATAAATATCATTATCGATATCTGCTTTTACCCCTTTTGTTATTATTTTTGGCACTCTGGTTTAATGTTAATAAAAAGCAAATCTGCATATTTCCCAGTAAAAAAAAGTGTCCTATTTGTTCATGTCTTGCGGCTCTCGAACATCTGACATTTATTCCATGATAGTTCGAGGTGGGTAGCCGTGTTGGCCTGTCTGTAGCAGTGGAAAAGAGAAAGCATCCAGTGGCACCTGAAAGACTAAGAAAATGTGTTTGGCCCTTGAATCTGTTAAACATCTTCATTATGCTGGATGCTGATTTACTGCTCACCCTCTACCAGGGGATGAGCTTTCCTGAGTCACTGAAATGTATGGCTGAGTCTCAGACTTTATAGACTTCATCTCCTAAATCTTTTTTTTTGGGGGGGGGGGGGGGCCGGGAGGCGTGCCCTGTGACAGTGGAATCAAATCACAACGTCTTGTTTGCTAGTCCCAGATTTCAAGTACCTTATTTCATCTGCCCCCAGGGGTATTTTTAGGCAGGAACGCACAGGAACGGAGTTCCGGCTGGCTTTCAAGTTGGCCATGCCTACAGCCTCCCTCCCCTTGGGTTCCCCGTGCACCTTGCAACATTGATCATTGTTGATCGTAAAGGTGCCACTGGACTCAAACTTTGTTCTGCTGCTTCAGACTAACACCTGGAATCTCTGTTCTCCCAACAGTTCTCCATCTTCCACAGCATATCTCTTGTGGACCGGCTTGACTTTAATCAGCTGTTATCTGCAGTCTCTCTAGATGAGACTTTTGCAACAAACAGGCATATGGGAAATGGAGCAGCCAAACCGCCCAGGCTTAAAAAAACATGTTGCTAGGTCTGTTGGCAGTTGAAATCCCCAGGTTTGTAGATCCCATGCTAAGATTCCAGTTTTCCCTCTGCCTGAGTATGCCGTTTATCTTTGCCACTAGATAACCCTGGAAAAAATAAGGCTTCTGGACTACGATGGCACAGTTCAGGCAGCGATGAAGGTGCTCTTACAGCCCACATGCAAAGCAGAGGCTCTTCCACTGAGCCACGGCCCCTCCCCTCCGTATAGTCTCCAAACCACCTTCTGCTCAGTTGTGCAGATGAACCAGCTGGGTTGCTTTGGATGCATTCTAGAGGTTCATTCTCTCCCCCCCACCCCCCAGCTTACCCATGTTTACCCGGTTTAATTAAGGTACTCTTACGGCAGGTGCAGTGTCTTTCTGTTGCTTGGGCTGTGACTCTCTCTTAACGGGGAGCTGTTCAGTAGCCTACAGTATTTCATACGGATGTTTCGCAGGAAGCTGCCTTCTACTGAATCAGACCCCTGGTCCATCAAGGTCAGTATTGTCTACTCAAACTGGCAGCAGCTCTCCAGGGTCACAGGCTGAGGTCTTTCTCAGCACTTACTATCTGGTCCTTTCAACTGGAGATGCCAGGGATTGAACCTGCATGAATATCGGAGGCTCTACCACTAAGCCACAGCCCCTCAAGTTTTGCCGCCCAGCGATTGAGAGAGTCTGGCGAAGCCAGCTATGCAGCAGCAGCAGCAGCAGCAGCAACCGAACTGGAAGCAGGAGATGGCCAGTTCCAGTGTGGGCCCGATGGAAGCCCTCTGAGGGCTTGATCCAGCGCTTGGGCCTGCTGTAGGGTCCTTCCAGTTTTCATCCCCCTGCCCTTACCCAACCAGGCGGGAATGGGAATCCTAGGAAACGTTCCTGCACTCCTAATCTCCCCAACAGTTTGAAAGCAGGTCCTGCCACCACCTATTTGGTACCACTGGGACCTGTGATTTATTTAATCACCCCGGGTCTTAAGCTGATAGGTGTCACAGAGGAGATCAGGTCTTCAGCTTGATCTCAGCCCAGGCACATCACAGCAGTATAGATCACATCCCCTAATGATTTATCCAAGTTAACTTTCTGAATTATTTAGCCCTCTGTAACTCTTTTGCCTGCGAAGAAGACAAGCCCTCTTGAATAGTTCCCTGTTGCAGAGCTTGTGGAAGTGGGAAACACGATATCGTTTCAGATCTCAGGCCTTCCCAACCAGCACCTTGCCTGGGGTAATTTCCCTCTTGTTCACGTTCAGCCATTTGACCCACACCAGTCTGGCTCCATCCCTTTAGGAGAGGCTTACTTAATGGGCTGTTGTCTCCATGCCATGAAAGCCTTCCCCTGCTCATTTCCACATGCGGAGCCTCTATGGAAGGGACAGGACATTTTTCTCCAGGCCAGATGGCAACCTTCATGATCTCTGTCAAGGTCAGTCTGGTCGACTCTGAGGGGCAGCAGCTCTGAACCTGGAACTGTCTGCATGCCGAGCGGACACTTTGCCACTGAGCCACTGCCCCTCTCCACAGTCCCAGTATGCCCGCTTCTCATTTTTGAGAGCCAGATGGAGAACTCTGCCCTTATCCTTGATGGTATAATAGCTATACCCCGTACAGAATTGGAAATGATAATAGGTTCCTTTACTTCCCGGAACACTGGCTTAAGATCGGCTTTATACTCTTTACTGATCAAAACTCTATGTCTTACTCCCCCCAAATATCAGTCTTCTTGGCAGAAAGATTGTGACGCC